>OY856409.1:1531792471-1532392471 GCA_963693085.1 Alisma plantago-aquatica
AACTTCCAGTTTAAGAAAATTATAACACAAACACATCTTTTTACTAACAAGGCTACACCGATGATGTTGATGATGATGATGAAGGTTGCACAATCAATAAAAAAATAAAACGACCAGGACTCAACAAACAGGAAGCTGCCGCAAAAAACTGCTTTCCGATATCATACCTGTTCTCTTTGGCACAATTTGACCACTTGGTTTGATGGGCCTAACTTAGATTTTGATGCCGGACTATTATCGGTGGCAGTTTCCCATTGTAACCATGGAAGAATGACTCCATCTGTTTCCATAGGAAGAGTAGCTTTTTCAAATAAGCCTGCTGATTCAGCTATTCCCGAATTAAGAAGGAAATCTGTCGTCTTTCTGCCACCCCCTAAGGTTGAGCTTGTGTCGCTTCTTTCCTCATCGAAAGAAGATAAATCTGTATCTTCCAAATTGGAAATAAAACCTTCAATATATCTCTCTGCCTCTTCAGTCAGACATTTGGACATCCTTGTTTTGTCGTTGATCCTCTATAAGAGGCAGTTAATCAGTGCATAGCTTTTAAAACTGGCTCAGTAACTATTGAGTACAACAACAGATATCACCTTTCTAGCACGTAAAGGCCTTTCTTGTTCTATTTGCTTTGGCTCTGGAAGCAACTCCTTGACCATCTTTGTAAGCTCTAGACCACGATGCTCCTCCGCCATGAGTTCTGCCAGAAGCTGTTGTTTACGCTTCTCCGACTAAAAATCACAGTAACAAAAAAGCTAGTCATGATTTATATAAAGAGAATGAGACAGAATTGACTATAGGCATTCAGTAATCATTTTCGGATGCTTCCCACATAACCAAAAGCATGCAGACTGTACAAAAAGAAACACGGGGACTAGCAAAAATAGGAATGAGAAAATCTAACTCATTCTGCTTTCAAATCCATGCAAGAAAAGAATATATAGCACCTATCAAAACTGTTAAAACATGAGCTATATCTATAAACAAAGAACCAGAGAGCAATTCCTATGCTCAAATGTTGTTGGGTAAGGACTCACTGTTTCAAGAATTTGCAATAAAAGGTAACACCATTTTCCCGTTACTAGTTGACACTGACATTATCAGAGGTTCCCAGTCTGTCTATGCAAAGACTGGCCCCCGAATATCATGAAAAAAATAAATGAAACGTGTGTCCCAATGTTTCATGTAGCTAACTAACACATTGCTTAAAGAACTAAGAGTGGGTTTGGTCTGATCTGATCTAAAAAGCCTGAAAACACAGAGAAAAGATGTCTTACAAATGGAAAAAATTCAACACCAAACCACAGGTAGGTATAAAAGTATGGCCAAGTATAGCCTGGACCTAAAATCATAGACCAAAGCAATCCTAATGGTTTGAAACATTTCTAAACCATTTAACTGCTAGAAAGGATTGAACGCACAAAACCGTGGTCAAGTCAGTTTAGCCCGGCCTAAAACCAATACCATATTATCAACTATGAGTAGACCAGTCAAATGGGTGGGTGGGTTGGGTGTGGGTTGGGTCGTTCCAGGTTTGGATCTCGCGGGTACAGGTAAAAAAATGCAACTCTAAACGGGTCAAAGAAACACAAATCCAAACCCGAGCCAGTGGGTTGCGGGTCACTCGCGGCTGCCCATATAATATGTGTTCAATTAACAGTTATCTTGTAAGTTGATATTGTAACGGTAAAGGAAAACCATTCGCTAGTACTTTTACATGAAATATAGCACAAGAACAACCAACTACTATACATTGTCACTATCAAGTAAAAAAGTATGTTATCTTTTACAACCATTCAAGAACATATATATTTTTAGGAAAAATTCTCTAATGTACAATTAAAATCCTCTAATGTATGATTATGATCAATAAACTTGAGTTAATAATAAATTGTACTATGACTTTAGATTAAGTTTGATAGAATAATTAAATAATGTAGTAGAAATGGATTTATTTTCTCCAATATCTCTCTCTCATATCAAATCTTGTTAGGCAATTTTGAGTTTTGACTGGAATTCCTTAATAATTAATGGATAGTAGTAGATCATCATATTTGTTCCAAGTACTAGTGTATCATTATATTTATTTTTATATGAGTAATTCAGTTAAGTGGTTCACCTGCGGGTTCGTGGGCCACCCGTGAAACCCGCTAAATAGACGGGTGGGTATGGATTTAGGTAATTTTCAATGGGTGGCAAGTTTCATCACCCAAACCCGACTTAAACGGGTCGACCCATAGGTGTCCGCGGATTTAGACCCAGTTTGACAAGTCTAACTATGAGCATAAAAAATATTGGTTGGTTTGGTACAATAGTTGATATGTAGGACAAGAGCCACGTTCAGCCCTTGTTCAATCTAGAATAAAAAAATCAAGAGAGCACCATTAGTCTAATTGAGCTTTTTATCTGCAATTTTTTATTTTTACGGAATTATTAGTGATTATTGAAATTAAAATATTTTTGGCAATTTAAGCAATTGTCTAGGGTTTTGACTCATTAAGTAATATGTAGTTTAACCTCGTGTGTTTGTCCTTGCAAATGATTAGATTTTAGGATACAGAATGCAATAGTCTCCCTAATCCCTTCTTCCTCGTGATGTGTTGCCGCATCAATTGGTTCAAAGCCTAAACCTAGCTCTCATCAAGCATATGCCTCTTTCTCCACTCATGTAATCTACCTCTTCCTTCTTGTTTTCCCTTTCATGACCTAGTTGTCAGATGTTGTTCATCATTGTAGCATTACCTACTTGTGACTCCCTATTCCCTAATGGCATACCACCAGAGTCACAACCACCCACTTCTCTTCCCAACGGCCATGGTAGCAGCACTAAGATGGAACACAGAGTAGTGACTGTGTGAAAGGGCATTACAACCCTCCCTCTTCCTGAAGATATGACATAATCTGGGTTGGTTGATCTCCCACCACAGAGCAACGATGGAGGTGTTTTTCCCTCAAAAGAGTCACACCCAGTGAAGGCACCAAGATCTCCTCTTTCCTACACTCTGGGAAGCACGGATACTCCAAAATAGGTGTCCTACCCGTATCGGGTGCGTATTGTATACTGGTACTCCTTGGATACGCCTAGATACTCGACATATCCATATTTTTTTCCACTTTTTACAATGTGGATACTTTGTGAATACAGCCTGACCCATTTATATAGAGATGCATACATAAATCAGATTTTATTTTTGAATATGTGCCTATTATTATTGTTAGTTCTGTATTTATTTTCTATCTTGGTTCTCGAACAAAACTTGAGAGTTTTGGGGCTACCACGAAAGGCAATGTGTATGGTAATTATGAACCTAAACGACATTGTTTCGTAAACCAAGTCTAATAAAACTATTGTTAGTTGTTACTAAAAGTAACTTATTGTTAATTCTTGTTAGTGACTATTAGCTCCAAATTCTTGAGTCTATTCTGGAACTTAAAGATAGTTATACTTTTTTCTAGAACTCTTTGGCTCACATATTAAATTAGAAGTCGGAACTACAATAAAATCAGGTTGAGTGTTAATCGTAATAGATGCATTGTTTTATGAACTTCGTTGCTATTTAATAAACCCCTTCTAGACTATGGATCGCATGTATGACAGTGGCCATATTAAGTTGACGATATCAATTCAGTAGGGTTCTTGTTGTTAGGATTTTGAACCTCTTCAATGTCAACTCAATATCTTGTATTGTGTTGCTAAGAATATCTATTATACGTTCACTCTTATAAGAATTCCCAGATCTTCTTGTCACCTAGGTTCTTAGGGTTTTCTCATGTGAGTCATACATTCCATCCCCTTGAACTAGATCTTTCTTTCTGCCACATAGTACCCAAATCTGCACTAATCGTTCTATCTCTATTATCCAATCTTTATCTCTCTTATTAAAGGACATACGTCTCAAAACTGAGTGCAATGATCATGCACCTCTGCAGAAATGTGATTATAATATTGAAGCATGAACGAGATGCAATAGTGGACGTTGTTATAACTACATTATCAAAGAGTACATGGGACATATACTAGGGCAAAAGGGCACTTGCTAAAGATTTCATGCAATGGGATCAAAATTTTCCCAAAAGTCAGCACAGAATATCTAGGTGAATGCAACATGTTCATGAGGTTGAACAAAGATTGAAATATGTCATGTTCATGAGGTTGAACAAAGATCAAAATATGCCATGTTCAAGCAGATCCCTTTAAATGAAATTAGATGGTCTTAATTGCATTTTATTGAATAAAATATAGGTATATATGTAAACTTAGAATATATTTTTGTCGTATACATGCCTTGCTTGTATCCTAAATTCTCAAAAATCATTATATCAAGTATTTGTACCCACACCCGTAACCCTGTCCATATTCTTGCTTTATAGCCTACCCTAAGGGTCTGACTGGTTTGATGTAAGTATAATTTTCTTGGAACTCATTTTCCTGGAACTGAAATTTACATTTCAAGAAAATGAATTCTAGATGATTGGTTTGGAACATGAGTTATCTGGAAAAGAATACAAATAAATCAGATTCCCTTTGATGATTTGATGCTGGTTTTGTATAACTAAATCTTTAACGGAGTCGGGAGCCCCAGTCCCAGCCCAAAAGTCACAGCTCCCTGGCCATCATCGTTGTGTTATGCTGTTGAGCAGACGAATTAGAAGAAGACGAAGAGGTGGAAGCAGCTGTAGGTGTAGCGGGAGTAGAAACAACAGCAGCAGCCGTGTTGCCCACCACAACTGCATTGTTCAGATCTAAACTTCGACAAATCTATATATAAAAATGCAATAGCAAGATCAATCGTTATCAAGACTTTTTACCCCCGTAAAATGTCAGCAAATCGATCGCTCTTACCTTTTGGTGTAGGGTTGAAAAGAAAAGGGCCGATCGCTTCTATTTGCCCAATAGTATTACCGGTATAGTGATGATGCTCAGGAACGCCGATGAGTTCCTTGGCCACGAACAAAGAAAAAGGAGATAGCACGGTGACGGTTGGTGTACTTTGGTCGCTTGTCTTGTCGAGGTGCCGCTCTACGCGAGAATAGGGAAGAGGGCAAAGACGGGTTTCGGAGCCGAACTCGTTTTCCGGTTGATTCCTACGGAAATCTAAATTCCAAGCTATATATATTGCTGGAAGTCACCGGAAAAGTAGGGAAGTCAAGTTCCGAATTTCCTCCAAACCAGTCCAGCAAAATTAAAACCGGAACTCCACTTCCAGTGTTTTCAGGACATTTTACACCAAACCAGTCAGACCCTAAATCCCCTTAGCCACTGAAGAAGAGGGAACATCACAGGATTCTCCCTTACGCATAGCAGCTCCTTGATGTGCATTTTAGCAAGCTTATTGTGATGTGTGTGCATTGTTGTTGCAGTTTATTATGTGTCCCTCTTTTTCTCCATCCTACGTGCCACGATGGTGAAACAAAAGGAGTTCATAAACATCATGACCGATGTGGACGCACAACTGTATAAACTTCATTAGCACCTAAACCTTGTACTGCATCATCAAGCCGACTTTGATTCCCACTTGCAGAATGTCTTAAATTGGCAAAAACATCACCCCCTAATAAGGTAATTCCCACTTACACATACTGATAATTTCTTTAGCGTCCATTGCAAGTTGAATATTAATTATGTCTTCTCTGCAATGGAGAAGCATTGAACAATAATACATTTGTATCAAAACGGTTGTGACCGCCCAAAGAAAAACCTAATAACTTGATGTTGATCTCATTCAATTTTGTCTTAGCACCTTAGTCTCAACCATGTGGAGTTGGTAATGGATCATTCACCATTCCACATAGTTTAAGTTATATTCTAACTTATGTATTGAAGACAAATTCCCTCCTTTTGTCTCCCTAATTTATCATAAATATACCTTATTTTGCCTAATATTAGGGGTTGAACTATCCTATAATGGTTCAAGTGTACAGTAACTATCATATCTTACCTTAATATTCTCTACAAATCAAAAAGAAGCTGAATCCAACAAACCAAGTTTGAAATAAATTAATCAACAAATTCTATCTGAACCAAACTGACATAAGATTTTAAACAAAATCACTTAGAGAAGACATATTAAGATGTTAAAATGTCAACAAAAAAGATGTACAAAAGATCACCTCTTCTAATTTCATGGTGTAGTTTCGTCTTATATCAGCTATGGCTTGAACCACATCAACATTCTTCTCGATATCATCAGTACAAGTAAAAGCTGAGGTTTTTGGTTTAACCATCACCTGCATGGGCTAAATAAGTTTGACGGTTTTGATATTCAAGATAAGAACAAAATAACACCATGAAAACTTTTTCAAACTTCTATAGAGAAACAAAGTATGACCACAAAATTCGTTGAACAGACCATCAAAATGAGAGTGCATTTTATGCTTATCAATCAGCAGTTGCATGGGAAGAAAGGAAAATAAAACTAATTAAATATTATAGTTATATGTAATCATTGGAAGGTTTCTCAATTGTGCTTTAATACATATATTATTATTTCAATCGGTATAACAAACACATTATTTATGTAATTTGATGTTTAAAGAAGTTGCAATATCAATCCCTAGGGCGTACTCTTTCAAGTTCAGTCCTGATCTCCTGAACAGCATGCCTTACTTCTTTGCGCATAGCATCATAAAAAACATTCACCTCCCCATCTTCAGAAGGGTGTTCAATCTGAATATTTAGGGATGTTTATTAGAGATATTAGGAGAAACACATCCAAAAGAACAATCAAACATTTATGTTAAATATTTCATTAACTTGAATCACAAAATCAATGTAATATATTTGAATAAAATAAAAAAGAACCTTTTTTTGTGCACATATTGTGTGTATTGTCTTCTCTGACCCTCTTCTAGCATGACGAATGCTTGAACCCTCCTCATCCGTTAAAGAAGACATTTGACTCTGCAACATTGGAAATGGAAACAATAATATAACTACATGAACTACTTGTTCATTTTTACAAGGTAGACAACTCATTTAGACAAATAGTCTTCCACTTGAACCCAACCTAACCCATGCTTTTGATATTCAATCAGAAAAATATAACTAATGTTAAACAAGAAGTAAGCGGTCCTAGGTAAGCCCTCTTACTAACCCCACATCACTTTTAGCCATGGCCAAGTACATCCATAGCCCTCTCCAAATCTCCATATCCCCTCTCGCATTCAAACCCCTCAGCTATAGAGGTAACATGAACTAACTTTTGCACTAGTCACAACCACTACTAACCATAATGGCATTTAAACCATTAGATGCCATTGCCTCCGCCTAATCTCCTCCTAGGCACAGAAGCACTGGACGGTATTGCATGGTCATTTGGTGTTACCACCATATGTGGCTTCCGTGCTTAAGAGAGTAAATGATCGAGGTAGGGTTATACATGGTAGTGGAGGAGGGATAGTATATGGTGTCTGTCACAACTCACAAGTTTAAATGTTGAAGAACAACCTCATCCCACATGTTGCCACTGCCAAGGAATGAGGTATCCAATTTTGATATTGTTTTGACAATGTGGAAATGGATATTTAGGGAATTTTTTACATATTTTTTCATAAATGCAATCATTGACTGTTTCTATGCCAAAAATGAACGAATTATGACATGAAGTTTTACATGTGCGATCTTAATGGTTAAATACACTCATCTATGCTATAAAATTTTGTATTGGATAGGTGAGGGGGGTCCATGCATGTGAGCTGTGGAAACCGAGTTGTATCTTGGAGATTTTGATGAGAGTTTTTTATAACCAAATTAAGGATTTGAGCTATAAAATGTTGCAAGCATGATGTATATACATGCATGCACCTATATGTGTTATAATATCACATATCGAATATATACGGCATCCCCCCACATATTTTTGATCCATAGTTTGCAATTGATTTTGACTCAACAGTCAACCATTTCATTGGACCCAGGAACAACTGTGCAATGTTTTCAGGAAAAATCATTATCTTTTGGTGTGGTTGGCTACCTAACACCCTCATTATCTGGTAAATCAATAACGAAATACATGTCGTCTACATTAAAGAAAATAAAAAACAACACAAAGCATACATTGCACTAATATTTAATGAACAGAAAATATTATGGAATGCAAAGAAATAATGATGTTCTATGATACACTAGGTATGAGTATTATAGAATCCATCAAATGTTTTTTAGATATTTTTAGGGTTTTTTATATATTTATGTCTGAATATATTGTTTTATTAAAACCAAGCACTAATAATTTATGTGTAGTTATAGAAGAGTCTTGGGATATTAATCAATAACTAATCACATTAACAAGTAAATTTAAGCAAAAAATAAATAATGAAAATGTTTATATAATTTTCAAATTTATAAACCTAAAGATAAATACAAATATATTAATTTTAACATTACAATATTTAGGTGCGTCCTTTTATTAGCCTTTGTTACATATTTTTTACTAAATCTAAGTGAAATAACTAACAATAACAAGAATATATTGATTGTTCAGATATAAGTACAAATAATCGAAAAAAAATATCATAGCTACTAGTGTAGATCTAGTGATTATATATGTAGATCTATGTCAGTATGACAATCTTGAGAAAAGAGGGGTTGGAAATGATGGAGAATGGAAGAAAATACAATTACTTACCCTATTATGGGAGGATTTGAGCTCTAAATGGTAAAATCACCATAATTCCCCTTTTCCTCTCTTCAAAGAGCAACAACAACACCAAGCATTGCAATTCTCACAATTTCCATCGAAATCGCTGAGTTGTGCAAGAAAAACCTCAAAATCCACTGAAATAGGTGAAACCCATCGAAATCATTGACTTTTCACCCCAAAAAAATGATAGATGCATTCCTATCAACATGGTTGCTTGATTTCATAGAAAATCTCAAAGAAATTGAATTGTTTGAAAAAAAATGTGATTTTGATGAAACCTCATTTCTTGGCCGCTATTGGAGCAGACATCGATCAATGATACTACAAACTACATTTGTGAAACCGAATTCATTAATATAATTCAACTTCGACAAACCATACCCCCATGCATGTGTATTCATAGATAACATGCAAGAAGCCCTAGTTGGCTTATTTCCATTCATAATAGTACCAAATTAAGAAACAAAAACTAATTACTGGAGAACATTCAAACATGTCCCTAACAATTACAACTAATATTGTAGTAATTACTAATAAAACCCTAGGTGATAACCAAATTACCAAAATTTAGCAAACGAGCATAAATAAACGGCGACTCATGACGCACTCTAATCAAGTGGCCTCAAACCTTAGTCAGGCACTAGATGAGCAGGGTGTCTTGCATCAAATGGTGGGGATCAGGTAGCTCCTATGTTGTACAACTGCAAAGAACAACCAATGTTGGTTCTAAGAAAAAACAAAATCCCAAATCTTGCTCAAGACCTATTCAACATCAAGCTTTTGGAATTAATGTCAAAATGTTGGGGTAGTTTATATGTTTGTGAGAACTATAGGAAATACATGTAATTCGCATCAACTAAAGTGTAATCTTTAAGAGACTATATATACAAGTGTACTTTTGTAGAAGAAAAGAGTTAAGGCATCTCAAGGGAATGAGGATATCCAATTTTGATGCCGTTTGGACGGCGTGGAAATGGAAAATTATGAAAATTTCTATGGAAATTTCAATAAATGCAATTGTTCCATTTCATTGCCAAAATGAACAAATTAGGCCATGAAATTTTGCAGGCATGATTTCTGTACCTAAATGCATCGTTTATGCAATAAAAGTTTATATGGGGGTAGGTAGGGGGTCCTTCATGTGGGAGGTAAAGAAACAGTCACATTTCCTGAGGATTTTGGTGAAGGATTTCAATGACAAAATGTAGGAATTAAGTTATGTAATTTTGCAAGCATGAGCTATATGCATACATGTACTTAATAATATCACATATAGAATATGTAGGGCATTCCCCACATATTTTACTTGGGTTGATAGTTTGTTGTTTATATGGACTCAACGATGAACCATTTCAGTGGCCCTAAGAACAATAGTGCAATGTTTCACAGCAAACTCATTATTTTTGGTGTGGTTGGCTTCCTAACACTCTTGTTCTCTAATAAACCCCCACTGGAATACATGTTATTCACACTGAAGAAAATTAAAAGCAACATAAAGCATGCATTGCATTAGTCTTAAATACATTGAATAGCAAATAGTATGTAATGCAATGCAATTATGACATAATATAAGTATATACTAGGTATGAGTACTAAATGGCAAAATCATTCCATCCCCTTTTCTCCTCTTCAAACGGAAACAATAAGACCAAGGATTGCAGTTATCGAAATTTCCATTAAAAATTTTGAGTTGTGCACAAAAAACCTCGAAATTCACAAAATTGGTGAAATTCATCGAACTTATCGAAATTTTCGTTGAAAATTTGATATATGCAATCTTGGTTGCAAATCCCATAGAAATCGATATAGTCACTAGTCACATGTTTCAGTAGCAAATGCCACTGAAATCGAATTTTTTGCAAAATTTTGCCAATTTTATCAAAGCTTCATTCCTTGAGGCATATAGCAAGCATAGTCACAATATTTGTCGTTTTTCCCCTGTCGTATGTGATGTCCGTTTAAAACTCCAAACCGTTTAATACGTTTTATTTGTATTTTATACCCATATTCTGTTTTAAACACGTTTTATAAGTTTTCTCCCGTTTTTTACAATTCTGTACTTCTGTCTCTAGGGGTTTTATTTACGTGCTTCCTTTTTTCACATGATTTTTTTTTGTGCAACCCTCAATACCTCGAAGGACGAAACATCTAGGAGGCGATAACCCTCGGATGAAGAAGCCTGCCAGAGGAGTTATAATGGCTTCCATCTCGACGTTGGCGGCCCTTGCTGCAGCAAGCACCCTTGGCGGCACTAGCCCTAGGTGGTTTGGCGGCAACCCCTCTCTAGTAACAGCTCCTCTCAACGACTTGGCAGCTACAAGTACTTCCTCCTTCCCCCATAGTTTTTGAGGCGTCCATGCGGTGTCCCCCTCCAAATGGACGCCTAGGGCGACTAGGTCGACTAGGCGGACGCCTAGGCGTTTTTTTTACATACAATATTATACATATATAAATATATACCTTGTATATATATATATATATATATATATATATATATATATAATTTATATACTATGTTATGTATATGCCCATGCATATATGTATGTATTACTTAACCATCCCTCTCAAATTTATTAAAATGACACCATAACATTATGTAAATGAGACAAATTCAATATCAAAAAGAGACAATAAAAAGTATAGTATAGTAGAATCAATAAAATGTTGAAAGACATACCTAATAGTTTGTCAATATTTTATATTAACTATCGCTATCATGGCTGAAATACTGAACATTGAATCAGGAAAAAACATAACAAACAATACAAATATTATAAAATAAAAAATATAAAAAAAAGGAATTTAATGGAGCTCGACAGTCAATTAAGCGGCCACCCAACAGGCTTTTGGGTCGCCCAGGCGGACTAGGCGGTCGCCCAGTCAGCCCAGGAGGACGCCCAAAAAGCCTCTGAGGCTAAGCGTGAAGTTGGACGGACCCCCCTTGGGCGACCGGTCAACTAGGCGATGCCCAGGCAGCCGCCTCAACAACTTTGCCTTCCCCTCTTCCTCCTTGATTCTTCCCATTCTTCCTCCTCCATCGTCCTCTCTTCCTCTGTGATTTCATCTTCTCCTTGCTTGTTGATTCGGATTTTGCCCTTTCCTCCTCTTCCTCCATCAGTTTCCTTCTTCCTCGTTCATGCTTCTTGCTTCAACTTCTTTCCCTTCTTCCTCCACCGTCCCCTCTTGTTGGACGTTTCTCCCCTCTTCTCCTTGCTTCTTACCCTTCTTTCCTTCTTTCTTCTATCTTCCTCTTATTGTGCTTCCCCTTCTTCCCTTTGCTTCTCCATCGTTCCCTCATCTTTCAATTCTTCTTGCTGCTACATATCTTCCTCTCTGGTTCCTTGTTTCCCCTCTTCTCCCGGTTTATGGTTGTTGTTATTTTCTGCCCATCAACCTCCATCATCTCCTATTGTTGCTTCCCCTTCCTATTCCTCCATCGTCCCTTCTTCGTCATCTTCTTTCTGCTTGCATTTCTTCCTCCCCCTATACTTTTGTGTTACCCCCTTCATCCTCCTACCTTCACCTTTTTCCTTCTTTAATTGCTCTACTTCCATTTCTTCCCCTCCCCTACCACTATTTCCCTTACTAGTTACATCCTTTTAGACCCTTCTCCAGATTTCCAACTTCTTTTTGAATTTGTATCCTCTTATCCTCTCTCCAACATCCTTATTCAGTTGTTTCGATTCCCCTCTTTCGAAATCACCCATTGTGACCACTGTATTTTCCATATGTACCCTTCTTCCTATATTTCTTTTTTTTTCTTATTTGCAATCGCAATCTGCAATTCGTCCATTAGTTATGATTTTTTTTTCATTTTCTTTGATTTTCAATTATTATTGATTATTTAAGTTTGACTTGCACATTGCAAATATTAGGGGGTCATCAATTTGATCTTCAACTTTGATTTTCGTTTGTAGCAACTTGACTTACTCTCCGTCACTGAATTATGTTTCTAAAAGTATGTGGGTGCATGTGTATATAAGTACATGTATACATACATACATATATATATATATTACCCTTTTTTCCGACTTTTTCCCAAATAGTTCCTGAATAGTTGATTGTACTTTTACCGTAGGTTGACCGTTTTTTATCCAATTTTTCCGCATAATTCCCGTTTTCCAAATTTTTCAACTCAACCGTACGTATCCCGAATACTGAATTTGTGACTAGGATAGCAAGTCATATTGTTGTCTATCGGTAGAAAAGGAGTACACAAATTTATATTGACAAATAGGATAATAAATCAAAATAAGCAAGTGCAAGCTCACAACGTGTGCACACACAAATATGAGGCTGATAGCGTAAGAGATATGCAATATAAGTTGGATGGAGAAAAGTTTTACTAAAAAGGATAATAGCAATCATAGTGTTCATTATTTTATATTCTAAGTGAGGCAAGAATGGGAATGGTTTGTTCATGCTAAAATAAGCAATGGTTGTTTTGTTAATAGGTGTGGCACCATTTAATTATCATAAAAAATCTCTAATTTTATAATTTAGTACACGACCCATATAAGAGATGCACCTACGAATTTAGAGAATATACATTGTCCAGGGTTGGAATGCTATAAGCATAAGGCTGTAAGCCACAAGATTTGATAAAAGCATGTTTGTTATCCAAAGATGCAATAGAATGTCCCATTTAAATCTGAAGGGTGGTGTAAAGACTACACATTGCTAAACTTAATATCCCAACGCCAATTAAGATAAATACATTAACAACTTATTTCAATGAGAAAGGGGCTAGAGCTAGAATCAAAGTTAGACTTTAAGAAAAGAAGAAAGATCGAGGTACAAAAGATAGATATCATAGTTGTTGAGGCAAGCGCCAAGGGGGGTTCTCCAAAGACACCTCAGCCTCATTCCCATCCATGTTTGGTTCAGCTACATGGATCCTTCTAGTTCTCCTAAGACGCCGCTTAATTTAAATTAGGAGGAGATATAGTCTACTCCCATATTTTTTTTATTTTGTATGTCATTTTACATTTGACGTGTAGATTTTTTTGATGCAATTGTAGTGTTCTACTTCACTCATGGATGAGTATTTCAAGTGTCATATGATGCATTAAATACCTCAAATATACATATACAATTACATTCTATAGAAAAAAAATATGCAGGATAAAAAATGGTCACACACCTAGGTGGCAACAAAGCCAAGGCACCACCTTGGGACCATGACCCCATGACTACTAGCCTATGATAGATATGAAATATGTCTGTTAGGATGGTAAAATAATCTACTTTCCCATTTAACTCATCTAAAAGATTTTCATGGAGATTGGTGAGTTCAACTAATTTTGGGTTCCAAATTCATGTTAGTTAATGAAAGGTAAGTTCGATTGCCATGCTCCGGATCAATCTACTAATTATGATTGCAAGTGTATAGTCAATTTTGTTAGCAATCACATGATGACATGACAGAGTACAAACACATGCCAAGATAAACATTCCAACTTTTGCTGTTGCGCTATACTTCTCACTTTAATGAAGAATACCATACAATATAAGAAAATAAACAAGTCTGGAAAGCACAAAATCACATGTACTTAACAAGGAAAATAAATCATCTCACTCTAATTAAATATAATTGATTCATCCATTTTTGCAGTTCAAGTTGAAACATTAGATGAGACTGGGAGTAGCTAAATAATTCACAAGTCCGCTTCCTTAACTACATTTGTTTAAGAAAACAAACCATATATTTAAAAAACATATAATATAAATCTTTAAAGTGTGTCAGGTATTAAGGTACTTTCTTCCTTATGAGGCCATGCATCAACGTCCTCTTTTCAAAATATGTATACCATATATCGATTCATGAGAGATTAATAATATGGAATGGAAGTGAAAAAGTGCAAATGATAAAAGAGCTACCCCGAACGTGGCGCACATATATGATAAAAGCAACTATAGAAGTATGTCTTTAGCCTTCTAGAGAGGATAGAAGTTCTTGAGAATTCATTTTTTATGTTTCCATTTCATTTGTCAGATTTCTGAAAACACAACCAAATGAAATGCTTAAATATATATAACCACAGATATAATTTAGACAAAAAATCAAGCAGCAAATTTATCAATCTAGATTATAAGCAGTGTATTAAAAATCGGCCCAGGCGACCGCTTAAGCGTTCACAAGTCCTGTCCGTTGTAATCCTGCCTTAGGCGTCCGCCTGACGCTTGGGCCATTAAGCGCCCGCTTTTGGGCCGCTCAACCCGCCTAATTGGCCGCTTCAACACCTGTTTTAGGCGGCCTATTTGACCCGCTTAAGTAAAAATCGGCTCCTAGAGCCATGATACTGGAATTTCTTTGCTGATTGTATACTTGAACGGATATTACTCTATTATACTTCTAGTGAATGACTAGTTTTATTGATTTCCTTGCTGCTTTCACTGATTACCGATTGGTGTTACTGATTAGTATTACTTTTTGGCACAATAGTGATTATTTGATTAATATTACAGATTAGTAGTAAAGTTTTTAATGATTAATTCATAGTTGGTTATTTACGATTACTGATTTGCTTGTTGATGATTAGAAATATTGTTTGGTGATAATTAAATACTAATTTATTGATATGCTTGCTTATTTTACCTATTAGTATTACTGATTAGTCATTTAGAGTTTAATAATATATTCATAGTTGGTTATTTACAATTATTGTTTTGTTTGCTGATTTTGGTGATTAGAAATATTGATTAGTAGTAAAGTATTGATTAATACATAGTTTAAATTACTGATTTACTGATTAGATATTTATAAAAGTTCCATAGAAATATATTTTTATATACAAATATGTGTAATTTTGTATATAAATATATAAGAATATAGGAATCCACTTTTTCAAAAAACACCCATTTGATCGCCCGCCTGGCGATTAATCGGCTACAACGTGTTGTTCGCGCGCCTCCTGCTTCGTGCTTTTTAAAACATTGATTATAAGAACTCCAAAACGGTGCTTATCTAGACATACATCCAAAACACATACAAAACTAAGGTTTAGGCTTTAGTTAGTAAAGCCTCAAGCCTCAGTACCTAAGGGCACATCACAGTTCGTAGTAGGATGACCCTACACAATTAATTTAATTGAGGTGTGCACCTCAAGGCTATTAGATATTAACACAATGATGACTATGTAGAAGCCAAAAACGCTATATTTATTTCATATGCATCTTGAATTAACCGAGAGACTTTTGTTTGATCATTTCTACGATTTTCTGCATACTGTAGAAACTGATTCATCGAGCACATTTGCCAGTCGGAATGCATTATATATGCTCCTCTTAAAGTGCAAGTTTATTATTTCTCTTACCATACAGCTGTCTAGTGACGATTGCAAATCTTTTGTGCTCAAACTCCTCCTCACAGTAGAATTTGAAGGTGGTGTCATGAGTGATGAAGGATGATTGTTCTTGCTACCATGTATCCCCAGTCCATTTCGCTCATTGAAATTATGAAAATCAAGGTTCCCCTGCTAATGAAAATGTAACAAATAGTTAAGCAAGGGAATAGGTATGGTATGGTTTAGGTGTCTAGCATTTGCTAAATGACGACCAAGTAGAATTAGCTTATTCATTCAGAGTTAATTAGAACTGAAAGAAACTTGCTAACATGAATTTAAGAATTTCTTTTTTCAATTTCTGCTGTTATACAGCTTTTATATCGTTAAGGATATCTAATAATAAGCTTTACAATGTGTGGTGACTCACTTACAGATAGTCACAGCAACTCGGAAGTTGTGTGAAGTAGACATGTTTTTGCAGCTATTTACTATCTTTTACAACTGGTTGAGCGAACCACATTTAAACTATTTTATATCTAAATCGACCTTCTAACATTACATTATATAAATGTGGATTTACTGCCGACCTTCTAACCTCCAATTTTACATATGTGAATATGTTGTCTGATGGGGAGTCAAGTCCCGACATAACCAAATTCAATAATCAAGTCTACCGGGACAATGCCCAAAGGCTGTTGTTAGTAATAAGTAATAATTCAAACTGAAACCCGTAGCAATGCAACAATTGCAACCAATTGCCTAACTGATAACAAAATCAAATACAAATTAAAGCAAACTAATGAGACCTGGAACTTACAAATAAGTCCGTGAAATAACAACTAAACCCATAAAATAACCAATAAGTCCCCTTATAATTGATTCCAAACACCTTAATTAATTAATTGAGTAATGAGTAGCCGATTAAGGCTCTCATAGTCATAGGGATGCCAAGTCTTATGATGACCCAAGACTCAGATTGTCCTACATCATTGTTTGTTTGCCCGGTAGATTAGATTGAACCTCATACCAAGTACAAAATCATGCATAGTTGAGTATTTTTCAAGTCATTGCTTGCAATTCCAGTGATATTTTTAACAATTTAATTAACGTGATATATTGACATTCATTTTCACATTAATCTTGTTGCCAATCATCTCAGCATGCAGAGAAGAAAAAAACATCTTGCATATATCATTCTAAATGTGTCATTCATATTAGTCGCTCATGATTGGCCAAATCAATGTGTCCAGGTTGATTTGGAAATTACGTGACAAATTTCCGTACTCGGATTGTATTATTCAAATGGATGGTGATGTCCAAGATGGTGTTTGTCACCTGATCATGGCAGGAAGGTTGAAATGGAGGAGTGCAATTGGAGTAGTATGTAATCAGAAGATCACTCTCAATATTAAAAAGTAAGTTTTATAGAACAGTTTTACGACCGGCCATGATATATGGGAGTGAATGTTGGACGGTGAAGAAACAGGATATCAACAAAATGAATGTGGACAAAATGCATATGTTGAAATGGATGTGTGGAGGGACAAGGAAAGATCGCTTAAGAAATGATTATATAAGATTCAAAGTGGGGGCTGTGAGCGTTGAGGACAAGTTACATGAGGGTCGTCTGAGATGGTATCGACATGTGCAACGCAGACCGACTAACGCGCCTATTCCAAGCAATGCTATTGAGTCAAGTACAATTGAGAGAAGAGGATGTGGGCCTAAATTAACCTGGGAGAAGCTTATAAATAGAGATTTTAAAGCTTTACATCTTGATCAGAATATGACCCATAACAAAGTTGACTGGGAAAAGAAGGATCCATGTAGCCAACCTCAATATGATATGATTGGTCATATAATGATATAATAAAGAAGATTGTTTAAGTATTTCACCTTATCTTCTGCATGCTCCCTCTGTCTATGAAATAGATAATGGTTTAGAATTAACTGAAATATGCACGTAAAGTAGCGATGAAACACTAGCTAATACCTCAAATGCTTAATTGCCCAAGACAAGAACCAAAAAAAGCCGATATATATCTTCGAAACGAGTACAGTGATGAAATTATTGGTGATGGATGAAGCCAGTCAGTAAAGACAATAAGGTTTGAAGAACAGATGAGATCTTTCCCAATTGGGCTCGAAAACAACAAAACAAAAAAATGTTTGGGTTACGCTCACTAAAACAGAAGCAAAGAAAGAAAATGTGCATCATGCCGTGGGGCGCTGCTGAAATCGAGTACCAAAAATGTAGAATACCTCTAAATCGCTTGATCGGTACCGAGCCACGGAGAGCGACCGTCGTCTCCTAGCACTAGCATCCGCAGCACCTTTCCCGGCGGATCCACGGCTACTCTCCAAGTCCCCTTTCCTGGAGACCGACCTCCCTCTTCTCTTGGACGACTCCGTCTGCATCGCGAACCCCGCATCCGATGCCCGCCGCCCTGCCCTTCCACCATCCCTCCCCTTCTCTGTCGCCTCTTCCAGCTCCCAGTCAACGACAGGGAAGAACTCATTGGCGAGGTCGTCGAGGCTCACCTCGGGGAACCCGGACCCTCTTACGGTGTTGACGAACTTCCGCCTCGGCGTGGGGCCGGGAGTGATCTCATCCGCGGGCTCCGCGGGAGGGAACCTCCCCGAGTACCGACTGAGGCTCCTAGCCCTGCGGTGGTGCGCCGGCGTCCCGACCTTGCTCGCTGAACCAGCGTCTTCAGGAGCCGCGCCGATCCCGGACGCGCGCCTTGTTGAGGACCTGAACGCTGATGTTGCCATGCGAGGGGTCCAGAGCGCGGGATCCGCGGCTTAGCTACTCCCGTCGATCGGCATTACGAATTCTCTTGAGGAGCGAAAACCGAGGCATGGTGGGCCTAGGAGGGGAGATTGGAGAGTGGAGAGTGGGGCGGAGGACCGAAAACGGACGAGCCGCTGCAGGGGTCGGATGGTTTGATTTTGATTTTGCCAGAAGAAGGCGGAGATTGAATAGGTTGCCGGATTTTGGGTTGCTAAGATTGACGGGCGGCACAAGGCAAAGACAATGAAGACGGGGCTGGAACTCGTGAAAGGAGAGCACCGGACACGAGAGCAGTAGCGGACACTGCTGGCTTTCCGACAGGAATTAAGTACTGGGATGGTCTCTCTCTCCTCGTTTCCAAAAAAAAAGCTGTATTGTCTATTAATTTTTTCGGAGAATACTTTAAATTTTGAATTTAGCGGTAACTTTGAACTGCCAGTTTGAGTGGATCAACTGGTTGTCAGGACCAAGGCCTAGACCATAAAGCAAAAGCCCGGCCACAAAGTGTGTATTCTGGATAAGCTGAGGCCTCGCGTGCTATATAAGGAACCAATCTCACATGGATCCTTCTTTTCCGATTAGCTATGCTATAGGTCATACTCTGATCAAGATGTAAAGATTCAAATCTTTCTTTATAAGTTCTTTCCAAGTTATTTGGGTCTGCCTTTGTTTCATTTAGTTGTGCTTGACTCAATTACCTTACTTCGAATAGGTGCATTTGTCGGCCTGCATTGCACATAACCATACCATCTTAGACGGCCTTCATGCAACTTGTCCATGATGCTCACCACCCCTACTTTGTTTCTAATATCGTCATTCCTCAAAAAATCTTTTCTCATCTTCTTGCACATCCATCTCAGCGTATGCATCTCGACCGTATTCATCTTGTTGAGACCTTATTTCTTCGCTGCCCAACATCCACTCCCATATAGCATGACTGGTCGTATAGCTATTATGTAAAAACTAGCCTTTTAATTTGAGAGGGATCTTCTTGTCACATAATAATCTAGTTGCACTCATCCACTTCAACCATCTTATTGTAATCGTGTGACAAACGTTATCTTGAATCTCATCCTCCCTTTCAATAATAGAGCCCAAGTAACAAAACTTATCACATATTGATACATCAATTCCATCTAACTTGACCCCACCATTCATAATTCTAGATTGGCTAAAATTACAATGCATATATTCAATTTTGATTCCATTGATCATAAGTTTATTAGATTCCAATGCATTTCTCTAAAGTTCAGATTTATCATTCAATATTTCTTTTCTTTCATCAATCAACACAATACCATCAGCAAACAACATGCACTCAGGGACATTATCTTGAACATGCTTTATCAACTCATCTATAACAAGAACAAGTAGATAAGGATTGAGTATTGATCCTTGTGTACCCCAACATTGATGGGAAAAGTTTGTGTCTCTCCTCCGGGAGGTCTAACACTTGCAGTTGAACTATCATACATGTCTTTGATTAAGTCAATATATTGGATAGATACACCCTTTTTATGAAAAACCCTCCACAACACTTCCATGGGTACTCAATCGTAGGCCTTTTCCATATTAATAAACACCATATGAAGCTCTCTTTTGTTTTCTCTATACTTCTCTGTTATGATATTTCATTGGTAAATTAGGGCTTACTTGGTTGATTACATGCTTAAATAGATTGATCAACGCTTAAACTTGATTAATGATAGTAGATCAACTGTGATGTTTCAAATCTAAGGAGAAACTTTTAATCATGATTTTAATTTGAAGGATTAGGTTTGAGAAGTGTAAACCATAGTCGACCAAAATTAGAGTTTTGATAGTATATAAATACAAAATGTGGTAGTTGTAGAAATGTGGTAAATGATTCTTAATATTTTCTATGTAACTTAGGTTTACTTGAAATTTGGATATGATATGTGTAACATCCCCGGATTCTTCCGTTTCGAGACTCGGAAGGCTCGAGAGGACAAATTCGAAAATGTTATCCAATTGTATCAAAGTGTGTTGCAGAAGCAATATGCACATACATGAACATTCAAACATAGTGCAGACACCATAACATTTCTCAACATTCAACATGTAAATTATTACAAGATGACTTATTACAACATGAATTACAATTACATATTGAATGAAAATTCTACATTTTGTGAACATGTATGCTAACTAGGATCTATACAATAGGTACAACATGTACAACAACTCACTCCCATCTTTTTCTCTCATGCTATCTCTAAACCTAAAACATACGATAAACAACGAGTCAACACAATGTGTTGTGTACGTGGGTGAAAGATACTATATATTGTGCTTGCATACTTGGAAGTTTTTGAAAAAGAAGAAAAGGTAAAAGAAAACATTATTTAATGTGATAATCAGGTAAACACATATTTTTAGATGTCTTTTGATGCATTTGTACTACTGAGCAGTGTCATACTTCATTTTTTCCCGCACCTTGGGCTATGGGGACTGAGTGCCGACCTTATATTTAGAAGAAGAGAGAGAGAGGATTGAGAGTGTGTGTATCCACTTAGTAGCAACAAACCATCTATATTATGTGTTGTTCTATTGACATGGCAAAGATACTATAATCATAGTACATCCAAGCAATATTCTCAAATAAAGACAAGTAATACATCATAGCTATTTGTAAAGAGGCGAGATCACCTCCTTGCTAAAATATGGTAAACAAAACACATTGGAAAGAAGCAGAATACAAATTTCTGACTAAATCAATTTCATAAAAGATTGTACAAAAATACATCAACAATCTCCCATTTAGGGTTACATCAACATACATAAACTAGGATCTAGATAGAGATAAGTCTAACTACCACAATCTCGTCTCCAAGAAACAACTCCATCAACTAAGTCTACGCAAAGCTAAGATCTTCAGGTCTTATCCATCAACTTGCTCATCACCCGGGTGATTGGGAAGACACCCAGCAAAAGGGAAAGGAAAAACAAGTATGTGTCACAAAACTATTCTAGGATAACAAGATAAGAAAAATATGTAAAAATAGGCTAGCATTCATCATAAGATGAAGATAACAAGAGAATGAGCCTATATATCAGAGAAGCTTGTCGTTAACATATATAATAAAAAGGATTTGCATGTAAGTTAATTATGTCTACCTAACTAAGTAGGGTTGAGGCACCTATTGAACCTCTAACCTTAGGTGAGGGGAGAATAAGACATTCCCAGTCACCTACAATATTATGGAGAGAATAAGACATTCCCCAAGGCGATTATTTGCATATCCTCTGTGGGTGATTGTATATAAGTATCGCTAATTTAAATTAAATAGAACGTAAATCTACATGCTAGAAAAAGTAGTTATGGCAAGAACAATTTATATTCCAATAAGCATCGTAGTGGGGTACCAAGACCCAAGTATAATGTTCCAAAACTTATTTACGAGGCAAGTATAGCAAAAGATTCAAGAGTATATGAAATAGGGTTTAATACAGCCTCATTATAGAAAATTAGGTTAAGGCACAAATATTCCCAACTTAAGGTGTAAATGCACATACCTTATTCTTTAGAGTCTTAGAAACCACTTTTCAGAACTTTTAAACAAGATCAGGGTCCCCATGTCATATTTTCAATTTCATATTCATGTATTACAATCATATTCATTTATTAAGGACTTAAAAATGCAAAGTTATCAACTTTTTACACAAACCATTGATTTAGGCCTTGAAACCATTACCAGAGTCTTAGTTGGGGTTTCCTAATAAAAATGACATATAATATTATGTATTTTGAAGATAGACTTTTAGATGCATTTTTGGTGATTTTTAGTTAATTAAATCATCCTGAAAATACATACTCAAAAATTTCAAAACTAGGCATTGAAATTATTTTTATTAGATAGAGGGTATTTTTATGATTCTAAAACATATTTTACTTTTATTTTTTGACCAACGAATAAAAAGATACAAATTTTCTAAAACTGGTCAATGAGTAAATGCCACGTAGGCTTGGCTATTTGAAAAAACCAAGAGAAAGCGAGAGAGGGAGAGGGGCGGGACCCACTTCCTACCCAATCACCATGGGCCAAGTTGCGCTCACTTGGCAGCCCCAGTGGCACCAAGTCAGGGCTGGTCAAAACTAAACCAAAAGACCGGAAAGCCCTTAGCGCGATACAGAGAGAAAGAGAAGAAAATAGAGGGGCATAAAGGTAAAATGACATGGGGCTTTCTTTCCCAACCCAAGTAGATCCATGGTTGGTGACTAGCTGCTGCTACATGTGTGGGTTTTGGGTGAAAATTCTATACTCGATGAAAATCTATGTATAAGTACTCCAAAGAAAGAGGGGAGAAGTCGAACCTAAAGAGACATTTTATTTGGTTGGAGATGAAGTGACGAGGGAGGAAGAGCCACCACAAGCTTAGTAGCTTCAGTCACTCGACGGGGGTTAAAAAAATGACAAAACTTAAAATTGGGAGTTGGGTTGAGTTATAAAGGATCCCAGGAAGTCAAAGGTAGGGGTATATATAGGTGAGGAGATGTATGCTAGGGTTTAGATCCCGACGTGAGAGAAAAGTTTCAACCAACATGGGGATTTTTCTAATATGAATTAAAATACAAAATCTTCTAGATAATCTTGTGTAGAATTTCAAGAGGAATCCATAGAAACAAAAATAAAATATCACAAAATAAAATATCAAAACTCTATTTTCGGCTTTCCTTGTCCGAACAAAGGTAGGAGATGATTATGAGTCATCAGATCTATAGACCCAGATCCACCAAGGGACCCTAGTCGTCCGATCAGGCAGATAAAACCAGGAGTTGTGATGTTTAAACAAATCTAATTTTGACTAAAGAGATATATGCATTATTTCATGATTTTCACTCTCCTCTTTTGAGGGCTCAAATAGTTTCCAAAATTAACCAAAATTTACATCATGACTAATTTTGATGTGTAGAATCTGAATATGAAATTATTTTTGCCTTTTGGGGACTTTTAATAGGCTAAATAATTCAAATCATATTTTCTCTTTCCTCACACATTAATGACTCTAGGATTATTCAAAATAATAAAACTTCACCTATAAGTCATATTAAGGGACTAGAACACGATTTTGTCATTAATTTCACAAGTTGAGATTATTTTTTTATTTATTTAATATATAGAAGATTCTACACACTTTCTCTCTCCTATTATTACTCATTATCCAAACATTATTCAAATTAGTTGCAAATTTGCCAAAAGGCTTATTTCTATGTTTAGATCACAAATTTGGAGTTAGTTTTCCAATTTATGGACATTAAATATTTTATTTCACTTAATTGGCTTATTTCCTATTTTCATTCGATAAGGACATCAATATATTCATTTATCTTCCAAATTATCTTTTTGGATTTCTATTTAGGATTTTTGGAACAATATATTCCTCATTATCTTCTTTTATCCAAAATATCCCATATTACCTCCAATTATTGCATTTATCATCTCCTTTATTTATACTCGGGATTTATTTCCTTTTCAATATTCTAAAAAACACTAGAAAGTTCTAGGATGAAATACTTTATCCTTTTTATTACTTAAGTGGACATTTTACATATTAAGCCCATTTCTAAGCTTTCACTGAGATATTTGTGCATAATCCCAAATATTGATAGAAAAGGTGAACAAATGTTCATTAGACCATCAAATTCTCCACAAATTAAACAAAAAGGCCAAAGAGGATAGAAATGAAAGGAAAAGATGGGAAAGAGAGACAAAAAGGTAAAATGTCCAAGATTCGGTATGTTACAACACTCCACCCTTTAAAGAGGATTTCGTCACCGAAATCACTAGCAATTAGGGAAGGGTGAGTGTGCAACCTCACATCACCAAACTTTAGGTTATTCCACCAACCAAAAACTTCCACCAACTACTCATCACTGGTCATGTTTTCAAAGATCACCTAGGGTTCCACTATTCAGATATTCTTTTTAGGAGATTTAACATTATTTACATTTTTGGTTCATTAACATTATATACATTATGATATCACATTATCACCATTATTTTAATTATGTTATGTCACATTCACTTTGTTACCAAGGTAGTTATATTTCATTATTACACACAATTAGAGGTTACTCAAGTATCTCAATATATTTCATCATTAATAATTTGGATTTACACTTCATTATCCTCATATTACCAATATATTAATTATAACTAATTATCTTGTATGCAATAGGACATTCTATTCAATTTGTTGTTAAGTCCATAATTAATCCAAATTATGTCACATTGACTACTTGTATGCATATTAAACATTATCACATTGCCACAGTATCTTTATTGCTCACATTAATGTTATCATTAGTCATTTCTCATATTTATTCATTTATATTATTGATTTTTGCACAATTATGTGAATCCAATCACTTCATACTCATATTGAAGCCATTACATGTATTTTAATGATCAAGGTGGGACATATGTCATATTAATGAATTGGTTCACATGAGCTGATTAATTACATGTGTATTGGGTAACAAGGTAACATGCATTGCATATAGATGATTTGATAAATAAGTGAACAGATGATTATATATATGTCATTTATGTGTACCAAAGTATGTTAACTAATTATGGCACTTAATATCATTAATGTATCATGAAAGGCATTAAGGATGTATTTATTAAGGTTAGGTTATCACAACTTAGGGTTTAGATCAACATGACCATTATTTTCACTTATCCATCCTTAACATGCATTAAGTTAAATACTAGGTTACTCATCATATCATTAGGGTTTATAGGTTCATGACTTGATCAACATCTTACATATTGACAATTAGCATTGATATTCATGTCATGTGCTTTGTGTCTCCATTAGGGTTTATACATATGAATTATTCCTTAAATGACCATTGTATGTTCATTAATATATAAACAAACATGGTAGGTTTACAACTATAACTTGCTTGGTCAAGACCAAGGATTCAAGCATACTAACCTCCTATGTATGGAGCTAGGGTCTTTAAAGATAGATTAGATATACTTCGAGATGTTATAGGGTTCCATCCCCCTAAATAGGATTTCATCCTCAAAATCTAACCATCCAACATCATCAAACCAACTATACTCCACCCCTTAAAGGGTTCGACCTATCAAGTCAAACTACACTAGGGTTAAAGATAAGTCTACTACACCAAGTACAAGATCCATCACACTTCCACTGCGCACTCTGATATCTTCCCAAACACCCAAACTCTAAGGTCTAGGTTCTAGGGATAAACTTATCTAAGCATGTGGTCCTAAGGGACGTAAGGAAACTATCTTGGTATCCATCCTCAAAAAAATCATCAGACACATGAAACTTAGAGTTACCAAAGATATACAACATAGAAGTCTAAGGTTACTATTGCCTAAAAGCAAACTATTTTGGACAATTCGTATTAGCTCAGGCCAGGCCGGTATCATATGGATATGGGAGTCCTCGTAAACCAAGCTAGTGGTGCGGAGAAAAATATTGCCAGCCCCTGAAACCTGATCCTTTCTAGACACCTTTGCTTCAACTTCATGGCCTAATAGTTGCCTAAAGGCAAACCTAAACAACATCAAATTATACATATTTTAATTATTATTATATTAGAGTTTTATTCATCAAGACTCTAAAGTGAAACTATAGGGTCTGAAATCAACCTATTATCAACATAGATCAAATCTAGGGCAAACTGGAAACTTAAGGGAAAGTATGCAAATCTAGGGTTCTAACTAGGGAGACAAAATCGAAATAGCCAGATTCCAACTACCATGGGCTCTGATACCATGTTGTAAAGAAGCAAGATAACCTCTTTACTAAAACATGGTAAACAAAACACATTGGAAAGCAGTGGAATAAAAATTTATGACTAAATCAATTTCATAAAAGATTGTACAAAAATACATCAACAGTCTCCCTTTTAGGGTTACATCAACATACATAAACTAGGATCTAGATAGAGGCAAGTCTAACTACCACAGTCTTGTCTCTAAGCAACAACTCCATCAACTAAGTCCACACCAAAGCTAAGATCTTCAGGTCTTATCCATCAACTTGCTCATCACCTGGGTGGTTGGGAAGGCACCCAACAAAAGGGAAAGGAAAAACAAGTATGTGTCACAAAACTATTCTAGGATAACAAGATAAGCAAAATATGTAAAAACAGGCTAGCGTTCATCATAAGATGAAGATAATAAGAGAATGAAGCTATATATCAAAGAAGCTTGCCATTAACATATATAATAAAAAGGATTTGCATGTAAGATAATTATGTCTGCCTAACTAAGTAGGGTTGAGGCACCTATTGGACCTCTAACCTTAGGGGAGGGGAGAATAAGACATTCCCAATCACCTACAATATTATGGGGAGAATAAGACATTCCCCATGGCGATTATTTACATGCCATATGTGGGTGGTTGTACATAAGTATCGCTACTTTAAATTAAATAGAACACAAATCTACATGCTAGAAAAAGTAGTTATGGCAAGAAAAATTTATATTCCAATAAGCATGGTAGTGGGGTACCAAGACCCAAGAATAATGTTCCAAAACTAATTTACGAGGCAAGTATAGCAAAATATTCAAGAGTATATGAAATAGGGTTTAATAAAGCTTCATTATAGAAAATTAGGTTAAGGCATTCCCAACTAAGGTGTAAATGCACATACCTTATTCTTTAGAGTCCTAGAAACCACTTTTCACAACTTTTAAACAATATCAGGGTCCACATGTCCCATTTTCAATTTCATATTCATGTATTAGAATCATATTCATTCATTAAGGACTTAAAACTGCAAAGTTACCAACGGTTTACACAAACCATTGATTTAGGTCCTAAAACCATCACCAAAGTCTTAGTTAGCATTTTCTAATAAAAATGACATATAATATTACGTATTTCGAAGATATGGACTTTTAGATGCATTTTTGGTGATTTTTAGTTAATTAAACCATCCTAAAAAATACATACTTGAAAAACTCAAAACTAGGCATGTAAATTATTTTTATTAGATAGAGGGTATTTTTACGATTCCAAAACATATTTTACTTTTATTTACCAACGAATAAAAAGATAAAAAAATTCAAAAACTAGCCAATGAGAAAATGCCATGTAGGCTTGGCCATTTGAAAAGCCAAGAGAAAGAGAGAGAGGAAGAGGGGCGGGACCCACTTCCTGCCCAATCACCATGAGCCAAGTCGCACTCACTTGGCAGCCTCAGTGGCGCCAAGTTAGGGCCGGTCAAAATTAAAACAAAAGACAGGAAATCCCTTAGCACGATATAGAGAGAAAGAGAAGAAAATAGAGGGGCATAAAGGTAAAATGACATGGGGCTTTCTTCTCCAACCCAAGCCGAACCATGGTTGGTGAGTAGCGGCAGCTACATGTGTGGGTTTTGGGCAAAAATGCTATACTCGATGAAAATCTACGTATAAGTACTCCAAAGAAAGACGGGAGGAAGTTGAACCTAAAGAGACCTTTTATTTGACTAGAGATGGAGAGATGAGAGAGGAAGAGCCACCGCAAGCTCAAAAGCTTTGGCCACTCGATGGGGATCAAAATGATGACAAAAGTTGAAATTGGGAGTTTGGTTGAGTTACAAAGGATCCCAGGATGTCAAAGATAGTGGTATATATAGGTGGGGAGATGTGTGCTAGAGTTGAGAGAAAAGTTTCAGCCAACACGGGGAATTCTCTAATATGCACCAAAATACAAAAACTTCTGGATAATCTTGTGCATAATTTCAAAAGGAATTCATAGCAACAAAAATCACTCAATTTGGTTAAGTGTAGAGAGGGATATCATAAAATGAAAAATCAAAACTCTATTTTTGGCTTTCCTTGTCTGAACCAAGGTAGGAGATGACTGTGAGTCATTAGACCTATGGACCTGAATCCACAGAGGGACCCCAGTCGTCTGATCGGGCAGATAAAGCCAAGAGTTGTGACATTTAAATCATTATCCAAATCTAATTTTGACTAAAATGATATATGTATTATTTAATGATTTTCTCTCTCTTTTTTTGAGGGCTCAAACTGTTTTCAAAGTTAACCAAAATTTACACCATGATTGAGGATCTGAATATGAAATTATTTTTGCCTTTTGGGGACTTTAATAGGTTAAATAATTCAAATCATAATTCTCTTTCCTCACACATTAATGACTCTAGGATTCTTCAAAAATAATAAAACTTCACCTATAAGTCATATTAAGAGACTAGAACATGATATTGTCATTAATTTCACAAGTTGAGATTATTATTTTTATTTATATAATATATAGAAGATTCTGCAGACTTTCTCTCTCCTATTATTACTCATTATCCAAACATTATCCAAATTAGTTACAAATTTGCCAAAAGGCTTATTTCTATGTTTAGATCACGAATTTGGAGTTAACTTTCCAATTTGTGGACATTAAATATTTTATTTCAACTAATTGACTTATTTCCTATTTGCTTTTGATAAAGACATCAATATATGCATTTATCTTCCAAATTAGGTGATACTTAGCCCTTAAGTTTCTTTTAGGTCAAAAAAAAGAGATTGTGACCCAAATTATCTACGTGGGTTTCTATTTAGGATTTTTGAAACAATATATTCCTCATTATCTTCTTTTATCCAAAATATCTCATAGTACCTCCAATTATTGCAATGTATCATCTCCTTTATTTATACTCAGGATTTATTTCCTTTTTCATATTCTAAAAAGCACTAGAAAGTTCTAGGATGAAATACTTTATCCTTTTTATTACTTAAGTGGACATTTTACATATTAAGCCCATTTCTAAGCTTTCACTGAGGTATTTGTGTATAAACCCAAATATTAATAAAAAAGGTGAACAAATGTTCATTAGACCATCATATTCTCCACAAATTAAACAAAAATGCCAAAGAGGATAGAAATGAAAGGTAAAAATGGGAAAGAGGGCCAAAAAGGCAAAATGTCTAAGATTTGGTATATGACATCTATTACACACAAGAAAACTAGTCATATACTTAGATCAAGCCCATGTACTTGAGTTTAGAGATTCCTTATACATCCAAGGTCATCTTCCACTCTGGTCATCACCTGATTAATAACAATTAATCATCATCAATAATTGTTCATCATATTATAGATATTTTAGGTCCAAATTAGGGTTTAGTCAAATATAGGTTCAACTAACTTGGAACATGTGTATGATATTTTCCAAATGATCAAGAGGTCATAATTTATCTATAATTCACTTCCCCTATTTTTTTATGCTTTCACTATTTTCTAAAATTAAAAAGAGACTAAAAGCATTAATTTACTCATTAATGAGTAAATACCTAACATCTTGGTATTATAATAAGATCTAAGTCCACATATGGCTTCTAAGTGATTCTGGGATTCAAATGTAATTTTTTGAAATTTATTTCAACCGAATACCATTTATTACATTTAATGAACCCTAAAAGAAGCATCATCTAATAATTTAAAAACCATGAATCATACTGCTTTAAAGGTTTGATCTACTTGGCTTATTATAAACTAGGCATTTTTTCGAGTCTAGGGATATTTGGGGGGGATTTATTGGCTAAGGGATCCATTTTTAGTTGTATTTCAAAGATCTACATATAATCTGAGACATTTAACTTTGAAAAAATTACACACCATTGAATCAAGACCTAAGGGCCGGTCAAATTGCACCATGTAACCTCCAATCAGGGTCACAGCTCTTAGTTCAGTAAGGGTTTCTCTCTTATGGGCCCGCTCAGGGGTTGGTTTGACCGGATCGGGGCCACCTACCCAGTGTCTCTCTCTTTGTGATCCCGAGAAGCGTCCTTGCTCCTCTACAATGAATGCCGCCACGGAAGAACCTCAGTGAGAAGAGAATGGCAGCTGGGTAAGGATCGAGAGAAGTAATCCTCACCTTCACTGTGAAGAGGCCCTTGGTCACCCGTCGAGGTGGTCATGACCTAGGATCCAAGGGCGATAAGCTTGCTGACCCCCATCATCTCTGCCATCATGTGGGAGGTCTTCAGTGAGCTATATCTTCTCAACCCGACCTCTTGGTCCTCAAATGATGGTGGAAAAGAAACCCTTGGTACGGGAGCACATCGACGACCACCGTTGATGCTTGGAGAGGGGACGGGCCTCCTGCTTGGGCTGTGGTGGAGGAGGGATCTATGGATTTTGGTGTTTCCCATGTAGATCTTCTCCTCCCTTCCTATTTCTTCACGATTTCCATGGCATCGTAAAACTTTCTTGTGCCCTACAGTAATGGTAGACGCATTGATGGCTTGCCAGATTCCACCCTCACTAATGACAAAATGGAACAGGGTGGCCGTGGCAGAGCTCGTTGGCTAAGGAAAATTAATCCATCGTCCATTGGGTGGTTATGAAGGCTTATAGACATGGTGATGTCTCTCACAACTGAACATGGTCTCTTTCCTCCCTTGTATAGTTGTGCGTCTGCTCGACTCCCATTGTAGAACAAATGGAGATTCTACGAGAGGGGTAAGATGGATCTCTCTAAATATGCTAGCTCATGCTCCAACCCATGGGTTGTTATGATGATGGGAATCAGGTGGTGCAGACTTCTTGGTTAGAAGCTCACACCAATCCTTAGTTTGTGCTCTAGACGATGCGGGTCATTCCCAGTCTGGTCATATCCCTATGATCCACAATTGGTGGAGGTTAGAGATGACCGATTCCCTGGATCAGTGGCTCCCATCGAGTAAAAGACTATTTGACATTAATATGTCATATACCTAAGTATTAGACGCCTAAAGGGCCAAAGTCAGCTTAAAATTATATTATCAATGTACCCAATTTCAAATAGTTGCATCGCTTTGTAGAAATCTCCAAACATTCTGAAATTTTTGGCATAGGTTTGCAAAATTCCAAGGTAGATTCTATCGAAGTTTGAGGCTCAAAATCTATTATTTATCCATGTGAATGAGGTCTTCGAACAACCTCATAAATAGGTATATTAACCTTGAATTCAATTCAAATAATTATAATATCTTGATCCTACAAGTCCAAAAACACTTGTTATGATATTAATACCTCAAAGTTCACTAATATATCGCTTGAGTCCATTGGTACTATTAAACGGGTCCCATGGACTCATATGTACCCAAATCAATTAATCAAACCTATTGAACATACTTGAACTCAATTAATGTTCTAATCATCAATTGCATACATAGTTACACCTTTTGAGTGGAAATATACAATAATTGAATAACCAATTCCTCCACTTGGTATCATCATCTACATGACACTCATGGCCTTGAAATACTATATTGGGTATCATAATCATAAAATTGGGTTCATCACAATATGGGTAACTAAATTATGTGTGTCAATGCAAAATATCAGAATTTTTGGATGTGTGATGGATCTGTTGGTTGGTTGAATTTCCTCAAGCAACTCAGTTGACCAGGCATTATGGCTGCAGTATAGTAGTGCAGTGTTTGATTTTTAGTTATTTATTGGTAGCTCATAATGATCTAAAAAATTTATTGGAGCTTTAAATATGACATGGTAATTTTTCATAGTTCTGGAGGGATCTTTAATTGTAAACAATTTACAGTAACATTTTTATAACAAAACATTCTGCTGAAATGAAAGAAAGTACAGGTACGGTCAATTTAGAACTGACCCAAGCACCTTCGTTGCTCTATATGATTAACCTAACATAGTAGGAGACCCCATATTTTGTGATTCATTCCAGATAAACAAAATCCTAAAGAGTGAGGGAGACTTAGGGTTTGATGGAGAAAGTGGCAACAATGGCTATCTAGGGTTACCTTTTCCTAGAGTTGATGAAGTCATGTAAGTTTGTCATTTATAGATAGCCTTTCTTGGTGATTCTTATCTTACATGTCAAGATTCCATACCTCCTATGATTTGATTTAAAATGATGTCAAATCTCCATCTTTTCTCACTCTTTCTCCATAATTCTCTATTTTCAGGGTTTTTGGGTTGTAAGGAAGATGAAAGTGATGAATTGTTAGGAGTTTGATATGGATTTTAGATATTGGGCTACATTTTAAGGTGTTTTCACACCCTAGGTGAGTGGATACTTCCTTTATATAGTAGATTGTATGAAATTAGATCAAATCCACAATAATCTTCAATTCCTTTGTATGTGACTACAAACTCTAAATCTGCCTTTCAATTTAAGCTTATGAAAGATGATCTAGAAATGGATTATTTTTCTATTGTGATGAGTTTCAGATGACAAAAGCATATCACTAAAGGATACAAATCATCTAAAATAGAATTCCTTATTTTATTACGTAAGTTATAAGAATATACCAAAATATAGGGTTTTAGCTGTGTCTGAAATTGTTGTATAACTGAATGAAGAGCTTGCCTATTTAAATTTCCATATTATAAGTGATTGTTCTATATGAATGTTTAGTACAAATATGTCAGATAATATCTTGGAATTCATATGATGTTGTCAATGCTTACTTTAAATCTTAGTATACATGCAAATAGATACTCGAAATCCACACATTCTATCTGGATTCAAATCCAAAAACTTAAAAATATCTGACATCCGTAGAATTTGGATATCAAATTTTGGATCACATATTGTTGTATCCGCTCCCAAAAAAATTGAATTCGACAAATACATACATATCATATATATTATTTATATATGGAAATATGAAAATCTAGACACTTTATCATATATTTGTAATGTAATATAAATATTTGATGTATATAATATAGTTATTAACATTAAGTATATGATTTTAGCTTTGGATCGGATGTTTATCTAATTTTTGATATTATACATTCAGATCAGATTTAGATGTCACATATGATATCCTCTTAATATTGGACCAACCTTTTTTTTCAGATTCAAATATCAGATATAGTAGTATCCACTCTCTATTTGATCCATTTATAGGTTTAAATAGCAATAAAGAGCGTGAAGCCCTATATGACGGGAAAGTTGGAAGTTTGTGAATAGACATTACAAAATCCATCAGAAGTGATTCTTTTAAATGTTTATAGATTTATTTATTCAAGTTTATTTTTGATGCATGATATTCTGGTGAGTGGCGTGAAAATCCTACTTCAGTTCATGCCTAGGGTTTCATGTATAAGTTTTGTTCTATGTGAACTGTTGAAAACAATATTTTATCAGTGGAAGTTTATGAGGGATTAAATCCTTATGCAATTAATGTGATATACGAATGAGGAAAATGAATCCCTAAGCATAAGGTTTTCATTGAATCAAGTGTTTTCAATTCTATGCTTGTCAGTATGATAAGTGGTGTTGCTCTGTTGCTCAATTTACGATACAAATTGCTGATAACTTATGAAAAGGAATGGTTATAAGGTTAAATTAAGAAATTTTGATCTGATTATTGAACTATGAATTTAAAGAGTGAAATAGACATTTGGATTCCCTAAATACTATAGAATCCTCACAGGAGGTATGTGATGTGGTGAGTTAATGTGCTTCCCGAATGAAGGTATTTTTTCTAGATTGTGGTAAGATGGAGTGTACCCATAGGGTGTGAGGGTCTAGGCCGGTGAGGAAAGACTCCTTATAGTTGTGTGGTACCCAACACCAATTGAGGATGTTGGTGGTACATGTGTTACAAGTTGTGTTGATCAGCGGACACCTTTGTAGTCCACTGATGCACAATGAGACAGGGTGTTTTGACTCTCCACATGAGTACCCATGTTTAGAGAAGGAGTCTAGATATCCGACCGATCCCATTAGCCATCGAGGGCCAGATGTGGTAATGCCATCTGTAAACATGGTATTCAGATTAAAGACTTAGGAACCCGAGCATGCTTCTAAATTCTATGTAGTGAGATCGGAGCTTAATATGATGCTTTCACACATCATGGTACACTTCATGTGGGTTCATGGCATAATAGGATGGATGAGATTAATCATGTGTGTGCAATTATTCATTTGTTCTTTGTATGTTTCTGAATGACACGCTCTTCTTTGAAACTCATAAATTATGTTCAAATATTGATTTACTGCTAGAAGTTATCAAGAGAAATCCTACCAATTATATGTTTGTGAATGATTAGTTCCTTTATAGCTTATTATTGTTCTATTTTGAATTTAGATCCTTGATAATATATTTTTTGACTAAACTATCTTAAACTATTCACTGAGCGAGTAGGATCACCCTACTCACATTCTTGTAGGAAAACCATGTGGATTTGAAGAATGTCAATGCCAAAGTAGATCTACCATGAAATCTTAGTATCTGATTAGATAACTTTAGTTAGTCCCTGCCACTCTAGGTCCTTGTATGGAAGTGAGGGAGTTGTAAATGATGATGTGTAACTTTGTTTTCTTAACAATATAGAATGTATTCAATTATCATGTCATATGTACATGGAAGTGTGATAAGTAGAATGAATGTTTAGATTTGTGTCTTTATTGTTGAAATAAGATTAGAGGAACCAATGTTTAAATGTCCTATGTAATGCTAGTCTATATGATTGAATATGATAAAATAAGGTGTTTTATATAAAAAAGTTAAGAGTGGACTTTGTATTAAGTTATATCCTCAACTTATGCCCTAATCTCATGATTAGAGGCTATCATGGGATATGGGTGTAATAGCTTCGTATTAGAGCTTAGGGTGAGTTGTCATGGACCATTAGGATAGAAAGTTAGAGTCATATGTTTGGCAGTTATGAGGTGATCTGGCTATAGCTATGAGAATTGTGAGTATTTGGATACTCTAGCCCAGTATTTGAATACTTAGATTGACCAGTATCAAGCTACTTTGTTTATTCTTCTCTAGATGCCCTGGCTAGGTGTTCAGAGGGAGGATGGGCTAGAGAGAAACCCAATAAATATTAGGGTTAGAAGACCATAAAGTAACGAAGGAATAAGATCATAAATATATAAAGAGATACAACTTTTATCTTATATTGTTGTTTGATTGGAAGATCGATAGAAATGCTCTTATATATTTGAATTTAGATATTCAATTTTTAAAAATATATATGGTTCTTTAATATTGTGGTACAATATTTTTTTTAAATTTTTGTTTATTCTTTGTATTAGGATAGAAATGACTTTTAAATGAGTTTTCCCTAAGTGGATATTCTTTCCACATGTTTGAGATAAATATGATTCGTTTAATCCTGAGTTGCTCTTGGCTTCAGGACTGCATGTTCATCTTGGTCCGACTAGTAGGTGCATTATGGGGATCTAGTGGCTCCTATTAATAATGTAATAAGAGTAGACTCTAGATAAATTAGTCTTAGATTGTAGTGAGAATGTACATACAATAATATATTGAAATATAAGGTAAAGACTGGAATAACTAAGGATCAGTTGGAACTCATATCTATGATCTAGCTTTGGGGCATCAGATAATAAATCATAAATTAGGGATAAAGGAAAAAGGAATATAGATTCAAGACACTTATAGTATATAGCATACAAAGTGAAAAAGAGAGAATACGTAAAGAAACCTAAATCACATAATTAATTGAGGCACTTTATTCCATTGAAATCAAGGAAAGATAAGAGAAAACTGCATAGGAAGCCAAGATAGAAAGAATCAATTATGAGGAATGGATCATATAATCAAGTAAAATACATTTATGTACTCTAAAAAGGGGGGGGATTGGAGAAAAGAGTAAAGTATACAATAAGTACATATAAGTGAAGAAATTTTTATAGGAATTAATATAATGAGGAGTAGATGAACATATAAATAATAAGATTAGGATAAGAAACTCAAATGAAACATAGATAAATGTTGAAGATGATGTTTTTGATCAAGAAAAGAGGGTTACATGATATGATAGAAAGCACGGAATGTGTCACTATACCATGAACTTGTAACACTTGGGCCCACTACCCAAGCCTCTAATAGAGTTTCGAGAATGACGACTATCCCCACATACCATCACTAGCCTTTACCGTGTGCTTTGTCCTCAATCATGCACAAGCCAAGATAAACTTCCTGACTGGTCACCCATCCTAATACTACTCTGGGATGAGCACGCTTAACTACATAGTTATTTAGTGATGGGATCCCTGAAGAGGAGGTGCACCTTGGTGATAAGGGTAGTCCAATCATTCCTTTTAAGATCATTTTATCTAAGGCCTCCAATCCTAGGATGTTAGAGAAATCTAATGTGTTCGCCCCTACTATATTTTGATATAAAGTCTATATAGAATAACAACCTATTTTCCATAAGATTTTTTCAATAGGTTGATGAAATGGAACTGGTTTTCAAAACAAGAATGAAGTATAGCTAAACAAATGAACAAGACATATAAAGAAAAATTACATTTAGAATAGAATAGATTGATTGAATGAAAACTATGTTTGACCCATTGGTGAGCCATTTGGTTTGAAATAGGATAAGTAATGTATTAAGCACAACATGAAACTAGTAAGGACAATATTGAATTAAAACTTCAACTTGATAATAGTATAAGGATAATAAGAAATTTACATGGCATGGAATATGGAATTATACACATGAATGAGCACCATGTTCGTAAGAAACAAGTAGAAGTTAAGTATGATAGGTGGAAGAGTAGCATACAATAATAGGATGATGGAAATTAAACATGGGTTTGAAACATGAGGGGGTAACATAAATTATAAAAGAGAGAGACTGTGAGATGTGAAAAGATGCTAAATAGTTTGGTCTTCTTGATGATGAGTAATTAAAGCTAGATATGAGAAATATCTTGAGTGAATACTTGCATATTAGAACTCTAAATCTCAAAATCACCTTCTCTTTTCTATCATCCTTAATGAGAGTTACGTGGGGATGAAGTGATAAGAGAATGGATTTTAAATGATGCATGACCACCATAGTAGATACATCTATTACATGTAATGCTGATGCAATAATATAAAAAATATTTTGGTATTAACATTGTAAGTAGAAACTAGTAGTGATAGTAATCTTGGGTTTAAAGGTTGAAAATAAGAAAGATAGATAAACAACAAGGAAGTGGCTAAGAACGTGGGATAAGAAATAAACTTGAAATGCAAGAATTGTGATTTGAACAGAAGGAGAAGTGCAACATGAGCAAAGTGTGATTAGAAATAAGTTCTTATAGTGATATCAAGAATGATGAAAATCCATTCTTAACTTGAATATTTAATTGTTACAAATGTTTAATCTATATAATCAAAATGATAAGGATAAGTAAGAAGAAGCAAGTAGTAATGAATCAGAATAGAAATCAGAGAAAATAAATGACTTTAAGTAATACATGAATTTGTTTCTAAAAGTATAATTTTTTGAAGGCGTATTAATGGATGTAAATTTATTTTACATATGATTTAAGTTGTATATGTGCGAGCAATATACTAATTGAAAAGGGTTTTATGGTTTCAGTCATTCATACCAATTATCCGACTTAGTACTATATAATTGTTGTTAAGTCTAGTCTTATAGATTATGAGTGTTTTTCTATTAATAGTAGCAAATATTAAACTTGAAAACAGCACAGTGACCTCTCTTTAGTAACTCAGATGTGATACAAAACAATAATACGAATTGATCTATATAAATTGAGATAGTTGGATCGTATTTCTAGTACTAAAGAAACACCTCAAGAGAGTATGACAAGAATGAATATGGTTGTTTCTCTTTCTCTTTCCTATTATTGATTATTACATAGAAAATTCTTTTGTTATCATTGAGAAGCCTTGCTTTAAATTTTTTGCAATTAGAAGATAAGCAAAGGACTCAGTGTTGAAAATAACATTAAAATATCAAACACAATAATATAGCAACATATACAATTCATGAGTTTTAAATAAACCTTGAATGTATTTTCCCTTCATATTTATATTTCGAGGATGAAACCTTTTTAGGGGGAGGGGGAGAATTTTTATGACCACATCTGAGCTTAATTAGTAAATTAGGGTTTACCTAAATGATTACATGCTTAATTAGATTGATCATTGATTAAACTCAACTAATGATGGTAGCTCAATTATAATGTTTCAAACCTAAGGAGTAAATATAATCATGATTTTACTTCAAAGGATTAGGGTTTGAGAAGCATAAACCCTAATCGAACAAAATTAGGCTTTTGATAGTATATAAATACAAAATATGATAGTTATAACACTATGGTAAATAATTTTCATATTTTCTATGTAACTTAGATTTATTTGAAATTTAGATATGATGTGGATAACTTAATCATGTGTGTTAATGAAGATTATCAAATTTTTTGAATGTGTTATGAACCTGTTGGTCAGCCGAGTTTCCTCAAGACAAATTCAATCGACCAGGCATTGTGACTGTCGTATAACAGTGTAGTGTCTAATTATTAGTTATTTATTGGTAGCTCAGAATGATATGAAATTTTTATTAGAGGTTTGAAAGTATGTGTTAGAGAACATGATAATTTTTCATAGTTTTTGGAGGATCTATAACCTATTCAGTAAATGATTAATAATAACATTTTTATGACAAAAAAATATGTTGAAATGAAAGAAAGTACAAGTAGGGTCAATTTGCAATTGAACCAAGCACCTTAATTGCTCTATGTGACTAACCTAACACATTAGGAGCTCTGACATTTTCTGATTCATTCCAAAGAAATGAAATCCTAGAGAGAGAGGGAGACTTAGGGTTTGGATGGAGAAAGTTGCAGAGATGGTGATCTAGGATTGAGAAATAGGACCCCTTGGAGTTCATTCTAAGTTTGCTCATTCATGTTGTTCTAAGTCCTTGCTATAGTTGAGTGTGTTGCAACTCCTTGAGCCCCTTTCTCTCTCTAGTTTACACTTCATTTCGTGATTATGAGTGAGATAGGTCTGTTGTAAGAGAGCTACTTCCTTATGCTTGTAAAGCTCTCATCTACTCCATCTTCCCTATCCCTTTCCTCCATGAAGCAAAGGTGAAGCAATCTACTTTGAGTGAAGGTGGAGATGTTGTTGTTTCTCTTCAAGGTTGAAGAAGAGGTGGTGATCTTCTCCAGGTGAAGGAGAAGGAAAAGGCTGAAGATCCAAGAAGAGTGGAAAAGTCCTTGAAGGCAGAAGACTTGTGCTAGAGTGGGTAAGACCTTGGAAGAAGGCTGAAGACTCTTATAAAGTGGGCAAGCCCTTGGTAAGTTGGAATACTCTTTGTGCTTGGATGGGTAATTCCTTTGGTGGTCTTGTGTTGTAACTCTAATTGGTGAATATATAGATAAAAGCACTTGTAAAGTCCTAGAGGCTGACCTCTCTAGGTAGTGGGCCGATTCTCTCTCCTAGTTTGGAGAGTGGAACCACTCTACATGACCTTGTCAAGTGCTTGCTATCAATTCCTCTCATCCTTGCTATGCTTGTTTGTTAGGACTTCAAATTACACTTAAGTTATTGGTTTTAATTTAGTATAATTGGAAGGTCTAATCTTTTGTGAGAATTTTTGAAGCTCTAAATACCACCCCCTATAGAGCCCTAGATCTAACAAGTGGTATCAGAGACAAGGATCTTCTCTAACAATCTCTCATGAGAAGAGAAGATGGGTGGCAACCTAATTGGTTCTCTCAACCGAGAGGGAGGATTTTCCATGCGTCCTCCAGTCTTTGATGGCATCAACTTCCTCTGTTGGAAGAGACGTATGCAATTCTAGATTCAAGGCATGAAATTTGACATGTGGAAGGTGATGGTCACACCTTACAAGGAGCCAACTAGAGTTGTTGCAACATGGAGTGAAGCTGCTCTTTAAGAAGCCCAACTCAATTCCAAAGCCATAAGCATCCTCTATGCAAACCTTACCCCAATGAAGTTCACCAGATCTCATCTTGGGACACTACCTATGAGATTTGGGACAAATTGTGCATTACCTATGAAGGCACAAATCAAGTCAAGGAGACCAAAATCTACATGTTGAACAACCTTCTAGAGAACTTCAAGATGGGTAAGAAAGAAGGGATTGCAGAGATGTACTCAAGACTCAATGCCATCATCAATGGGATGGCTACATTGGGAAACACTTTGGATAGAGGTGTAATCAACTCCAAGATCTTGAGGACTCTACCAAAGAGATGGGAGTCAAAAGGTCACCTCTATTGAAGAAGTGAGGAGCGTTGGTGACATCCCAACTGAAGAGCTCATTGGAAACCTCCAAGCCCATGATCCAAGGCTTGACAAGCAAGAAGAAGAAGCCAATAAAGAGGAGAAGGAAGCCAAGAAGATCAAAGATAATGCTTTCAAAGCACAAGTGGAGGTGGTCATCCTTCAATAACAACTTGATTTCCAGACTTCTCCTTCCTCCCTTATGAAGATGATGGCCCAAGTGAGCATGAAGCCAACTACATTAAGAGCAAACACTTCAAGGGAAAGTAAGCCTCCTCCTCCTCTACTCCTAGATGCTATAAGTGTGGACAAAAGGGACAATACAAGAGTGAATGTCCCAAGTCAAGAAAGTCACACCACAAGAGAATCTCAAAGAAGGAAGAAGAGTATAAGAAGGAGAGAAAATACAAGAGGAAGGACAAGAAGGTAAAGAGACACAAGAATGCAGCTCATGCATCTTGGGAAGCTTCATCTTCAAGCATCTCAAGCTCTGAAGAAGATAGAGAGTGCCACCTTGCACTAATGGCCTCTACTTGTGAAGAAATTGGTGAGGTAAGTGAGGTAAGTTTTCATGATTTATCTAAGGAAGCTATTATTGACATGCTTATCTTTACCCATTCATCTTTTGCTAAATGTAAATCTAAGAGAAAATGGTTAGGAAAAATCATTGATGATCTATATGCTAAACTTGAAATCCTAGAGTTATATGAAAAAACTAATCTTTAGAGTATAGATAATTTGCAAGGGCAATACCATGATCTCAAGATCCAATACAATGGAATTGAAGTAGAGAATGGTATCTACCTTAGGAACATTGAAAATCTTAAGGAAGAAAATCAAAATTGCCTTAAAGAGCTTGAAATGGTTAAAACTAAACATGCTAAATTTATGCTCCTTATTGATGCTCGTAGAGATGAAAGAGATGTCTATCTTAAATAAATACAAATGCTTAAATTTAAAAATGTTAGGTTGCTTGGTCAAGTAAATGATTTATCTTCTAGACCTATATTTCTTAATGCTAATGTTGCTTCCATTTCCCTTGAGAAGGATTCATATTTAACTAAAGCCTTATGTTATAGGGATGACATAGCTAGCTTATGTTATACCATTATTTCTCTAAATGATGATAACTATAGATTGAGAACATCCCTACAGAAATTCCTCAAAGGAAAGAACTCCCTAAATGAAATCCTTGACCATTCTACTAAACAAAGTGGTACTGGTGGTTTGGGATTTGTAGGGGGAGAACCAAAGGGTAAGAGCAAAGCCAAAGGTAAGAAAAAGATCAAGGAGACTTCTTTAATTTTAGGAGAGTCTTCTGGCACTAAGAATCCTATGATTTGTTCTTATTGCAAATGTGATGATCATTACTCTACTTATTGTCCTTACAAGTCTAAGGGGACCAACCCAAAGATGAAATGGGTCCCCAAGCTAACTCCAGATCCCAAAATTTGAGTTGGGAACTGACATTCTCCTTTCTTGTAGGAAAAAGGAAGATGGATTGTTGATAGTGACTGCACTAAGCATATGACAAGTGACATAAGCCATTTCAACAACTTTACCAAAAAGAAAGGAAGTTCGATCACATTTAGGGACAACAAGAAAGCTAAAGTCAAAGGTGAGGGTGATGTAGGTGAATCCTTTGCATAACGAATGTTATTTTTGTGGATGACCTACATCACAATTTAATTAGCGTTAGTCAATTATGTGACAATGGTTACCTTGTGCTATTTACTTCCTTTGACTGCTTAATTCTAGATTCCCTCACCTACCAAGTTATATATAAGGGAACTAGAAGTGGTAATCTTTATGTTATTATACTTAACTATATTAAGCCTATTGTTGGTAGATTCCTAGTAGTCAACTCGAATGATATTTCTCTTTGGCACCATTGGCTTGATCATGTAAATATGCATCTTTTGAAGAAGTTGAGAAAAAAGGACTTGGTCAAGGGACTTCCCAAATTGGATTTTGAAAAAGATGAGGAATGCCAACCTCGTAGCCAAGGAAAGAAAACCAAGTCCTCCTTCAAATGCAAAGGAGTCCTTACTACCAAGAGAGATCTTGATCTTCTTCACACTGATATGTTTGGACCAATGAGAACTCAATCATTTCGTGGTTCCAAGTATCACCTTGTTATTGTCGATGATTTTTCTAGATATACTTGGACCTTCTTTCTCATTTTTAAGAGTGATACACTTTATGTTTTCTCGAGGTTTTGTAAACAAGTTGAGAATGAATCTTCTTGCCGCATTGTTTCCATCCATAGTGATCATGAGAGAGAATTTGAAAATTAGTTTTTTGAACATTTTTGTCAAGAATCTGGTCATGAACATAACTTCTCTTCACCTCAGACACCTCAAAAAATTGGGGTTGTAGAGAGGACGAATAGGTCTTTACAGGAGATGTCTAGGACCATGCTTCTAGAGTATGATACTCCAAAGAAGTTTTGGGCTGAAGATGTCGGTACCTCATGTTTTGTGTAAAATTTGGTTTTTACTCATCCTTCTTTGAAGAAACCCCCTATGAGCTATGACATGGTGGGAAGCCTTATATCAAGTATTTTCATATTTTTGGATGTCCTTGTTTTGTTTTGAATATGAAAGATTCTCTTGACAAGTTTGATCTGAAATCTACAAGGCTTTCTTTCTTGGCTATAGCACTACTAGCAAGTCTTATAAAGTTTTTAATGTTGATCTTGCTAAAGTAGAAGAATCCTTAAGTATTAAGTTTATTAAGACTTACCCCTCTATTCCCAATGATATTGTTCCAAATGATGAAGTTGGTGAAGTAATTCCTATTCTAAAAGATCTCAACATCACCTAAAAGGGAAAATGGGTGGTCACTTAAGAAGAAGAGAAAGATGAAGAGAAGAAGGATCCAACCCCCTATTTTGCAGAGAATCATCCAAAAGAGATGATTTTAGGTGATCCATTTGAAATAGTGAAATGCGGTCTGCATTCAACAAAGAACAAGCCAAGCCAAATAACGTCAAATAAGTTCTTGGGGATGATGAGTGGATCCTAGCTATGCAAGAAGAGTTGGACCAATTTGAAAAGAATAAAGTTTGAACCCTAGTGCCAAGACCAAGTGATAGAAAAATCATTAGCACCAAATGGGTCTACTGCAACAAGTTTGATGAAAGTGGAAAAGTAGTAAGGAACAAAGCAAAGTTAGTGGCTCAAGGCTACAATCAGTAGGATGGTATATATTTGGATAAAATATATGCACATGTAGCTAGAGTTGAGTCCATTTGTATGTTGCTTGCCTTTGCTAGTTATAAAAACTTTCTTCTATATGAAATGGATGTTAAAAGTGTGTTTTTGAATGGTACAATTGAGGAGGAAGTGTATGTTACACAACCCTCGGGCTTTGAACATGGTAGTTTACCTAACCATGTTTATTCGTTGCAAAAAGCTCTCTATGGACTCAAACAAGCACCTAGAGCTTGGTATGATAAATCAAAGAACTTTTTGTCAGATCATGGGAAAAGTTGATTCTACCTTATTTTGAAAGCACACTTCTAACAGTTTTCTTATCATACAAATATATATTGATGATATCATCCTTGGCAAACTTGATCTTTGCAAAGAATTTAGTGATCTTATGCAGAGTAAATTCAAGATGAGTGTGATGGGTGAGCTCACATTTTTCGTCGGCTTTCAAATCAAGTAAACAAAATATGGGAACTTCATCAACCAAGACAAGTATACTAGTGAACTACTCAAACGCTTTGGGATGGAGAATACCAAGCCGATGGACACACCCATGTCAAACACTACCAAACTTGACAAATATGAAGAAGGTGAGAAGGGATATGAGAAGCTCTATAGAGGTATAATTGGAACTTTACTTTACTTAACTACCTCTAGACCTGATATAATGTTTAGTGTTGGATTGTGTACTCGCTTTCAATCAAATCCTAAAAACTCACTTCTTATAGATGTCAAGAGGATTTTAAGGTACTTAGCCAAAAGCTAAAATTTTGGACTATGGTTCCCAAGTCAAGGGACTTTACTCTTACTGCTTATAGTGATGTTGATTATGTAGGGTGCTTGATTGATAGGAAGTGCACAAGTGGCACTTGTTTCCTCCTAGGACCATACTTGGTGTCTTCGTTCTCTAAGAAATAGAGCACAGTGGCATTATCAACCATCGAGGCTGAATACATTACAACCAGGAGTTGTTGTGCCCATGTCCTATGGATGAAGCAAATGCTCCAAGACTTTAACATTCAATTGATGCTTCTCCTATCTATTGTGATAATACTAGTATAATTAACTTGTCATATAACCTTATCTTGCATAAAAGAGCTAAACATATAGAGGTTCATCATCATTTTATCCATGATTACATTGCGAAAAAGGATATCTATATCACGCATGTGGACACAGAAAATCAGTTGGTGGGAATTTTCACTAAACCTCTAGATAGAGAGCAATTTAATTTTATTAGATCAAAATTACTTATAACTACTTTAAATGAATCTGATATGCCTTCTAGCTAGTTGTCATCTATCCTATATGCTTGATCTCTATTTTGATCACCATTGCTTACTAATATGCTAAAAATCCAATTTTCATGTTCATTTTTCATTTTTTCTATTATTTTTGGATAATTTTTGCAAACGCATGTTTTACCACAAAGTAGTACCCAATGATGAGTAATATGTGCCTAAGTATGTTCATACATAATGGACTTGAAAAATAAATTTAATTAGCACTCTAATGGCTAGAAACTAGGTTTTGTGTGTTTAGGTCAGGTTGACCATCAGTCAAGTTGCCAACTTGACCGATCAGAGGCTAAGAGCCTTTTTAAAGAGCCTATCAGTCGAGATTCTAAGGTCATAGAACTCGATCGATGGTCAGGCTGAAGAAATTTTAAGATGGGTTTGACCGACTATTCTCCCTCTCAACTAGAGAAAAGTCGATCGATCTGACCTCCAGCTCCCCTAAGCTCTCAACCCTAGCCCTAATCCTTCCTATCCCTCACCCTAGCTTGACCTCCCTTAACCTTCCCCCTTGATAACCTAGGTCCACAGATGAGTTTTGTGGTAAGTCTTTAGCTTTTTCTCTCTCCTTCCTCTCCTTTTCGTCTCTATGACATCCAATAGGAGGAAGAAGGTCGTCCCAACTAATGCACCTTCATCTTCGTCCAACTCCCGCTTGATTCCATTTGATGACAATATTTTTGTCTCAAATGAAGCTATAAATAGGTATAAGGAGCTCCTTCCCCAGAATCCTTTCCCTTTTCGTGCCCTATTTGAGCCTAAACCTAGAAGACAAGAGGTCATAGATCAAGTAGTGGAGTTGCTTTATGATCTCCATCTCTCTGGCTTGATTTGTGGTCTGTTCCAGCTTGCTACTGGTAAATCTCTTTTCCATGACTTTCATTACAAACCTGCCCAGAAAGGAGTTTGTATTAGTGAAACCACTCTTCATAAGTATGTGCCTATCCTATCCTCCACCACACTTGGTGCCTCTACCTCTACCTCTACCTCTACCGAAGCACCTCCACCACCTTATCCTTCTCGACCTGCCCATGCCTTGTTCTATGTGTCAAATGAAACTCTTATGGACTACATGATGCATTAACATGCATACCACCTCTAGGGATAGAAGCACCTACATCAAGACCCATGTTCAATCATGTCCAACATGAACACGTCATGTGCACATCCCTACCCAGCCTACCAACCCTACCTAGGAGGTGACTATTCATCCTTTGCATATGATCACTTTTACCCTACCCCTCCACCTTCATATTCTACTGCTACACCCTCTGCTACTGGTGGATCTACCCTTGGTGTGATGCCTCTACCTGCTGGCCCTTTGGCCACTCTACTTGCCAGACTCAGTAGTTCTTCTCCTTCCTTCCCACAGGCCAATGAGATCCATGCTCTTGGTATGTCTTGGGATGAGCAGAATGCATGTTGGCCCGGTCGTGGTTTGGGTCCCTCTGTTGATGAAGAGATGCCGAATCAGGCTGATGAGGAGGCTGCTGATGCTGACAAAGAGGCTGATGAGGAGGATGGTGATACATCTGATGATGATGGCTCTGATGGTTTCACTAGTGATTTCAGTGATGAAGGCGATGTTGTTGCACCTTCAGACGAAGATGATGACTACGAGCCTGATGCTGATGATGTTGTGGATGATGTTGATATAGTTGACCTAGATATCTAGTTGTTTTTATTTTTTAGTCTAGTTGCTGATCATATAATCTTTCTAGACTATTTTGTATTAGAAACATCTGGGCACATTTCTGAGCTATACTATTTTATCATTTTGGCTTGTAGATATTTTATGAGAACTTCTTTTTGGGTTGTAATCCTATCTATGTGCACACTTACTATTTGATTTACTATATCTCATGAGTTGGTGCCATGTTTTACCATATTTTGATTATGACTTAGTTTGTTTGTTTCTCTCATCTCTGTATGGCGTATGTTTTGAGATTGCATGTTGTGCATGTATGCTTGGTTGTGCTTCGAGAAGACCTATTTCTATGCTCTTCTACCTCCCTTCCTTTTTGATAATGTCAAAAGGGGGAGAGAAATTCAATGATTTTGAGCTCAACCATATTGATTTTATTGCCTATGTGTTCCTTTTCTTATTCATTATATTCTTTATCATTCGACTTGCTAAAGGACCATATAATACATACATTTCATGTTGCTTTGTGTAGATAGACTAACTATGTAGGTTAGAGTAAGCATAGATTGAGGGGGAGCAATTCACATTGTTCAAATCTTGAATCCCCTTACAGTTCACAAGGAAAAGTTATAACTTCAATATCCTTTTCAATATGATTGAGGAATGGCTTGTCATTGTCAAAAAGGGTGAGAATGTTGACTTGAGAGTTATACATTGCCCATAATTTTTATAATGACTTAACCATTCCATTCCTATGTATCTAATATGTTTTATCAAGATTGATTTTAGACTTTAGGTACATGAAAAGGATAAAATTACACAATCCCTAGCTTGTTCAAGTTCAAGTCAAACACAAAGTGTGCAATTTGGGAAATCACTCCAAATGACCTTAGATGATTTTTGCAATCACTTGTATTGATGATATGACTTGTAACTAAGATGAGAAAAAACTAGGGACACTTAATTCCAAGATTCAATCACTCTAAAGTCAATTTAAAAAATTTATCATAGGTTGTTCATCGGTCGAGTTGGAAACTCGACCAATCCTATGATGGATTTTCTGAAGATGACCCATCGGTCGAGTTGTACACTCATAAAACTCGACTAATTAACTCACTGAGCAAAACTAATTTTAGCTCATTGGTCAAGTTTCCCAGAACAAACTCGACTGATAGTTTGAAAATTGGCTTTGTCTTTTAGTTGATTGGTCGAGTTACCTTTATTGAAACTCAATTGAATGTACAATACGAAAAATGTAGAAAAAGTGATTATAACCATTGGTGAGTTGTTTTGGGTGAAAATAGATCCTTTGCATCTTGAAAAATGCCTATATTTTGACCCAATGTGATTCCACACTCAAGGAAATACCCCCAACCATAAATAGGACCCCTTGAAGTTCATTCTAAGTTTGCTTATTCATGCTATTCTAAGTCCTTGCTATAGTTGAGCGTGTTGCAACTCCTTGAGCCCCTTTCTCTCTCTAGTTTACACTTCATTTTGTGATTATGAGTGAGATAGGAATGTTGTAAGAGAGCTACTTCCTTGTGCTTGTAAAGCTCTCATCCATTCCATATTCCCTACCCCTTTCCTCCATGAAGAAAAGGTGAAGCAAGCTACTTTGGGTGAAGGTGGAGCTGTTTTTGTTCCTCTTCAAGGTTGAAGAAGAGGTGATGATATTCTCTAGGTCAAGGACAAGGTAAAGTTTATAGATCCAAGAAGAGTGAAAAAGTCCTTGAAGGTGGAAGACTTGTGCTAGAGTGGGTAAGACCTTCGAAGAAGGTTGAAGACTCTTGTAAAGTAGGTAAGCCCTTGGTAAGGTGGAATACTCTTTGTGCTTGGATGGGTAAGTCCTTTGGTGGTCTTGTGTTGTAGCTCTAATTGGTGAATATATAGAGAAAAACACTTGTAAAGTCCTAGAGGCTGACCTCTCTAGGTAGTGGACTGACTCTCTCCTACTTTGGAAAGTGGAACCACTCTACATGACCTTGTCAAGTGCTTGCTATCAATTCCTCACATCCTTGCTATGCTTGTTAGTTAGGACTTTAGATTGCACTTAAGATATTGGTTTTAATTTGATATAATTGGAAGGACTAATCTATCTTGTGAGAATTTTGAAGCTCTATTCACCTCCCGCTAGAGCCCTAGATCCAACATTGACATCTCTAGGTAGTGGACTGACTTTCTCCTACTTTGGATATTGGAACCACTATACATAGCTTGTGTTATTATGCTTGTTGAATATTTCTCATCCTTGCTATGTATGTTCAGTTTCACTCAAAGTTCATATTTTCCATATTGTCTTAGAAATATATTGAAGGTCTAATGATTTTTTTTAAAGTGCATTTAGCCCTATTCACCCCCTCTAGAGCACATCCTAGATCCAACAACCTCTTCCTAGAGTTGATGAAATCAAGTAAGCTTGTCATGTGTACATATCCTTCCTTGTTGATTCTTCTCTCACATGTCAAGATTCCGTCCCTCCTTTGATTTGATTTAAAATGATATCAAATCTCCATCTTTTCTTACTCTTTCTCCATGATTATCTATTTCTAGGGTTTTTGAGTTGAAAGGAGAAGAAAGTGACGGATTTCTAAAGTTTTGTAGATTCTAGGAATTCATGTATTGGGCTACATTTTTAGGTGTTTTCACACCTTAGGTGAATGGGTAATGTAAGGACCCTGACCTGCGTTTAGGGTCTACCCTGTTTGTTTTGCTTAATCTTGGTGGTTTGATGCTTGCTAATCACCTTTGAGTGGTGATTAGGGTTTTTGTTGTGCCTTGTTGAGAGTTGAGGGGCTACTTGCAAATAAACCCAGATTAGGGTTTTGTGTGCAAGTTTGCCATCTTGTGAGATGTTTTCCCCTCTTTGCTTCCTCTAGGGTTGAGAGGAAGGCTTGGGCTTGTTGTTTGAGTCCTTTGGGCCTTTGTTGAGCTTGTTTGGGCCTTGGAGTTCCTTGTTTGGGCTTGCTTGGGCCTTGTGTCGGCCAAGTAGAGCTTGTGTCGGCCTAGGGCTAGCTTGGTGTGTCGCCCATGTGGCTTGACCTTGGTTGGTGACACTTGGTGCCTAGCTTGGACAAGTGTCTCTTGTTGTGCTAATGTGTTAAGCTTGAACCCTAGGACAAGTGTCCCTTGGGTGAACGACACTTGGCATGGTTGAACCTTGGTTTCTCCTCCCCTTCTTCCTATATATGTAGCTCTTTTCCTTGCCTTAGTCTCCTTTGCTCTTTTGGTCTCTCCTCCACCTTGAGTGCACGATATCCCTCTCCATCTTGCTTGTGTTGGCCGACACCCTCCCTTAGAGTTGAAGTGGTGGCCGACACACCTTCCTGGAGAAGCTTGGTGGACATAGCTTTGGACCTTGGAGTGCATCTTCTTCCTTGGAGCTTGGAGCTTAAGGCGGATTGCATGACTTCTAACCCTAATTTCTTTACCTCTAGCAATAACCTTGTTACTTGTTAGTAGTTAACTTAGTATCTTAGCTTGTTTTATACTTGAGTTTCCTTTAGTGGCTGATATACCCTTAGGGTTTAGGGTTTCTAGTAATCTAGGGTTTGTGATGCTTGAGTTGGAGGTTGATGGTAACCATGTGTTGGGCGATACTCCCTCTTGGGTGGAGTTGTTGGACGATATCCTCTTTGATGGACGACATGGCACCTTTGCCTTTGAGATGGACGATATGGTATCTCTTTGTTGGACGACATGGAAGCTTTGTTGAACAATATGCTACATCCTTGAGGTTGGCCGATACCCTACCCATGTGTTGGGCGATAGGGTGAGCAATGGGTTTTTGTTGGCCATTATGGCAATGTTGAACGTTATCCTTTTGTTGGCCGATAGGCCTTGGTACCTGTGGTGGACGAGAGGGCTTTCCTTGATAGATGGTGGTGTTTCCCAACAGGTATGGATGGTGTAACGGCCGATAGATGAGGGTGTATCGGGCGATACCCCTAGAAGTGTGGCGAGCGAGCAGAAGTGGGTAGTGCTGGGCATCTCGCCCTCCTTTCCTAGAGGCGTGCATGCCGATAGGCCTTATGTTGTTGCACGAGATGTGGAGAGTACTTCCCTCTCTCCTTTCCTTCTTTCTCTCCCTCTCTCTCTCCTAGAAGTGGTGAGGTTGTTGGGGTGTTAGCCTAGGATGTCGGGCAGGTGGTGAGCATGGGACGGGCGTGCCCGATGGGGTGAGCCGCAGAACATTCCTTGACGCACGATACCCATCTCGCCCGAGCCGCGCACAACTCCCTGACGCGCGACACCCGTGTCGCCCGATTCTCTTGTGAGGGGCGCGCGGGCAAAAGCCTGGTGTCGCCCGGTTCTCTTGTGAAGGGGCGCACAGGCAGGATCTTGGTGTCGCCCGGTCCTCTTTTGAGTGGGCATGTGAGCAGAGTGGGCGTGCGGGCAGAAGTGGATGTCGCCCGATGGGGCGCGCGAGCAGCAGTTTGAGTGCTATGCAGCGTGCAGCTCCCCATGCCTAGCCGAGCAAGTCAGCTATAGTGAGGGTTTTGAGGTCTTAGGTGAGGGCAGTTAGGTCCTTTGGTGACGGTCCCAAGTATCATGACAGTAGACGCTTATGAATAACCAAATCTTGGTAGTAATTCCTTGCTTAGTAACAATCAAATGACATGGTAGTAATAATGACATAGTCATGATGATAATGTGTGGATAACAAAGATGTTAGTTGTGTTAATGCCTTTCTAGTAAGAGAAAGTAATAATAATGGTAATGATTGGAATAATGTGACTAAGTGGCAATTACATTAACAATATGCTTAACATAGCAATGAAGATAATAGTAAATAATGATGATGATCATAATAACGATGGCAATAATGATAGTAATGACATGCATGAATTAACCCTTGTGCTTAATTGCTAGTGAGAATGATGATAGTTACACTAGTAGCTTGCATAATGGTAAAAATGGTAATAATGATGATAGTGGATGGTAATAGTAATGATATTGGTAACAATAGTAGTTGACTTGTATACTCAACATAACTGTTATGTAAAGTGAATACCTTGACTAATCCTGAGATAAGGATAAGCATGATTACGATACAATGTGCTTAACAAGCCTGATCATCAAATAGTGTAAAATTGATAAATAGATTATCTTGAATGATAACTCATGATACTGAGCATATTCCTTATGTTGAATCTATGGTTATTGTGTATCCTAACCATGCAGGTGATGTGTAGCCATGAAAGGGCTATGAGACATATGTGATGAGTAACATTACCTTGATATTTGTTCTATGAGATTTTATATGTAATGTGTTGGTCCCATGATGATGATGTGAGCCTTGAGAGGCAGTGACAGTACATGATGAAGGATTGATATCCTATGTTATGTGATATGGATATGGATGGTTGGCAAGAGGCTAAGTGGTAACATGTGATGATGGATCCTTGTGATGGATCAGGTTGATGAGGTCTCAATACCAGTATAATGTTCTTTATTTTCTATTATATCTTGCATGGTTATAACTTGGTTGAATCCTGCAATCCATCAAAAAGATACTAATTAATTACAGTGGAATTATATCATGTAGTTTGCCCTGGCCATAGATCCATCATCGTCAGGACTTGGTGATGGTGAAACAGGTTCTCCTACAGGTTAACCTGGAAGCGCATATTGTTGAATATGTGTAGGTTGCTCCTAGCCTGAAAATAAGGAGGTAAGAGTGTAACTTCGGTTACAAACTCAGATATGTATATAGAGCATGGCGAACAGGCCCATGGCTCAGGATATGTGATGTGTGAGCATGAATGCGTTCATGGCTCAGAGCACGGTGAACAGGCCCGTGGCTCAGTTTTACTAGCGTCGAGACCTGTACCAAGGTGGGCTAGAGTGAGGGTAGCCTATGGAGCTGTCCCTGTGGCTAAGACCACTTCAACATGTGACTACGGTCCTGCTTGTGTTGTACTCGTGTACAGACCATGAGGTGGGAGGTCGTGGAGTCCGGCTCTTCCATTTGACCTTGTATGGCACTGGATTTAGGCTTCGCAGCCAAAGGTTGGATTTGAATGGTACGATTCAAATCCTCAGGGCATAATAATACGTAATACAACATTTAGTACTTATTTCTTAGGATAAACACGAAACATTGGTTGAAGCCTTGTTTGTGTGATATCTCTGTTATACCTTGCAGGTTGTGTGACATTATATCTTGTTTTGATAATCATGTTACATAGAGATACATATTATCTTGAAAATCATATTCTTTGAGATATATCTGGTTATATGCTCCTGTACAGCTGGTAAGCTTGTCGGTAAGAATAATTTGTTTTATATAGATTGTCCTTGTTATACCTGTTGTTAGATATTTACAGTTATAGTCTATCTTGCTGAGGTTCTGTAGTTGCGGTGGGAAGTTATGTTTCCTGCTGGGACAATTGTTCAATTGTCTCACTCCACTGGTTTACACCCTTTTTAGGTGGTCGAGGTAGACGTGGTCGTGGTGTGGCAGCCGAGCAGCCTGACGAGCAGTAGAAGGAAAGCGAGGGACATGCTGCTGTTTTGGATGTTTTGTAGTAGAGTCTAGAGTCATCCCTGTACTCTCAGGTCCTTGGCAGTGTTTTGACGTTGTTTCACGATGATCGAATCGATGATGTTTGTATATCCTGCTGTTGGCCGGATGTGGGCCTTTATGTATATGAACAGGTGGTGAACTCATGTGATGGATGAACAGCTGTTCCTGAGCTGTGGACACGTATCAGATCTCGTATGTGTACATATATGACATGTTTCTGTGCAGGATGAGGACTGGAAAGTAATAGTTTCACAGTTTATCTGTTTTCCACAATCGGTTTTAATTAACCCGTGTTTTTGATTATCTGTGGTTATGGTGATTTCCGTACGTTTTCGTGTAACACCTCGTTATCTGTGTGATAATGGGATGTGTTGCCACAAGTTTTGGTATCAGAGCTTTAGGTTCGCTGAGTCTACAGGGATCTAGGACTAGGTTGAGTCCGTTCTTATGAGTTTTCCATGTTTTCTTACAAAATCTTCTGCCCTCAGCGGAAGAAAAGCCAAGATGTCTGGAAACCATGAAGAACATGCTCCTGAGCATAATGATGTTGCATCGGTTGATGGAGCTGATGGACAGGCACATGAAGATCGGGTGCCTGAGGTCCCCCAACCTAACCCAGCCATACTTGAACATCCTGCCTACCAACAGCTTATGGGGCAGTTAATGGCTATGATGAATCTCATGGTTGAGCGATTACCAGTGCCTCCTCTGTGAGCACATGTTCCCCATGGAGAAGCATCGGGTATTGAGAAGACCTTTGAGCGGCTTCGCCGAGTTGGAGCTTCGGATTATCCTGCAACGGCTGATCCAGCGGATGCAGATCTGTGGCTGACAAGTCTCGAGAAGGCTTTCTGGATCCTTGACATCCCTGAAGCAGACAAGGTAAAGCATGCTATCTACCTTCTAAAAGGTAGTGCTGGTCACTGGTGGACCATCGAAGAAGAGAAGCGGCCTGGTGAGGTGATCTGTTGGGAAGTGTTTCGACGCGAGTTCATCACCAAATACTTTCCAAAGACGTATCTGGATGAGAAGATCAGTCAGTTTGAGAAATTGTGACAAGGAATGATGAACATCACATAGTATGAAGCTAAGTTTATGGATCTGTTGAGGTTCTGTCCTCACATGGCGGCAACAGATGAGGAACGGATCAAACGTTTCGAGAAGGGTTTAAGTGCTGAGTTGACAACCTCGGTGTCTACATTGGAGAACCGAGAGCGGTTTGGTACGTTCGTGGAATCAGTTCAGCAGATCGAGAGAACAGTGAGGGAGAAAAGAGAGTCTATGTCTCTTAAAAGACCTGCTCAGTTTCAAGGACGAAGGTTTGGTGGCTTTAAGAAGCCCAGGTTTTCAGCACCGTCAGCGATAAGAAGCGCTGGTGTACCATCTCAGTGGTCTCCGAGTAAGGGGAGAGGCTATGTTTCTTCACCATCTAAGGCGCACAGTTCAGCTTCTGTGGCAGTGACAGGGCCAGTTAGGCCACGGTTTGAGGACAAGGCATGTCATCTTTGTGGACAAGTCGGGCATTTCAGGCTTAATTGCCCGAATAGAGATGTTGAAGTGACGCAGCAACCGAGACAGAGTTTCCAGAAGTCTGAGAGACCGCAGCCCAGTGGTAGCAGAGGCCGAGGACGCGGTCAGGCGTCTCAAGCTGGATCATCTGCTCAAGGAAGCAGAGGTCGTGGACAGCAAGCAACGGCTTGATTCTATGCCATGAATCAGCCGGAGGCGATAGTCAACCCGCGAGTGGTGACAGGTCAGATGGAGTTATTTCATTCTGATATACCTTCTTCTTACTTTATATCTGTTCTGGTTGACCCGGGTGCTACACATTCTTTTATCACCTATAGTATGCTTGAAAACTGTCATCTACCTGTTAGCTGTAAGAAGGATAGCTTGTTGTTAGAAACCCCTCTTTATGGTTCCTCTTTGCTTCGAGAAGAGTGTCCATCTTGTGTTTTGTCTTTCTCGGGACATCGCATTCAAGTGGATCTTATACCACTTGATATGCATGGTTTCGATGTTATCCTCAGGATGGATACCTTAGAGAAGTATAAGGTTGTCTTGGACTGTGGATCCAAGCAGACAATGTTCGATGTTGCTGGAGAGAAGTGGATCTTCCAGGGAGAGAGGAAGATTCTTCCGACATGTTTGGTATCAGCTATGGTGGCAGATAAGTTGTTACGACAAGGATGTGAGGCATTCCTAGCTCACGTGGTGGATACCGTTGTGGTTACCAAGGCGAAAAGTCATAGTCTTGAGGAGGTGTCAGTGGTTCGAGAGTTCGCAGACGTGTTTCCTGAGGAGTTTCCTGGTGTTCCCCCACCCCGAGAGATTGATTTCGAGATCAATCTGGTCCCTGGAACACAACCAGTTGCACAGTCACCATACAGGATGGCTCCAGCAGAGATGGCAGAGTTGAAGAAGAAGTTGCAAGAGTTGTTGGCAGTGACAGTACATGATGAAGGATTGATATCCTATGTTATGTGATATGGATCTGGATGGTTGGCAATAGGCTAAGTGGTAACATGTGATGATGGATGCTTGTGATGGATCAGGTTGATGAGGTCTCAATACTAGTATAATGTTCTTTATTTTCTGTTATATATTGCATGATTATAACTTGGTTGAATCCTACAATCCATCTAAAAGATACTAATTAATTACAGTGGAATTATATCATGTAGTTTGCCCTGGCCATAGATCCATCATCGTCAGGACTTGGTGATGGTGAAACAGGTTCTCCTACGGGTTAACCTGGAAGCGCATATTGTTGAATATGTGTAGGTTGCTCCTAGCCTGAAAATAAGGAGGTAAGAGTGTAACTTCGGTTACAGACTCAGATATGTATATAGAGCATGGTGAACAGGCCCATGGCTCAGGATATGTGATGTGTGAGCATGAATGCGTTCATGGCTCAGAGCACGGTGAACAGGCCCGTGGCTCAGTTTTACTAGCGCCGAGACCTATACCAAGGCAGGCTAGAGTGAGGGTAGGCTATGGAGCTGTCCCTGTGGCTTAGACCACTTCAACATGTGACTACAGTCCTGCTTGTGTTGTACTCGTGTACTGACCACGAGGTGGGAGGTCGTGGAGTCCGGCTCTTCCATTTGACCTTGTATGACAGTGGATTTAGGCTTCGCAGCCAAAGGTTGGATTTGAATGGTACGATTCAAATCCTCAGGGCATAATAATACGTAATACAGCCATTTAGTACTTATTTCTTAGGATAAACATGAAACATTGGTTGAAGCCTTGTTTGTGTGATATCTCTGTTATACCTTGCAGGTTGTGTGACATTATATCTTGTCCTGATAATCATGTTACATAGAGATACATATTATCTTGCAAATCATATTCTTTGAGATATATCTGGTTATATGTTCCTGTACAGCTGGTAAGCTTGTCGGTAAGAATGATTTGTTTTATATAGATTGTCCTTGTTATACCTGTTGTTAGATATTTACAGTTATAGTCTATCTTGCTGAGGTTCTGCAGTTGCGGTGGGAAGTTATGTTTCCCGCTGGGACAATTGTTCAATTGTCTCACTCCGCTGGTTTACACCCTTTTTAGGTGGTCGAGGTAGACGTGGTCGTGGTCGTGGTGTGGCAGCCGAGCAGCCTGACGAGCAGTAGAAGGCAAGCGAGGGACATGCTGCTGTTTTGGATGTTTTGTAGTAGAGTCTAGAGTCATCCCTGTACTCTCAGGTCCTTGGTAGTGTTTTGACGTTGTTTCACGATGATCGAATCGATGATGTTTGTATATCCTGCTGTTGGCCGGATGTGGGCCTTTATGTATATGAACAGGTGGTGAACTCATGTGATGGATGAACAGCTGTTCCTGAGCTGTGGACACGTATCAGATCTCGTATGTGTACATATATGACATGTTTCTGTGCAGGATGAGGACTGGAAAGTAATAGTTTCACAGTTTATCTATTTTCCACAATCGGTTTTAATTAACCCGTGTTTTTGATTATCTGTGGTTATGGTGATTTCCGTACATTTTCACGTAACACCTCGTTATCTGTGTGATAATGGGATGTGTTGCCACAAGTTTTGGTATCAAAGCTTTAGGTTCTCTGAGTCTACAGGGATCTAGGACTAGGTTGAGTCCGTTCTTATGAGTTTTCCATGTTTTCTTACAAAATCTTCTGCCCTCAGCGGAAGAAAAGCCAAGATGTCTGGAAACCATGAAGAACATGCTCCTGAGCATAATGATGTTGCATTGGTTGATGGAGCTGATGGACAGGCACATGAAGATCGGGTGCCTGAGGTCCCCCAACCTAACCCAGCCATACTTGAACATCCTGCCTACCAACAGCTTATGGGGCAGTTAATGGCTATGACGAATCTCATGGTTGAGCGATTACCAGTGCCTCCTCCGTGAGCACATGTTCCCCATGGAGAAACATCGGGTATTGAGAAGATCTTTGAGCGGCTTCGCCGAGTTGGAGCTTCGGATTATGCTAGAACGGCTGATCCAGCGGATGCAGCTCTGTGGCTGACAAGTCTCGAGAAGGCTTTCTGGATCCTTGACATCCCTAAAGCAGACAAGGTAAAGCATGCTATCTACCTTCTAAAAGGTAGTGCTGGTCACTGGTGGACCATCGAAGAAGAGAAGCGGCCTGGTGAGGTGATCTGTTGGGAAGTGTTTCGACGCGAGTTCATCACCAAATACTTTCCAAAGACGTATCTGGATGAGAAGATCAGTCAGTTTGAGAAATTGCGACAAGGAATGATGAACATCATAGAGTATGAAGCTAAGTTTATGGATCTGTTGAGGTTCTGTCCTCACATGGCGACAACAGATGAGGAACGGATCAGACGTTTCTACAAGGGTTTAAGTGCTGAGTTGACAACCCCAGTGTCTACATTGGAGAACCGAGAGCGGTTTGGTACGTTCGTGGAATCAGTTCGGCAGATCGAGAGAACAGTGAGGGAGAAAAGAGAGTCTATGTCTCTTAAAAGACCTGCTCAGTTTCAAGGACGAAGGTTTGGTGGCTTTAAGAAGCCCAGGTTTTCGGCACCGTCAGCGATAAGAAGCGCTGATGTACCATCTCAGTGGTCTCCGAGTAAGGGGAGAGGCTATGTTTCTTCACCATCTAAGGCACACAGTTCAGCTTCTGTGGCAGTGACAGGGCCAGTTAGGCCACGGTTTGAGGATAAGGCATGTCATCTTTGTGGACAAGTTGGGCATTTCAGGCTTAATTGCCCGAATAGAGATGTTGAAGTGACGCATCAACCGAGGCAGAGTTTCCAGAAGTCTGAGAGACCGCAGCCCAGTGGTAGCAGAGGCCGAGGACGCGGTCAGGCATCTCAAGCTGGATCGTCTGCTCAAGGAAGCAGAGGTCGTGGACAGCAAGCAACGACTCGATTCTATGCCATGAATCAACCGGAGGCGATAGTCAACCCGCGAGTGGTGACAGGTCAGATGGAGTTATTTCATTCTGATATGTCTTCTTCTTGCTTTATATCTGTTCTGGTTGACCCGAGTGCTACACACTCTTTTATCGCCTATAGTATGCTTGAAAACTGTCATCTACCTGTTAGCTGTAAGAAGGATAGCTTGTTGTTAGAAACCCCTCTTTATGGTTCCTCTTTTCTTCGAGAAGAGTGTCCATCTTGTGTTTTGTCTTTCTCGGGACATCGCATTCAAGTGGATCTTATACCACTTGATATGCATGGTTTCGATGTTATCCTCGGGATGGATACCTTAGAGAAGTATAAGGTTGTCTTGGACTGTGGATCCAAGCAGACAGTGTTCGATGTTGCTGGAGAGAAGTGGATCTTCCAGGGAGACAGGAAGATTCTTCTGACGTGTTTGGTATCAGCTATGGTGGCAGATAAGTTGTTACGACAAGGATGTGAGGCATTCCTAGCTCACGTGGTGGATACCGTTGTGGTTACCAAGGCGAAAAGTCATAGTCTTGAGGAGGTGTCAGTGGTTCGAGAGTTCGCAGACGTGTTTCCTGAGGAGTTTTCTGGTGTTCCCCCACCCTGAGAGATTGATTTCGAGATCAATCTGGTCCCTGGAACACAGCCAGTTGCACAGTCACCACACAGGATGGCTCCAGCAGAGATGGCAGAGTTGAAGAAGTAGTTGCAAGAGTTGTTGGAGAAAGGTTTTATCCGACCAAGTACGTCGCCGTGGGGTGCTCCCGTGTTGTTCGTTAAAAAGAAGGATGGTTCGATGCGGTTGTGTATAGACTACCGACAGTTGAACAAAGTCACGATTAAGAATAAATACCCGTTGCCAAGGATAGATGATCTGTTCGATCAGTTGCGTGGTGCTACAGTGTTTTCAAAGATTGATCTACGGTCTGGATATCATCAGTTGAGGATAAAGGCGGATGACATACCAAAGTCAGCCTTCAGGATGAGGTATGGTCATTATGAGTTTGTGGTTATGCCATTTGGATTGACCAATGCAACTGCAGCTTTCATGGATCTGATGAATAGAGTGTTTCGTCCGTTCTTAGATCAGTTTGTTGTAGTCTTTATAGATGACATATGGATCTATAGTCAAGTCAGGCTAGAACATGAGCAACATCTTCTTCGAGCGTTGACTCTTCTTCGTCAACATCAGTTGTATGCCAAGTTCAGTAAGTGTGAGTTCTGGCTGGATGAAGTGACCTTCTTGGGCCATGTGATATCCGCTGAAGGAGTCAAGGTAGATCCAAAGAAGGTGGAATCTGTTGTAGTTTGGGAACAACCGAAGACGCCGACAGAAGTTCGTAGTTTCCTTGGTTTAGCAGGATACTACCAGAGGTTTATCAAGGACTTCAGTTCGATAGCTTTGCCGATGACGAAGTTGACCAGGAAGGATGTACCTTTTGTTTGGGATGATCGATGTCAGCAAGCTTTCCAGAATCTGAAGGAGAAGCTGACTAGTGCTCCAGTGTTGATGTTGCCAGAGCCTGGGAAAGGCTATGTTGTTTTCTGTGATGCTTCCAAGAAAGGTTTAGGTTGCATGTTGATGCAGGAAGATCATGTGGTTTCTTTTGCCTCACGACAGCTCAAGAAGCATGAGGAGAACTACCAGACTCATGATTTGGAGCTGGAAGTAGTGGTTCATGTGTTAAAGATTTGGAGACACTATCTGTATGGGGAAGTGTGTCAGATCTTTACGTATCATAAGAATCTGAAGTATATCTTCACGCAGCATGAGTTGAACATGCGACAGCGGCGATGGATGGAGTTGATCAACGACTATGACTGCACTATCGAGTATCATCCTGGTAAGGCGAATGTGGTAGCTGATGCGCTTAGCAGGAAGTCTTATCCTCTTTCCTTAAAGAAGGCACAGTTGGGTTCTCTGGTATGCCATAGGCGAGATATGTTTGTTTCTCTGAGACAGATGAATGTACAGATGGAGGTTTCTTTGCTGTCTGGTCTTTTCGCACAGATGCAAGTCAAGCCTACATTGAGACAGCAGATCAAGGATGCACAATAGACTGATGATGCGGTACAGTTGATTAGATCACAGTTCGGCAGCGACAAGCGTGATGGGTTTCATGAGTCCGAGGATGGACTAGTTTGCTATCGTGACAAGATGGTGGTTCCAGATGCTGATGATTTGAGGAAGTTGGTGCTTGAGGAAGCACATATGTCTATGTATGCTATGCATCCAGGTGTCACCAAGATGTATCATAGTCTGAAGGACTTGTATTGGTGGCCCGGTCTGAAGAAAGATGTAGCTGAGTTCGTGGCGAGATGTGCGGTGTGTCAGCAAGTGAAGGCTGAACATCAGAAGCCAACAGGTATGTTGCAACCTTTGCCGATACCGCAGTGGAATTGGGATCATATAACTATGGATTTTGTAGTTGGTCTACCCAGGACAACTAGGAATCATGATTCCATTTGGGTGATAGTGGACAGATTGACTAAGTCTGCCCATTTCCTACCAGTGAAGACGACGTATACAGCTGAGAAGCTAGCTCGAGTATATGTGGATGAGATAGTACGATTGCATGGTGTGCCAACAACGATAGTTTCCGACAGAGGTCCTCAGTTCACAAGTCGTTTTTGGGAATAGTTGCACAAGGAGTTGGGAACACAGTTGAGATTCAGTTCATCTTTTCACCCGCAGACAGACGGACAGTCTGAGAGGACTATTCAGATTTTGGAAGATCTCCTTCGAGCTTGTGTTTTGCAGTTCCTAGGCAGCTGGGATGTACATCTGAGTTTGATAGAGTTTTCTTACAACAACAGTTATTAGCGAAGCATCGACATGGCTCCTTATGAAGATCTTTATGGAAGGAAGTGCAGATCTCCTTTGTGTTTGTACGAGTCTGGTGAGTATCAGCTTTGGGGTCCTGAGTTAGTACAACAGACGACGGAAAAGATCAAGGTGATACAACAACAGTTGAAAGTGGCACAGGACAGACAGAAGTCGTATGCAGACAATCGCCGATGACCGTTGGAGTTCCAGGTAGGAGACAAAGTATATCTTAAAGTCTCGCCGTGGAAAGGTGTGCTGAGGTTTGGGCGGAAGGGTAAGTTGGCACCCAGGTATATGGGGCCTTATCTAGTTACAGCACGTGTTGGAAAGATAGCTTATGAGTTAGAGTTGCCTCCAGAATTGCACAGGTTGCATCCAGTGTTTCATGTCAGCATGTTGAAGAAAAGTCATCCGGATTTAGGAACAGTGATACAGCCAGTTGAGGTTGAGCTTGATGCAGATGTGACCTACGAGGAAGGTCCGGTGGCGATCCTTGACAGAAGGATCAAGAAGTTGAAGAGGAAAGATCTGATTCTCGTGAAGGTTCTTTGGCAACGTCGTGACATCGAGGAAGCCACGTGGGAGCTTGAGGAAGAGATGAGGAGGAAGTATCCCTCGCTTTTCTCTTTGGATTTTGGGGACAAAATCCCTTAAAGGGGGTTAGATTGTAAGGACCCTGACCTGCGTTTAGGGTCTACCCTATTTGTTTTGCTTAATCTTGGTGGTTTGATGCTTGCTAATCAGCTTTGAGTGGTGATTAGGGTTTTTGTTGTGCCTTGTTGAGAGTTGAGGGGCTACTTGCAAATAAACCCATATTAGGGTTTTGTGTGAACGTTTGCCATCTTGTGAGATGTTTTCCCCTCTTTGCTTCCTCTAGGGTTGAGAGGAAGGCTTGGGCTTGTTGTTTGAGTCCTTTGGGCCTTTGTTGAGCTTGTTTGGGCCTTGGAGTTCCTTGTTTGGGCTTGCTTGGGCCTTGTGTCGGCCAAGTAGAGCTTGTGTCGGCCTAGGGCTAGCTTGGTGTGTCGCCCATGTGGCTTGACCTTGGTTGGTGACACTTGGTGCCTAGCTTGGACAAGTATCTATTGTTGTGCTAATGTGTTAAGCTTGAACCCTAGGACAAGTGTCCCTTGGGTGAACGACACTTAGCATGGTTGAACCTTGGTTTCTACTCCCCTTCTTCCTATATATGTAGCTCTTTTCCTTGCCTTAGTCTCCTTTGCTCTTTTGGTCTCTCCTCCACCTTGAGTGCACGATATCCCTCTCCATCTTGCTTGTGTTGGCTGACACCCTCCCTTAGAGTTGAAGTGGTGGCCGACACACCTTCCTGGAGAAGCTTGGTGGACATAGGTTTGGACCTTGGAGTGCATCTTCTTCCTTGGAGCTTGGAGCTTAAGGCGGGTTGCATGACTTCTAACCCTAATTCCTTTACCTCTAGAAATAACCTTGCTACATGTTAGTAGTTAACTTAGTAGCTTAGCTTGTTTTATACTTGAGTTTCCTTTAGTGGCCGATATACCCTTAGGGTTTAGGGTTTCTAGTAATCTAGGGTTTGTGATGCTTGAGTTGGAGGTTGATGGTAACCATGTGTTGGGAGATACTCCCTCTTGGGTTGAGTTGTTGGACGATATCCTCTTTGATGGACGACATGGCACCTTTGCCTTTGAGATGGACAATATGGTATCTCTTTGTTGGACGACATGGAAGCTTTGTTGAACAATATGCTACGTCCTTGAGGTTGGCCGATACCCTGCCCATGTGTTGGGCGATAGGGTGAGCAATGGGTTTTTTCTGGCCGTTATGGCAATGTTGAACATTATCCTTTTGTTGGCCGATAGGCCTTGGTCCCTGTGGTGGACGAGAGGGCTTTCCTTGATAGATTGTGGTGTTGCCCGACAGATATGGATGGTGTAACGGCCGATAGATGAGGGTGTATCGGGCGATACCCCTAGAAGTGTGGCAAGTGAGCAGAAGTGGGTAGTGCTGGGTGTCTCACCCTCCTTTCGTAGAGGCGTGTAGGCCGATAGGCCTTATGTTGTTGCACGAGATGTGGAGAGTACTTCCCTCTCTCCTTTCCTTCTTTCTCTCCCTCTCTCTCCTAGAAGTGGTGAGGTTGTTGGGGTGTTAGCCTAGGATGTCGGGAAGGTGGTGAGCATGGGACGGGCATGCCCGATGGGGTGAGCCACGCAACATTCCTAGACGCACGATACCCATCTCACCTGAGCCGCGCGACACTCCCTGACGCGCGACACCCGTGTCGCCCGGTTCTCTTGTGAGGGGCGCGCGGGCAGAAGCCTGGTGTCGCCCGGTTCTCTTGTGAAGGGGCGCACGGGAAGGAGCTTGGTGTCGCCCGATCCTCTTTTGAGTGGGCATGCGAGCAGAGTGGGCGTGCGAGCAGGGTAGGCATGCGGGAAGAAGTGGATGTCACCCGATGGGGCGCACGAGCAGCAGTTTGAGTGCTATGCAGCGTGCAGCTCCCCATGCCTAGCCGAGCAAGTCAGCTATAGTGAGGGTTTTGAGGTCTTAGGTGAGGGCAGTTAGGTCCTTTGGTGACGGTCCCAAGTATCATGACAGTAGACGCTTATGAATAACCAAATCTTGGTAGTGATGCCTTGCTTAGTAACAATCAAATGACATGGTAGTAATAATGACATAGTCATGATGATAATGTGTGGATAACAAAAATGTTAGTTGTGTTAATGCCTTGCTAGTAAGAGAAAGTAATAATAATGGTAATGATTGGAATAATGTGACTAAGTGGCAATTACATTAACAATATGCTTAACATAGCAATGAAGATAATAGTAGATAATGATGATGATCATAATAATGATGGCAATAATGATAGTAATGACATGCATGAATTAACCCTTGTGCTTAATTGCTAGTGAGAATGATGATAGTTACACTAGTAGCTTGCATAATGGTAAAAATGGTAATAATGATGATAGTGGATGGTAATAGTAATGATATTGGTAACAATAGTAGTTGACTTGTATACTCAACATAATTGTTTTGTAAAGTGAATACCTTGACTAATCCTGAGATAAGGACAATCATGATTACGGTACAATGTGCCTAACAAGCCTGATCATCAAATAGTGTAAAATTGATAAATAGATTATCTTGAATGATAACTCATGATACTGAGCATATTCCTTATGTTGAATCTATGGTTATTGTGTATCCTAACCATGCAGGTGACGTGTAGCCATGAATGGGCTATGAGACATATGTGATGAGTAACATTACCTTGATATTTGTTCTATGAGATTTTATATGTAATGTGTTGGTCCCATGATGATGATGTGAGCCTTGAGAGGCATTGACAGTACATGATGAAGGATTGATATCCTATGTTATGTGATATGGATCTGGATGGTTGGCAAGAGGCCAAGTGGTAACATGTGATGCTGGATCCTTGTGATGGATCAGGTTGATGAGGTCTCAATACCAGTATAATGTTCTTTATTTTCTGTTATATCTTGCATGATTATAACTTGGTTGAATCCTGCAATCCATGTAAAAGATACTAATTAATTACAGTGGAATTATATCATGTAGTTTGCCCTGGCCATAGATCCATCATCGTCAGGACTTGGTGATGGTGAAACAGGTTCTCCTACGGGTTAACCTGGAAGCGCATATTGTTGAATATGTGTAGGTTGCTCCTAGCCTGAAAATAAGGAGGTAAGAGTGTAACTTCGGTTACAGACTCAGATATGTATATAGAGCATGGTGAACAGGCCCATGGCTCAGGATATGTGATGTGTGAGCATGAATGCGTTCATGGCTCAGAGCACGGTGAACAGGCCTGTGGCTCAGTTTTACTAGCGCCGAGACCTGTACCAAGGCGGGCTAGAGTGAGGGTAGCCTATGGAGCTGTCCCTATGGCTTAGACCACTTCAGCATGTGACTACGGTCCTACTTGTGTTGTACTTGTGTACTGACCACGAGGTGGGAGGTCGTGGAGTCCGACTCTTCCATTTGACCTTGTATGGCACTGGATTTAGGCTTCGCAGCCAAAGGTTGGATTTGAATGGTACGATTCAAATCCTCAGGGCATAATAATACGTAATACAACCGTTTAGTACTTATTGCTTAGGATAAACATGAAACATTGGTTGAAGCCTTGTTTGTGTGATATCTCTTTTATACCTTACAGGTTGTGTGACATTATATCTTGTCCTGATAATCATGTTACATAGATATACATATTATCTTGCAAATCATATTCTTTGAGATTATCTGGTTATATGCTCCTGTACAGCTGGTAAGCTTGTCGGTAAGAATGATTTGTTTTATATAGATTGTCCTTGTTATACCTGTTGTTAGATATTTACAGTTATAGTCTATCTTGCTGAGGTTCTGCAGTTGCGGTGGGAAGTTATGTTTCCCGCTGGGACAATTGTTCAATTGTCTCACTCCGTTGGTTTACACCCTTTTTAGGTGGTCGAGGTAGACGTGGTCGTGGTCGTGGTGTGGCAGCCGAGCAGCCTGACGAGCAGTAGAAGGCAAGCGAGGGACATGCTGCTGTTTTGGATGTTTTGTAGTAGAGTCTAGAGTCATCCCTGTACTCTCAGGTCCTTGGCAGTGTTTTGACGTTGTTTCACGATGATCAAATCGATGATGTTTGTATATCCTGCTGTTGGCCGGATGTGGGCCTTTATGTATATGAACAGGTGGTGAACTCAGGTGATGGACAAACAGTTGTTCCTGAGCTGTGGACACGTATCAGATCTCATATGTGTACATATATGACATGTTTCTGTGCAGGATGAGGACTGGAAAGTAATAGTTTCACAGTTTATCTGTTTTCCACAATCAGTTTTAATTAACCCGTGTTTTTGATTATCTGTGGTTATGGTGATTTCCGTACGTTTTCGCGTAACACCTCGTTATCTGTGTGATAATGGGATGTGTTGCCACAAGTTTTGGTATCAGAGCTTTAGGTTCGCTGAGTCTACAGGGATCTAGGACTAGGTTGAGTCTGTTCTTATGAGTTTTCCAGGTTTTCTTACAAAATCTTCTACCCTCAGCGGAAGAAAAGCCAAGATGTCTGGAAACCATGAAGAACATGCTCCTGAGCATAGTGATGCTGCATCGATTGATGGAGCTGATGGACAGGCACATGAAGATCGGATGCCTGAAGTCCCCCAACCTAACCCAGCCATACTTGAACATACTGCCTACCAACAACTTATGGGGTAGTTAATGGCTACGATGAATCTCATGGTTGAGCGATTACCAGTGCCTCCTCCACGAGCACATGTTCCCCATGGAGAAGCATCGGGTATTGGGAAGACCTTTGAGCGGCTTCGCCGAGTTAGAGCTTCGGATTATGCTGGAACGGCTAATCCAACGGATGCAGATCTGTGGCTGACAAGTCTCGAGAAGGCTTTCCGGATCCTTGACATACCTGAAGCAGACAAGGTGAAGCATGCTGTCTACCTTCTGAAAGGTAGTGCTGGTCACTGGTGGACCATCGAAGAAGAGAAGCGACCTGGTGAGGTGATCTGTTGGGAAGTGTTTCGACGCGAGTTCATCACCAAATACTTTCCAAAGACGTATTTGGATGAGAAGATCAGTCAATTTGAGAAGTTGCGACAAGGAACGATGAACATCACTGAGTATGAAGCTAAGTTTATGGATCTATTGAGGTTCTGTCCTCACATGGCGGCAACAGATGAGGAACATATCAGACGTTTCGAGAAGGGTTTAAGTGTTGAGTTGACAACCCCGATGTCTGCATTGGAGAACCGAGAGCGGTTTGGTACGTTCGTGGAATCAGTTTGGCGGATCGAGAGAACAGTGAGGGAGAAAAGAGAGTCTATGTCTCTTAAAAGACTTGCTCAGTTTCAAGGACGAAGATTTGGTGGCTTTAAGAAGCCCAGGTTTTCGGCACCGTCAGCGATAAGAAGCGCTGGTGTACCATCTCAGTGGTCTCCGAGTAAGGGGAGAGGCTATGTTTCTTCACCATCTAAGGCGCACAGTTCAACTTCTGTGGCAGTGACAGGGCCAGTTAGGCCACAGTTTGAGGGCAAGGCATGTCATCTTTGTGGACAAGTCGGGCATTTCAGGCTTAATTGTCCGAATAGAGATGTTAAAGTGACACAGCAACCGAGATAGAGTTTCCAGAAGTCTGAGAGATCACAACCCAGTGGTAGTAGAGGCTGAGGATGCGGTCAGGCGTCTCAAGCTGGATCGTCTGCTCAAGGAAGCAGAGGTCGTGGACAGCAAGCAACGGCTCGATTCTATGCCATGAATCAACCGGAGGCGATAGTCAACCCGCGAGTGGTGACAGGTCAGATGGAGTTATTTCATTCTGATATGTCTTCTTCTTGCTTTATATCTGTTCTGGTTGACTCGGGTGCTACACACTATTTTATCGCCTATAGTATGCTTGAAAACTGTCATCTACCTGTTACCTGTAAGAAGGATAGCTTGTTGTTAGAAACCTCTCTTTATGGTTCTTCTTTGCTTCGAGAAGAGTGTCCATCTTGTGTTTTGTCTTTCTCGGGACATCACATTCAAGTGGATCTTATACCACTTGATATGCATGGTTTCGATGTTATCCTTGGGATGGATACCTTAGAGAAGTATAAGGTTGTCTTGGACTGTGGATCCAAGCAGATAGTGTTCGATGTTGTTGGAGAGAAGTGGATCTTCCAGGGAGATAGGAAGATTCTTCCGACGTGTTTGGTATCAGCTATGGTGGCAGATAAGTTGTTACGACAAGGATGTGAGGCATTCCTAGCTCACGTGGTGGATACCGTTGTGGTTACCAAGGCGAAAGGTCATAGTCTTGAGGAGGTGTCAGTGGTTCGAGAGTTCGCAGACATGTTTCCTGAGGATTTTCCTGGTGTTCCCCCACCCCGAGAGATTGATTTCGAGATCAATCTGGTCCCTGGAACACAACCAGTTGCACAATCACCATACAGGATGGCTCCAGCAGAGATGGAAGAGTTGAAGAAGCAGTTGCAAGAGTTGTTGGAGAAAGGTTTTATCCGACCAAGTACATCGCTGTGGGGTGCTCCCGTGTTGTTCGTTAAAAATAAGGATGGTTCGATGCGGTTGTGTATAGACTATTGGCAGTTGAACAAAGTCACGATCAAGAATAAATACCCGTTGCCAAGGATAGATGATCTGTTCGATCAGTTGCGTGGTGCTACAGTGTTTTCAAAGATCGATCTACGGTATGGATATCATCAGTTGAGGATAAAGGCGGATGACATACCAAAGTCAGCCTTCAGGACGAGGTATGGTCATTATGAGTTTGTGGTTATGCTGTTTGGATTGACCAATGCACCTGCAACTTTCATGGATCTGATGAACAGAGTGTTTCGTCCGTTCTTAGATCAGTTTGTTGTAGTCTTTATAGATGACATCTTGATCTATAGTCAAGACAGGCTAGAACATGAGCAACATCTTCGTCGAGCGTTGACTCTTCTTCGTCAACATCAGTTGTATGCCAAGTTCAGTAAGTGTGAGTTCTGGCTGGATGAAGTGACCTTCTTGGGCCATGTGATATCCGCTGAAGGAGTCAATGTAGATCCAAAGAAGGTGGAATCTGTTGCAGTTTGGGAACAACCGAAGACGCCGACAGAAGTTCGTAGTTTCCTTGGTTTAGCAGGATACTACCGGAGGTTTATCAAGGACTTCAGTTCGATAGCTTTTCCGATGACGAAGTTGACCAGGAAGGATGTACCTTTTGTTTGGGATGATCGATGTCAGCAAGCTTTCCAGAATCTGAAGGAGAAGCTGACTAGTGCTCCAGTGTTGATGTTGCCAGAGCCTGGGAAAGGCTATGTTGTTTTTTGTGATGCTTCCAAGAAAGGTTTAGGTTGCGTGTTGATGCAGGAAGATCATGTGGTTTCTTTTGCCTCGCGACAGCTCAAGAAGCATGAGGAGAACTACCAGACTCATGATTTGGAGCTGGCAGCAGTGGTTCATGCGTTAAAGATTTGGAGACACTATCTGTATGGGTAAGTATGTCAGATTTTTACGGATCATAAGAATCTGAAGTATATCTTCACGCAGCATGAGTTGAACATGCGACAGCGGCGATGGATGGAGTTGATCAACGACTATGACTGCACTATCGAGTATCATCCTGGTAAGGCGAACGTGGTAGCTGATGCGCTTAGCAGGAAGTCTTCTCCTCTTTCCTTAAAGAAGGCACAATTGGGTTCTCTGGTATGCCATAGGCGAGATATGTTTGTTTCTCTGAGACAGATGAATGTGCAGATGGAGGTTTCTTTGCTTTCTGTTCTTTTCGCCCGATGCAAGTCAAGCCTATGTTGAGACAGCAGATCAAGGATGCACAACAGACTGATGATGCGATACAGTTGATTAGATCAGAGTTTGGCAACGACAAGCGTGATGGGTTTCATGAGTCCGAGGATGGACTAGTTTGCTATCGTGACAGGATGGTGGTTCTAGATGCTGATGATTTGAGGAAGTTGGTGCTTGAGGAAGCACATACGTCGATGTATGCTATGCATCCAGGTGTCACCAAGATGTATCATAGTCTGAAGGACTTGTATTGGTGTCCCGGTCTGAAGAAAGATGTAGCTGAGTTCTTGGCGAGATGTGCGGTGTGTCAGCAAGTGAAGGCTGAACATCAGAAGCTAGCAGGTACGTTGCAACCTTTGCCGATACCGTAGTGGAAATGGGATCATATAAATATGGATTTCGTAGTTGGTCTACCCAGGACAACTAGGAATCATGATTCCATTTGGGTGATAGTGGACAGATTGACTAAGTCTGCCCATTTCCTACCAGTGAAGACGACATATACAGCTGAGAAGCTAGCTCGAGTATATGTGGATGAGATAGTACGATTGCATGGAGTGCCAGCAATGATAGTTTCCGACAGAGGTCCTCAGTTCACAAGTCATTTTTGGGAACAGTTGCACAAGGCGTTGGGAACACAATTGAGATTCAGTACAACTTTTCACCCGCAGACAGACAGACAGTCTGAGAGGACTATTCAGATTTTGGAAGATCTCCTTCGAGCTTGTGTTTTGCAGTTCCTAGGCAGCTGGGATGTACATCTGAGTTTGATAGAGTTTGCTTACAACAACAGTTATCAGCGAAGCATCGACATGGCTCCTTATGAAGCTCTGTATGGAAGGAAGTGCAGATCCCATTTGTGTTGGTACGAGTCTGGTGAGTATCAGCTTTTGGGTCTTGAGTTAGTACAGCAAACGACAGAAAAGATCAAGGTGATACAACAACAGTTCAAAGTGGCACAGGAAAGGCAGAAGTCATATGCAGACAATCGCCGACGACTGTTGGAGTTCCAGGTAGGAGACAAAGTATATCTTAAAGTCTCGCCGTGGAAAGGTGTGCTGAGGTTTGGGCGGAAGGGTAAGTTGGCACCCAAGTATATGGGGCCTTATCCAGTTATAGAACGTGTTGGAAAGATAGCTTATGAGTTAGAGTTGCCTCCAGAATTGCACAGGTTGCATCCAGTGTTTCATGTTAGCATGTTGAAGAAAAGTCATCCGGATTCAGGAATAGTGATACAGCCAGTTGAGGTTGAGCTTGATGCAGATGTGACCTACGAGGAAGGTCCGGGGGCGATCCTTGATAGAAGGATCAAGAAGTTGAAGAGGAAAGATCTGATTCTCGTGAAGGTTCTTTGGCAACGTCGTGACGTCGAGGAAGCCATGTGAGAGCTTGAGGAATAGATGAGGAGGAAGTATCCCTCGCTTTTCTCTTCAGATTTCGGGGACGAAATCCCTTAAAGGGGGTTAGATTGTAAGGACCCTGACCTGCGTTTAGGGTCTACCCTGTTTGTTTTGCTTAATCTTGGTGGTTTGATGCTTGCTAATCACCTTTGAGTGGTGATTAGGGTTTTTGTTGTGCCTTGTTGAGAGTTGAGGGGCTACTTCCAAATAAACCCATATTAGGGTTTTGTGTGCAAGTTTGCCATCTTGTGAGATGTTTTCCCCTCTTCGCTTCCTCTAGGGTTGATAGGAAGGCTTCGGCTTGTTGTTTGAGTCCTTTGGGCCTTTGTTGAGCTTGTTTGGGCCTTGGAGTTCCTTGTTTGGGCTTGCTTGGGCCTTGTGTCGGCCAAGTAGAGCTTGTGTCGGCCTAGGGCTAGCTTGGTGTGTCGCCCATGTGGCTTGACCTTGGTTGGTGACACTTGGTGCCTAGCTTGGACAAGTGCCTCTTGTTGTGCTAATGTGTTAAGCTTGAACCCTAGGACAAGTGTCCCTTGGGTGAACGACACTTAGCATGGTTGAACCTTGGTTTCTCCTCCCCTTCTTCCTATATATGTAGCTCTTTTCCTTGCCTTAGTCTCCTTTGCTCTTTTGGTCTCTCCTCCACCTTGAGTGCATGATATCCCTCTCCATCTTGCTTGTGTTGGCCGACACCCTCCCTTAGAGTTGAAGTGGTGGCCAAAACACCTTCCTGGAGAAGCTTGGTGGACATAGCTTTGGACCTTGGAGTGCATCTTCTTCCTTGGAGCTTGGAGCTTAAGGCGGGTTGCATGACTTCTAACCCTGATTCCTTTACCTCTAGCAATAACCTTGTTACATGTTAGTAGTTAACTTAGTAGCTTAGCTTGTTTTATACTTGAGTTTCCTTTAGTGGCCGATATACCCTTAGGGTTTACAGTTTCTAGTAATCTAGGGTTTGTGATGCTTGAGTTGGAGGTTGATGGTAACCATGTGTTGGGCGATACTCCCTCTTGGGTTGAGTTGTTGGACGATATCCTCTTTGATGGACGACATGACACCTTTTCCTTTGAGATGGACGATATAGTATCTCTTTGTTGGACGACATGGAAGCTTTGTTGAACAATATGCTACGTCCTTGAGGTTGGCCGATACCCTGCCCATGTGTTGGGCGATAGGGTGAGAAATGGGTTTTTGCTGGCCGTTATGGCAATGTTGAACGCTATCCTTTTGTTGGCTGATAGGCCTTGGTCCCTTGGTGGACGAGAGGGCTTTCCTTGATAGATGGTGGTGTTGCCCGACAGGTATGGATGGTGTAACGGCCGATAGATGAGGGTGTATCGGGCGATACCCCTAGAAGTATGGCGAGCGAGCAGAAGTGGGTAGTGCTGGGCGTCTTGCCCTCCTTTCCTAGAGGCGTGCAGGCCGATAGGCCTTATGTTGTTGCACGAGATGTGGAGAGTACTTCCCTCTCTCCTTTCCTTCTTTCTCTCCCTCTCTCTCTCCTAGAAGTGGTGAGGTTGTTGGGGTGTTAGCCTAGGATGTCGGGTAGGTGGTGAGCATGGGACGGGCGTGCCCGATGGGGTGAGCCGCGCAACATTCCTTGACGCACGATACCCATATCGCCCGAGCCATGCAACACTCCCTAACGCGCGACACCCATGTCGCCCGGTTCTCTTGTGAGGGGCGCACGGGCAGAAGCCTGGTGTCGCCCGGTTCTCTTGTGAAGGGGCGCGCATGCAGGAGCTTGGTGTCGCCCGGTCCTCTTTTGAGTGGGCATGCGAGCAGAGTGGGCGTGTGAGCAGGGTAGGTGTGCGGGCAGAAGTGGATGTCGTCTGATGGGGCACGCAAGCAGCAGTTTGAGTGCTATGCAGCGTGCAGCTCCCCATGCCTAGCCGAGCAAGTCATCTATAGTGAGGGTTTTGCGGTCTTAGGTGAGGGCAGTTAGGTCCTTTGGTGACGGTCCCAAGTATCATGACAGTAGACGCTTATGAATAACCAAATCTTGGTAGTAATGCCTTGCTTAGTAACAATCAAATGACATGGTAGTAATAATGACATAGTCATGATAATAATGTGTGGATAACAAAGATGTTAGTTGTGTTAATGCCTTGCTAGTAAGAGAAAGTAATAATAATGGTAATGATTGGAATAATGTGACTAAGTGGCAATTACATTAACAATTTGCTTAACATAGCAATGAAGATAATAGTAGATAATGATGATGATCATAATAATGATGGAAATAATGATAGTAATGACATGCATGAATTAACCCTTGTGCTTAATTGCTAGTGAGAATGATGATAGTTACACTAGTAGCTTGCATAATGGTAAAAATGGTAATAATGATGATAGTGGATGGTAATAGTAATGATATTGGTAACAATAGTAGTTGACTTGTATACTCAACATAATTGTTATGTAAAGTGAATACCTTGACTAATCCTGAGATAAGGATAAGCATGATTACGGTACAATGTTCTTAACAAGCCTGATCATCAAATAGTGTAAAATTGATAAATAGATTATCTTGAATGATAACTCATGATAGTGAGCATATTCCTTATGTTGAATCTATGGTTATTGTGTATCCTAACCATGCAGGTGATGTGTAGCCATGAAAGGGCTATGAGACATATGTGATGAGTAACATTACCTTGATATTTGTTCTATGAGATTTTATATGTAATGTGTTGGTCCCATGATGATGATGTGAGCCTTGAGAGGAAGTGACAGTACATGATGAAGGATTGATATCCTATGTTATGTGATATGGATCTGGATGGTTGGCAAGAGGCCAAGTGGTAACATGTGATGCTGGATCCTTGTGATGGATCAGGTTGATGAGGTCTCAATACCAGTATAATGTTCTTTATTTTCTGTTATATCTTGCATGATTATAACTTGGTTGAATCCTGCAATCCATCTAAAAGATACTAATTAATTACAGTGGAATTATATCATGTAGTTTGCCCTGGCCATAGATCCATCATCGTCAGGACTTGGTGATGGTGAAACAGGTTCTCCTACGGGTTAACCTGGAAGCGCATATTGTTGAATATGTGTAGGTTGCTCCTAGCCTGAAAATAAAGAGGTAAGAGTGTAACTTCGGTTACAGACTCAGATATGTATATAGAGCATGGTGAACAGGCCCATGGCTCAGGATATGTGATGTGTGAGCATGAATGCGTTCATGGCTCAGAGCACGGTGAACAGGCCCGTGGCTCAGTTTTACTAGCGCCGAGACCTGTACCAAGGCGGGCTAGAGTGAGGGTAGCCTATGGAGCTGTCCCTGTGGCTTAGACCACTTCAGCATGTGACTACGGTCCTGCTTGTGTTGTACTCGTGTACTGACCATGAGGTGGGAGGTCGTGGAGTCCGGCTCTTCCATTTGACCTTGTATGGCACTGGATTTAGGCTTCGCAGCCAAAGGTTGGATTTGAATGGTACGATTCAAATACTCAGGGCATAATAATACGTAATACAACCGTTTAGTACTTATTGCTTAGGATAAACACGAAACATTGGTTGAAGCCTTGTTTGTGTGATATCTCTGTTATACCTTGCAGGTTGTGTGACATTATATCTTGTCCTGATAATCATGTTACATAGAGATACATATTATCTTGCAAATCATATTCTTTGAGATATATCTGGTTATATGCTCCTGTACAGCTGGTAAGCTTGTCGGTAAGAATGATTTGTTTTATATAGATTGTCCTTGTTATACCCGTTGTTAGATATTTACAGTTATAGTCTATCTTGCTGAGGTTCTGCAGTTGCGGTGGGAAGTTATGTTTCCCACTGGGACAATTGTTCAATTGTCTCACTCCGCTGGTTTACACCCTTTTTAGGTGGTCGAGGTAGACGTGGTCGTGGTCGTGGTCGTGGTGTGGCGGCCGAGCAGCCTGATGAGCAGTAGAAGGCAAGCGAGGGACATGCTGCTGTTTTGGATGTTTTGTAGTAGAGTCTAGAGTCATCCATGTACTCTCATGTCCTTGGCAGTGTTTTGACGTTGTTTCACGATGATCGAATCGATGATGTTTGTATATCCTGCTGTTGGCCGGATGTGGGCCTTTATGTATATGAACAGGTGGTGAACTCATGTGATGGATGAACAGCTGTTCCTGAGCTGTGGACACGTATCAGATCTCGTATGTGTACATATATGACATGTTTCTGTGCAGGATGAGGACTGGAAAGTAATAGTTTCACAGTTTATCTATTTTCCGCAATCGGTTTTAATTAACCCGTGTTTTTGATTATATGTGGTTATGGTGATTTCCGCACATTTTCGCGTAACACCTCATTATCTGTGTGATAATGGGATGTGTTGCCACAGGTACTTACTTTAAATAGTAGATTGCATGAATTAGATTGAATCCACGATAATAATCAATTCCTTTGTATGTGACTACAAATCCTAAATTTGTCTTTCAACTTAAGCTGATTGAAGATGATATATAAATGGATTGTTTACATGTTGTGATGAATTTCTGATGAATAAATCATAATAGTAATGGATATAAATCATTTAAAATAGAATTCCTAAAGTTGTTACAGAAGTTATAAGAATATATCAAAATGTAAGGTTTCATCGATTTCTGAAATTGTTGTATAAGAACTTTCCTATTTGAATCTCCTTATTATAAGTGATTGTTTTATATATGAATGTATAGCAAGTATTTTTTTGGATATTATCATGGAATTCATTTGATGTTGTCAGTGTTTGCTTGAAATCTCAATAAAGAGGGTGAAACCCTAAATGAGTGGGAAGTCGGAAGTTTGTGAATAGACACTATGAAGTCTGTTAGAAGTGAATCTTTTTAACGTTATAGATTTATATATTCAAGATTATTATTGATGCACGATATTTTGGTGAATGGTGTGAAAATCCTAATTAAGTTTATGCCAGAGTTTCATATATAAGTTTGGTTGTATGTGAATTGTTGAAAATAATCTTTTATCAATGAAAATTTATGATGCATGTAATCCTTCTGCAAGTAATGTGATATATGAATGAGGTAAATGAAACCCTAAGGATAGGGTATTTAGTGAATCAAGTATTTTCAATTCAACACTCATCTGTATGATAAGTGGTGTTGCTCAGTTTCTCAATTTACGATAAGATTGCTGGTAATTTATGAAAAGGACTACTTATAAGGTTAAATTAAGAAAGGCTAGTTTGATTATTGAATTATAAATTTTAAAGAGTGAAGTAGATATTTAGATGCCCTGAACACTATAGAATCCTCACAGGAGGCATGCCCTATGGTGAGGAAATGTGCTTCCTGATTGGAAGTATTTTTTCCAGATCACGGTAATTTGGAGCGTACCTCTTGATGGGGGTCTAAGCCAGTGAGGACAAACTTCTTATAGTTGTGTGGTACCCAACAACAACTCATAATGTCGATGGTACTTGCATTGCAAATTTTGTTGATGTGTGGACATCTTCGGTAGGTCCACTAATGCACAACAAGATAGAGTGCTTTGACTCTCCTCATGAGTACCCAAGTTTAGAGGAGGAGTCAAGATATCTATATGCTCCCATTAGCCATCAAGAACCAAGTGGGGTGATGCTATATGTAGATATGGTATTGATATTAAGGACTTAATGAACCTAGGCATGCTTCTAAGTCATGTACAATGAGACTGGAGCTTGCTATGATGCTTTCACATGTCGTGGTACACTTCATGTGGGTTCAGTGCATAATAAGATGAATGAGAGATTAGTCATGTATGTGCAATTATTCATTTGTTCTTCGTATTTTTTAAAGGACTCGTTCTTCTTTAAGATTCATAAATTATGTTCAAATATTGATTTACTCCTTGAAGTTATCTAGAGAAATCATGCCAATAATATGTTTATGAATGATTAGTTTCTTTATATCGTGTTACTCTTCTACTTCAAATTCAACTCCTTTATAATATATCTTTTGACTATTAAAGTTCCTTAAACTATTTTCTTGAATTACTCATTCACTGAGCAAATAGGCTCACCCATGTATTCACAAATTTTTAGAGAAGACATGTGGATTTGAAGAATGACAATGCCAAAGTAGATCTAACATGGAAGCTAAGTATCAGATGAGAGAAGTTCAATCAGGCCCTTTCACTCTAGGTCCTTGTATAGAAGTGAGAGAGTTTTAATTGATGATGTGTAACTTTGTTTTCTTAACAATAGAGGATGTATCCAATTATCATATCTTATGTACATGGAAGTATGAGAAATAATATGAATGTTTAGATATGTATCTTTATTGTTGAAACAAGATTAGAGGAACCAACATTTAAATTTCATTTTAATGCTAGTCTATATGATTGAATGTGAGAAAACTAAGAGTTTGAAATAAAAAAAAGTTAAGAGTGATCTTTGTAGTATATTAATTCCTCAACCTATGCACTAATCTCATGATTAGAGGTTATCATGGGGCGTGGCTGCAATATTCTCCATAAGCCTCCTTCAGAAAAATAGCATCAGTTGTTGATCTTCCTATCATAAAATGCAACTACTTGTCTGATACTTATGTAATTAGTCTTTGCCTTTGCTCAATAATCATCTCCTAAGTTTCATAGTGTGACTCATCAACTTGATACCTATGTAGTTTATGCAACTCTAATAATCTCCTTTGTTCTTGTAGATCGGTATTGTATTATTATTTCTCCATTCATCTGACATCTTCTTTGTCTTCATAATCCTATAATAGAAATGTGTTAACCACATAGATTCTTCCTCCCCCATACTCTTCCATACATCACTTGGGATACTGTCTGCACCCCATGCCTTTTTCATTTTTGTATAAAGTATATATGATATGTGAAATTTAGTTACATTTTTTTCAATCTAATATAGGACAAAAATGATACAAACTACGGACATTTGATTATTCTAATAAATTCCTTAAAAGTCATGTTTTGGGCCACTCTTTCCCACTTTCATGTAAAACAAGTCAAGTTTGGGTCATTTGGATCCATATAAACTAAAATATATACATGTAACTGGATTCTAGTTGGACCAAATAAAATGAGGACTTTTGATTTGTTTGGGAAAATTTGAGATGGTAGTTTGGATCAAATCGACTACCATTCATATGGATCATACATCGCCATCTCATCATTTAGATATCCTTTATTTGTTTAAATGATAAGTCGTGTAGTTTTATGGTATCACGTGTATTTACATTACAATAGGAACGTATTTGCAATTTACATACTTCATACTATTCTTGGTATCCCACATCTGCCTCTTGTTGTCATTGGGTGAGAATTTCATTGCTTAAACTTTGCCTCCTCTACTCACACATGAGTAGTAATTTTTCTTATCTCATGTTAAATAATTTTGAATTTTATTTTCAATATCAATTCAAAAGACTTAAACTTGATTGTAATAATTGGAATTTAACTTCAACTATCTTGTATTCAAGATATGAATATGTGGATTTCTCCCATTTGATCCTAAAACTTTTTTAACTTGAATAGGTGACTATATGTTGAGATGTAGAAGCAAGATAATTTTTTATGAAGAGCTTCCATTATGAACATATGATCTGTTATCATTTATCCCAATTGATGAAATCATGATCAAATTAATTTATATGTTTCACCATGTCACCAAAGATAACTTTTTACTAGTTTTTTGTGATAAAAGGGTCTTCTAATATTCTTTGCTTGGACATGTCTCTATTGATATTTAATATCTATTTGAATGCATATATATTTCTTACAAATATATATTTCTAGTTTTCAAATGAGAAGGGGATTTTTAAGAAAAAAATTGAAGCAAACACATGTTTATATGATAGAATGATACAATAATCATTTTCTATATGTGATTATATCTAAACAATATTGAAAAAGGATCTTGCATCACACATTATTTGATCATAGTATCTAAGGCAAAGAAACACATAAACAAACAATATGTGCACAAGTTCATCGAGTTGTTTCTATTTAATAAGAATTGATGGATTTACTATTGTTTTGACTTAGATATCATCTTATGTACATGATAGGTAACATTAGAAAAAGGTAAATTCCACCGAATATACTCTAGGTAAGCCCTTACTAAACATCATGAAGTCATATTCAACGATCTACAAATGATTCCCCTGTGATAGATGGTTTTCATTTGGATTATATAGATGTGAACACTCACATAGTTCTTTGATACATGATCCATCATCTAATATTTCACTAAACCTCTACAAAATCAACTTGTCTTATTTGTTCTGACAATTTATATTGATTTAAAATAACTCTAAAAAAGGTTTGTAAAACTCGGTAACATAGGTATAGAATTCATATTCTCTAGAAGTGCATAAAACCATATATATGTAATGAAATCATCCAAAAAAAAGATTAGAAGACATAAGAAAGGAATCCATGGGTCATAGAAGACCAAAAGAGAATTTGAAAATTGATTTCTTGTCACATATGGTAATCTCTTTCCTTTTCTATTTTTGTAGTTCATTAAGAGTGATACATTTTGTCATGCATATGTAAAAGTCTTTTCTTTGTGATATATTCACATAACGAGGGAGTTAAAGGATTTCAACCTTTGAAGATAAATAGCTATTAGGATATACTTATTTATATATGTGAATAGGATTATACTTTCTAATTAGAATAGAAAAACACAACTTTTTCTTATATTAGCCCTTAGTTAGGATTAGTGTGTCCTGAGGTTCTCCTTATGGAGTCTATCATTTACAAATGTTATAATAGAAAGGAGTATTTCATGATAATTTTGATGTTGATAGCATGTTCCTAATTATTTCATTTTTCCCTACGCGAGCCTTCTTTAAAGAATAGAATTATCTACACAATTAAGCAATCATCTGATTTTGAGATATAGGATTAAATCACTACCTATCATAGTATTGTCACTTGCTTGATATTGGACTAGATTGTTGATATACTTGGATCTTTTTTTTTTTTATCAAAACCAATGGAACATGTGTAACATATCATGAATCCATGGTACTTAACTTCAATATTATTCATAAGATTAGTTTAAGTTAAGTGTTAGTACTATATGTTTTCTTGAATAGGCACTTGGTTGTGGTAGTGAGCCCGGTTGGTCTAACAAACACATAAATTTATTTGCCTTCACATTATAAACACATAACTAACAAGTAGTGTGCCACGATAAAGTGATAAAATGCAATGTGTGAGACCCTCGCAAAAGGTGAACCCCCAAAGAGCATTTTGAGCATAAAATGTAAAAATGGAGTCACTGCTATGTTAATCTCCAAAAATATAGGAAAATGGATTTAGAACTCCAAAAAGCCGATAGAGTTTAAGTAGGTTGCAATCCAAGATTCTATGGAAGGCCTATGATATGCATTAGGAAGTTTTTAGACACCCTAGCACCTCACTTTTGTGATATTGTCTACCATACAAGCAGAAACAATCATGGATAATGGGGGAGATGATTAAAATTTTGTTAAAATTATGAGATGTTGACAATATTACAAGAAAATAATAATGCTCGTTAAGTAGGATCCTCCAATTCTCATATTCTTGTTTCATCCTTGGATCTTAAGAGAAAGAGATAAAGGAGCTACATTTAGTCAACGTTTTCTACTACATTACTTTGTCTAGGGATTTTCTAGCTATTAGTTTTCCCTTCAAGCATTATTTGGCATTGATCTATTTATATGGATGCATACACCAGTGGAGAGATAATAATCTACAAAAGGATGATATTCCACTAGTGTTGGGGGAACTAATTAATATGGGATTCCTTAAGCTTCTATGCATGCAAATTCATAAAAAATGTGTTATAAATCAACATAGGACATTATTTATAGAGCTAGGATCATAGATGGACTTTTGGGCATGTAATTTGAAGGTTAAACTAAGCTCAAGGTGAGATATTAAGAGTTGACTAAATATCTTGATTCTAGACAAAAATTTTATAGGACTGGGAAGGATCCATGAAAATGTGGGACCTTGAATTTGTTGCTCAGTATGCTATAACTAAGTCAAGGTTGTTGAGCCTGTTCCATAGAGATAAATTTAGTGGATTGTCTAGCATGTAACAAATCCTCACCTATTCTGAGATTCTTCCATGGCAAGATTTTTGTAGTATTTTTGTGGGGTGATAATCCAAGGATGGGTTGGAGTGTTTGTGTAGGCATGTGATGAAGTTATGTCTATACAAAAAGATTGCAGAAGTTAATATTAGTGATTGATTGATGGGCTATGACTGGAGTTAGGGTGCTATTATGGATGGGTATGGTTTTAGGGTATGGAATTTACATATGGGACCTCCTTCATTCACTTTTTAGCCTAAACTCTTTAAGTATCTCCAAAATGGGATGTATAGAGATACCTCTTTGAAGACAAGGTATAGTGTCTAGGGATTATCCCAATAAAATATTGTAGGTTTAGGTTTAATTAGACAACCATTTTGACATGTAGCAATCCTATCTGTAGTAATTGTTCTTTCATTTAGTATTGATATGAGACTAGTCATGATGAAGATTTGAGTGGCGGTTCTATAAATTATATTATTGAGATGTCAGGGCTTTTAAATCATAATTTTTAGAGTAAATGAGGTCAATGGTAACTTGTACCTCACCACCTTTGTTTGTTGGTCAAGTTCTTCATAACCCGACTGGTCTCCATAAGGAGGGTTTGGAGGGGATAAGAATGTTGAGGTTTTTGTTTGCATTTATGTGAAGAAAATAAGAATATAAAAGTACTTAATTCAGAAATTTTACTGAGATGGACCAACACTGGGTTGACCTTTAAAAAGTTCCTTAAAAGAGAGTCACAAAATGTGAGGTACCCAATTTGAAGGTAATTATGAAATAGATGGCAACAACTTGGATTTTTTAAAAACCTCAAGAAGATAAGAGGTAATGATCACTTTACTCAAAGGTCCCAACTAGATGAATAAGCAGTGTATTGTCCATCACATTAGACTTTCAAAAGAGAGGTGATATATCAAGTGCCACATGTGGAAGTATTAGTGAGATGAACAAGCAATTAATCATCCTTTGAAGGAATTTGAAAAGAGCAAAGATATACCATGTGTCTGACCTAAAGGCCTTAGTGGGATGAATGGGAAACAATTTTTGACTTCATAATGGACATTAATTTGGGAGATTAGTACATATTCATAGTCGGATAGAAGTCTGACTTTGTAAGGAACTTTAAATTATGAAAAACTGGCTGAAGGAACTTTAAATTAGGAGAGTAGTACACTATTCATAGTAAAACGAATGCACAATAGTAGAAAGTCTAATGATGAGCTCATTATTTCTAGTCATGATTGTCTTCTATTGCTCATTGTGGGTATACTTGAGTTCTACTTAAAAGTTGAAAATTAAAATCTTTTGTGATTTTTTGCTCCAAGGCCTAATTTTATGTTTGCTTTATGTCCTTTATCATACATTCTATCATAGGGTTTTGCCATTAATTTCTTAATTATAATGTTGCTATCTAAATCTAAAGGTTGCCTGATACTCAATGTTACCAAAGTATCCCTAGGGAGTTGGTATTACCTCCTTCTTTGGTTGACTTTGCATTTAACATGTTGTCTAGGGTTCAAATTGCAAACATTTTTGACACCCACCTCCCTCAATGTGAGTGAAAGTTTTGAGATAACCTTGGGACTTTTCTTGGATGATTGGTATGATTGGGGGCTTGATTTGAGAAAATTCATTGAAAATATATTGAAGAAGCCTTGTATGGGTGATTTTACAATGGTCCCACTTTCTGAGTTCAAATTTCATCATTTTGTAAACATACGCCCTATTAGTTCTGAGGGAAATCTCTAAGATGGATTTAAAAACTTTATGAATCCAATTGACCTGCTCGAGGGCTGATGTTAAGAAGGTATGTGAGAAATTGGTTGAAGAAGCATATTTAGATGATTTTGTCATAAAAATGTTATCCATGTTCCAGACAACAAAGTTCTATCTACAAACACTTCTCTAATCCTAATAAAGATTCAATTTGGCAATACTTTTAATTGTTGGACCTCTCGGGGACCATATTACACTAAAAATAGGGTGAAGGAGCCTATTTTGATGGTCTTGCAATTATCTAATTGTCTAATATTCAAATTGCAAATATATTTTTATAGAATACTCCACACTTCTAAGGGAAATCTTCAAGTTGAATTTTATAACTTCCTAAATCTATTTGCATTTTCTGGGTCCACTTTCAAGAAGGTGTGTATGAAGTAAGCTGACGAAACCTATTCTAGATGACCTTGTATCAAACATGTTGCCTGAGATCTAATATACAAAATGGTATACACATACTTTTGCCTTTGTTATGAAGGAAGGCTTCAATATATGTTGGGAATATTCTAAATGATTAGGCTATTTGGGGATGGGATTCTAGAAAATATGCTAAAAGTAGGTTGAAGAAGCATGTTATTAAGAAGATCTATGACCATTAGTACGATCATGTCAAGTTGTAAAAATTATGGCTTTTCTTAAGCTCAAAAATTTATAAGCCTGAAAATAGAGGTGTTTGCAATCATGTAGTAGTGTATATTATGATGATGTTCTCCAATCATTGTTCTATTGTGAGGGAGATGGTGGCTTCTCTTCCCATGGTGGAAGATTTATTTTACTATATAGAGAAAGTGTTATTCACACATCATACTCGAGTTATTCTCGTGTTTGACTCAACATAGGAGTTTAGGTGTTATAAATGGTGGATCCATGAGGACCTTATTCATCTAGTTCACCATGAACTTGGGTTCCATCTCTTTTAATCAAGCATTAGACATAGATTTCAATATCATCTCTATGTTTTGTAGCTTCAATAATTTTTTTAGTGGTATCCCTTGAATACATGGGTATTGGAGAAATGGTTGGACTCAAAGTCTGTTGGTGATGTCTACTAAAGGTGGGTGCATAGTGGCTTTAAGACATCCTCTTGGTAGGGAGTAGGGACCACGAAGGAATTCAAAACTTGATCATCTTCCAGGCTTGAATATACATGTTTCTTATCATCTAGTTGCTTTCCGTAGACAAATGTCTTGATGTCATCCAGATTATAGAGATCTTGAGGAGATCCTTGTGCGTCTTTGTATTGGTCTTCTTGTGGATTAGAATCGAGTATATCTAGAATTGGCATGACGATGGGAACATATCCCATATTTCACCAAGGCATACTATTTTGTCTTGGTCGACAATCTTTTTACAAGATGTGTCGTACCAATTTGTCCAAGACATGTGGTTACCTACAATGTTGTGGCATAATCAGATGAATGATAAGTGCTCCAAGTGTGCTTATTTGGCTATAGTGATCATGATAATTTGAATGCAATTAATGTTTGTTACATTTTTTTATATATATGTTATTGGTTTCAAAGCATTTGGATTACTGGAAAATCAAAGTAATAGAAAACTCCACTTTAGGTACTGACAATCTAACTTGATTTTGGTTTGGACCTTGTGACCTCAAGTACAACTTAATTTGGAAACATTATTATGCCCTTACTTTACCTTAACATATTGAGATGCCATACTGTGATAACCTAGATTTTGAGTTTTAATAACTAATACAATAATTGAGAGACAATCATTCTATGTAGATGACAAATACCAAATTGAGGAATTGGTAATACAATCATGAATTCCTTCACCCAAATTAGGTGTTTTGAGGCACTATAGACGACTATGATACCTAATTGAATTCAATTGTGAATGAATGCCCTTACTAATTGATTAATTTCTCATGAGACCAATCATTCATTTAATGATCTATTAAGTGGCAAAAATAATTTCTATTGAGGAATTAATTGAGATATTAGGCAATGTTTGTTTGGCTCAAAATGGTCAAAGGCTATGTTTTTTTAGTATTGGATCTAGGTTTAGAATTTCGAATAATTCAGAGCTTTCTGCTATATGATATTGAGGTTTAAAGTCGAACATATGATCTGGATATAAGCAATTAACGTGGAAGTTGGGAATATGGTGTGACTTCAGTTTCAGGTTTCAATAACATTCCATGCATCAACCTCCTTGAGGTTTTGTGCGCCATCCTAGATACATATCTGAATGTTGAAGTTTTGGCGTGTGGCGATCATCATGTGATCCGTGAATCACCTCTCGCCTCCCAAAATAAGTGGAGTTGTTAGAGCTAAATGAAACTGCGGCCACACAGTCTATGGAAGTAGATCCACAAGACCAGGATCATCCTAACCACCAGGTCCACCACCCCAGATCGTGGCTTTTTCTAGCAAGATGAGATAGTCCAACGATTTACTTCACTGCCTCCTCACCAGTTTTGTATAAGAGACCACTCAACCTGTTCATTTGGAAATACGACAGTCCCAATGTCTGATGACCCCAGGGATGAGTCTGTTGGTCGCAAACCAAATCCTCCTCAACCCGCAGGACTGAAAAGGACAGAGCGAGCTCATGAACTCCTTCAGAGCACCATGAATTTAGCTCTACATTGGCAACTTGCCGCAGATCCACGGTGAAGGGAGGCACCCACTAGGAGCCGCAGATTGACCGTCACCCCAAGCAAACGACACCTTCATCTTCGTCGGGGGGGGGGGGGGAGACAGAGCTCTGTCCACGACGGCGGCTGGGCGGGAGCACACCAAGCAGGAGAGACGCCAGCCTCATTGAAGGAGAGCCCCACGGCGGTGGATCAGTTCAGTGGACAGACAACGTCTAACGAGGGAATGAAGGAGGCTAATCGGAGAGGAGAGCTAAGAGGGATCCAGGAGGGTCCTGCGTCTACCCCATGCCTGACGGCGGTGCGAAACCCGAACAACGCGACGTTCTCGCACTACGACAGCAGCCTGCATCTGAGCTACGGTGGGGCACAGGTTGGGTTCGTGTTCATCCCTGTCAGCGAGATCAGCGGCGGCGGACGGTGAGGTTCACATTCGAGCAGCTGGCGGCGGCACTCGCATAGAGCTCAGGGCAGTTGACTGCTCACCGGAGATAACCCTCACGGCGACACCCATCGCTGGGTTGAGAACCCACATAGACACACCGCTGGATCGCGAGAAGGGAGAGGAAGGGAAAAGAAACCCCAAACTCGGCCCAGATCGCTAAACCAAGTGACCTGCTAATGAACCCGACCGACTTAGCACAGGCCACGTGTCGCCTTCTGATTGGCCCATGAGGTTCACAATAATTAGCACGTTTATCAGAAAAATACAAACAAGGTACCAAAACGTTTCGAAAAATGAGTAGAACAAAATGAAACTATAATATCAGGCTTTTGATGCACTAATAATAGTGATATCATGTAATTAGTGAAATGCTAGTAAAATGGATAATAAATAGCAAACGATGACATAAAATTATGGAAAAATGTCAGTAAGTCCATAATCATGTTTAGAATGCATAGAATGTCAGTTATGATCATGTTGATGTATGAAATCATGTAATTTGCTCAATATGTCTAATTAGGGCTAATAACATTAAAGATGATGCAATAAATGCACACATGCTCAATAAATGATGAAATTCACAGAGTAAGGTCATATCAGTATATGGAACTTTGGTTTTAATTATGAGATCATAATGATGAAGAGAATCCATGTTATATGAAGATGAATCTTAATACATGTTATAAAACCCTAGTCTGGGTTAATGATGTAACCTAGGGTTATTATGTGCACAAAAAGGATATGGGACCTAATATTCAGATAATGAATCATAATATGGAAAATGACATCAGTAAGATAAATATAAGATAATAATGCAAGTAAACATTAGAATATCCTAATGAGATAATATAAACCCTAATGAATACGACTAGGGTTAAGATGATGAGAATCTTATGATAGTATGTGGTCTTGTCTTAACCAGGTGATGACCAGATATCTAGATGAGCAAGAATGATTAGAAATCTCTAAACTCAGGTACGTGGGTTTTTATTAAGTATAAGACTAGTTTTTCTGGTTGCCTATGATATGTGATATCTTGAACGCTCGTATTTGGATATGATTGCTTGGTTGAACTAGTATGAGTTATACTTCACCAAATCTAATAGAACATAAATGAGTATGATGGGTTGTAGCTACTAGAGCACATAGCCTGGTGTGGATGTATGTTGCCTAACATGGATGTATGATTTCTTGGCCCATGTTAGATGTATGATGATACTATATTGCCTACACTAGGCAAGTATGTGTAGTACAACTGCATCAAAGTGAATGCAATAAAAGGGATGTTTACCTGATTATCACTTTAAATAATGTTGTCTTTTACTCTTTCTTCCTCAAGTTATTTCAATTATGCAAGCATATTAGTATGTATCTTCCTACCCACGTGCACAACACCTTGTGTGTTGATTTGTTGTTTCACGTATGTTTTAGGTTCAGAGATAGCGTGGGATAAAAGATGTGAAGTGAGCACTGTTCAGGTTGTACCTATTGTGTAGATCCTAGTTTAGCATACATGTTCTTAGAATGTAGAATTTTCATTCAATATGTAATTGTAATCGTGTTGTAATAACTCATTTGTATAAATATACATGTTGAATGCCGAGAAATGTTATGGTTGTATGTTCATGTATGCATATTATGCTTCTGCATCGCTCTCTGATATGATTGGATGATGTTTTCAGATTCTGACCTCTCATTCCCAGTAGGGTTTGGAGAAGCCAAAATCCAGGGACGTCACACATACTCCTAATTAAACCCTAGGATGTCATTGGGAAATCACCATAGCATACTGACCCTCTACCCATCACAACATAAGCGATTGTCTTTCAAATTAAATACAACCCATTGTATGTCGATTGCTTGGATTAGGAATTAGCTTAGTTTGGAAATGAATTCGAGTTATGTGATGTAACCTTTCACCTTTAATTGACATGGGTTATTAAATGTGATGATATCCTACAATGGTTTCTTACTTTAATGACGAGTGGATGGAGGTTGGATAAGTCTAGAAATGATGTGATAAAATCATTTGAGATTAGGATAGGGCCTTCAATGAGCACAACTTTCTTGGATCTTCCTCCTTTTTAGGTGGTATTTGGGATGAGGATCTTGAATGTTTTTCCTCTTCTTTTTTTATGGATTGATACTTCTTCTCAGCCTAAGATTGAAGTGAGAGTCAAGAATACATTTGGATAATTAAGGCTTTTTGTAGCGTCATCCCATGTAAGAGTTAGCTTCAATCACCTTTCTTTGGTATAGATGACAATTTCCCTTGTTGTTATGACCTAGGATTCATGTATGGATTCTAATTATGACACCCAATCACACAAGAGCTTGACTACTCAAATCAAAACACAAAAATACACTAACCAACATCATTATATAAGTCCCAAGATAACCTTAAAGACATTTTCACAAAACGATTGAACTTTCATTCAATCACAACATGCAACATTACTAGATGCTCAATGGACATTATCACAATATGTAGAAAAGATGTATCTATCATATATAATAAAAACATATACAACTACACATGGAATACAAGACTAAAAAATGAGCCATAGACACTCCCATTATATTTACCAAACTCAAAGATGAGACTACATGGACAAATCTATGACACACTACCAAGAACCATCACTGACCTCCAAGATACAAGAGATCTCTAAACAAAGTCTCCGTAGTACCAAAGCCTTGGTTACTGATAGACCACCCAAAAGATGTGGGAAACCACAAGGTGAGATGCATGTCTTGATGATATCATATACCAACTAATATCATATATTTCTTACAAGACTATGGTTATAAAAAGATTTAAGAAGACTAATTAAATAGTTGTAATATCTACACTAGATACAATCACCAATCGAGGTAGTATAAGAGTATTCAAATGATAATTGTTGGTGTAGAAGAGAAATAAAAGCACCCAATGTGATTCCCAAGTAAACCTTAAACATGTATACTACATGTAAAGATTACTTGTTTTATCATCCAATTCTTCAATTATTGACCTCCATAGGAAGTTTCAATACAAACTCTACCATTTACATCATATATGCCAAAGAAATAAACTTCAATCACCTACATCTAGAAACATATGTGCCAAACAAACTAACCATCAATCAATCTCAACTTGGGTACAAATAAACAACCTTCAATAACCCACATCTAGCAACATAGGTACCAAATAAACCAACCATCAATCAATCTCAACTAGGTGCCAAAGTAACCAACCTATGGTCACCTACAAACCAAAATTGATGACAAATGAACCAACCTTCAATTACCGAAAAATTAATAGTGGTGCCAAAGAAACCTACTCTTCATCACCAATTAAATATCAATGGTGCAAAATAACCCAACCTTTCTTCAACACAACCATCACGTGCTAAAGAAGCCAACCTTCAGTCACAATTATTAACACAGGTTCTAGATAAAGAACCTTTAGTCACCTTGTATACCAAGAAACATACAACCCTAGTTATCACACACCAAAGTATCCACACGAATATAAGTACTACTAAGAAAACCCTAGTTATGTGAGATCAAGATGTGTGAGTCAAGTTTTACATGTTTCAACCCATATTGGAGTCCAGTTATGCATATTTAGAGTCCAAGAGAATTTTAATGATTTGCCACCATGTGATGCTATATCAGTCACATGAAAACTTAGATTTGATTTACATGATGAGAATAGGGTTCTTATAGAACTCGATGATAATCGAAGTATCAAAGGATTAGATACTATATCAAGGGTATATATTGGTCATGTTGTTGCATTAGGCTCTCAAATGCTTGTAGTGATGAATTTTAGGATTGATATTGTGTTTTGATGACATATATAAGTGATGTTATGATTTTTGTGAAGTTTAGAGTTGACTTGGTGATTCAATTTGTTGATTTATGTCACATGACAAGTGAAATCACACACACTATACTAGAGTAGTCCAGGAGTGAACTAGGCCATAAAGATTTTTATACAATAAGATAATATCTATATGAGGTGTTGGTCAAATTTTGGACCAATAAGGATTAAGGAGTAGCCTATATAAATTTTAGAAGAAATGATAAGGAGTAGAGTATTTTAGGGTCTATCTGAGCATTGAACCAAGGAAGGGAAAGCTAAACCCAATCTTCCAATTCCATTGAGCCATGCCTATGTGAAGAACACTCACATAAAAAGGTGGGGGGATCTTAGGACCCCCTACTCTTACAAAATAGGGACACGACCAGAGTCCAAGTTGAGTTTGGTGTCTTTGTGAGATCAAGAAAGATAGCAAGTGAAACTATAAAGAAGATAGGGAGGAAGAAGAGAGATGGCACATACAACTTTTATGTTTAACGTGTTGGCCTTCTCTAGACCTGTAACCTCCTTAGAAAACAAGATGATCAATCATGGATATTGAGGAGACAAGATCGACAAAGGATGTGCATGTCACACCATGATTTGATGTGCCAAAGAGATTATCAATATGTGGGGCGTGCATAGGGTAAAAATAGGGAAGTTTCCCTGGATAGAAGACAAGGAAGAAGCAGATCTTGCCCAAATTTGCCTAGTCTAATGCAACATGCAAGAGTGGACTTTCTGATCAGGTGTTGGATCACGTTTGAATGGCCAAGATTGTTTCAACTAGGTAATTTATGTAAAATTTATATCTCTCAAACTACATATCTGAATTTATAAACAAGGTTCTTAAATAAGTATTACAATGTCTATGATATTATAAAATTGTATCCAAAAAGTGTTATTAATGTTTGTTGATTGTTATAATTTTATTACTAAAAGACATGGGATTCCAATGTTTTATGGAAAAAAAATTAAACAACACTATAGATAAATGAATATTTTGTTGAAGGTGTATTTTAGTATGTAGAACACTATTCAAAAGCCTAGTCATTCATTTATGATATTTTGTCTAAGTTTATATGTGAACCCTAATAAGGCATAAAGGGTATTTCATCCACTTTTGACTATGAAACATAATGATATTTTATCTATATCCTAACACAAGGTAACATTACTATTTTCAAGATTTTGAATAAGTTTCATGCCTAATCATATTATCTTTTGATTTTGACCTAAGTGGTTGTTATATTACATATTGAATGATCACTGGTGAACTAGTATATTACTCATATGACTAAGCAATATGGAATGTATTTTTGGTCCTTTATCTCTAATTTCAACCAAATCATGGTAAGTACATAGATATGATAATGATCTATACTTTGTTTTTAATCAAGGATTAGTGTACCTACACATATTATTACATTATATGATTAATGAATTTTATTTGGGTATGATGGTATATAGCGGTTATTTAATGTGATTTTGGATATACATTCGATGCTAGTATTTCGATCATGGTTTTGAATCAGAATTATGTTCTATCTAAATGAGTTATCTAGTTGGGTTTATGATTCTAGGGTGATGGGATTATTGTTTAAGATGTTAATTGATGTAATAATTAACATAAATAATGTCAATATCAAGAAACTTATGATTGAATCAAGATCGAAGAGATAAGTTAGGATCTACCTTGTTGTAGGTAAACATATCATGTTGTTCTGCATAATTATTCATGGTTGATTGAATGTTATGGATAAAGTAGAAATCGTGATTTCAAGTTTAATGTTGTAAACCTTGTTCATTATATCAATTTGCTTGATGATTTCAATATCTTAAGTCTTATGGTTACCATAGACTCTAAGATTAGAGATTATCATTGATCATTTGTAAATTTCAAGGTCAAGTTTTAGGAGGAAGAAATCCCATCATGTTAAGGATTAAAGTTTGAGATAATGCAGATGTTCATATTAAGAATCATGTTAAAAGAATTTGATTAGGTTTTACATTCTCTTGCAATCATGGGCCTCACAAGGTCATTATGGAATTTTATAGCCAATCATGGGATTTCATAGCTAATTATGGGCTTTCCCAACTTTCAATGGCTTTCCTAGAATTATGTGCTCTTAAGTGAGCAGATCATAGAGATACACATATTTTACTTATCCTATTCTTATTTATGTCAAGAACTTATTTTAATTTCTTAAGTCAATGTTCAAGACATGTTTTCCTTCATGTCGGGTATATTTATTTTGTTTATTCTATAAAGCACCAGTGTCATGTACTGATGTGATTGTTTTCCATTTGTATGATTGGGGACATATTGTTCCCAAGTATAGAAGCAAGTAAGGACTACATAAGAGCAAGCCAAGGATCAGAAGGTCTCAAAATGCAACATGTGGGGTTCCATCTATCTTAGATGACATAATAATTAGAATATTCTCTTTTATGTTTTATCTATTCTATGTTTAGGTGCTAGATCTTAGATTTGATGAAGAAGTCAACTTTAGCTTTCATATTCAATGAACATTGTATGATTTTTTTAAGACAATGTCTGGTGATTTATTTATATTTTGTAATGAGTATCGTGATGTGATACCCCCTTCAAAGATAAATGATTTGACTCAATTATTATATGTATTCAAAAGTTGGATGTTACACTAGCACTTCCTACAACTATATACTTACTAGAACATTAGGGTTACACTTGATTTATTAGGTCAATTTCTCATCTTTCATGACTCCACTAAGATATGGACAAGGTATACACATTTTTTATGACCTAATACAAATTAAAAATAACTTAATAATATATAAAACATATCATAATATATATATATATATATATATATATATATATATATATAAAGTTACCTAAAACACCATGCCATTACCGTTTTTGGACATACCAATGCCCAATTCATCAACTTAGGGTGCTTCAAGGCCCAATTCATCATCCTTAGACACAAAATGTCCTAAGTCATCAATTATATAAGATAAATCTTGAGCTTACTATCATTAGACATAACAAGTCCCAAACTATCATATTAGGGCAGATTGAGCCAAATTAATCATTTTCCATAACAATGCCCATATTATCATTAAACCCCATAAAGCAAATCCTCATAGGGGTTTCACAAGAACCCACACTATGATATGATCTTCATAAGAAATCAACAACATACCATGCAAAATTTTAGATAAAACTCACCAGTATGTGAAAGTTGAGCTAGATACAAGATTAGGCATAAAAAGTGCATTTTAAAGCATAAATGAGCTACCTTAAGGTAATAAGTCTATTTCTCACAAAATTCCAATGACATATTGATAAGTGCATATTTATCCATTATAATTGAATATTTTAGATATCTCTTCAGGAGATTTCATTATTATTATTTAGATTTAAAGTCAATTTGTTTAGTTTAGATTTTCTCCCTTTTATTTGGAGTTTTTACTAGTTTTCATTGACTTTTATAGGGTAAATGATATCTATCCAAAGCCCAAGACGGCCCATGAAACAATAGCTTAATTGTCTATCTGTCACCTCCCATAACTCTCAATTGATTGACCAACTCATCTAGATAGTCGAATCACATGCACCAGATCTTTCAACTCTTCACAATCATGACATATATACCCCAAGCCAAAAGGATCATAACTTTTGTATCCCAAGTCGGAATTTAATAACGAATTATTTGTTTGAAAGGGAATATAATTTGCTACTTGAAATAATATATAGGACACCTTTTCTAGTCGATTGACTAGTCTTACGAGTCAATGAGTGGAAATTTGCATCAAAAATAGTCAAATGGTCAAAATGTTAAAAGAAGACAATTCAATAAATCTCTCAGTTGATGCAAATAATTAATATTGTAAAAAGGCACAAAGGAAAGTTGAACTATTCCATATTGCATGTGGATGAAATAATTCAAGTAATGACTCAGTTAAATGTCGAGATGATAAAATCATCAATGCGGTTAAGGTTTGAGCAATGTGACTTTGGGCTGAAGCAAGTGCTTAATGCAGTTGACCAACTAGCACCATGGAAGAGGCAATCTAGTTGCCGCCAACATCCATTCCTCTAGGGTTTTGCCCCATACTTTCCCCTCTATAGAAGTAGGGGGACTTCAAAGCAAGATCTTCCATCACTTTTTCCACCTCTTCCTCTGGGTATTCTATTGTAATCTTGTTCCTTTACATTAAAATTTTAATTATTGGGAAATTACATCGAAACAGAAGACAAGCGGGCAACAAGCTGCGCCGCTAGTCCTTTCTGGATGGCAAAGCCAATCCTTTGAAACTTTACATTATGTTTGAGTAGTTCTCTTATGGGGTATGGGAGTAGCCCAATAGCATGATCTCTACATTAGCTGTATTGACTCCATTATCTTAATAAAAGGATATTTCCCAAACCATTTTTATTTTATCATAGGATATAGATATATTCTTGTTGGGGTACTAAAATCTTGGATCCTAACAAGAACAAATGCATAAATTATTGACACATTTTATGATCTTTTATCTTTCTGACCCACACTCATTTTCTAGTTAAAAAGATTATATTATTATGGAGACGCTAAGATCTCAAGTCTCGGCTTCAACAAACACATAATCTTTTGATGTGAACACCTGATTAGATTGTGATCTTTTTATCTAGTTGTCTTGTTTTTTATAACCTATGATGACACAATCACATGATCCATGGATTAGAACCTCAAAACGAGAATCACATATTCTTGACGTGATCACCTGATAGAATCTTGTTGGATGAGGAACCTCAAATGATGTGACCTCAGGTTTAAGAGAAGTCTGGCTTTTGTGTGATTGTGCTCCCAAGGGACTCAAATCCATATAATCCTAATTCAATCATTAAAATAAGGAGTTGGATCGATTAATGTAGGAACATGGATTTTGTTGGTGATCTTCTGGACCCCCAGTTTCCTATATCAATTGATCTTAGTTAGTTTAATTTTGGACATAGTTTCTATATTTAAACTCTCAAAAGTAGATTTTACTTTCTTGTTCTCAAGATTAGTTTTTGAACTTTAACCATCCCTTTTTCATCTCTTGGTATTGATACCTTACTATACTAAAATTTGATTTTTACTTGCAACAAGTTAACTAATTGTTTAAAAGGTTAAACTCTAGGACTTTTCCTAGTAATTTTTTTATGTGTACGGCGACATGTATCAAATTTGGGCATCGTTGCCAGGGATGACACATGTGTTTTTGAATCTGATCAGTTGTATATATAGGATCTCTCTTATTTTGATATTTTTTTAGTTTTCCATAATTTTAATATTATTTCATAATTTATTAGTTTGTTATAATTTTTGGACTTGTTCTATAATTTTGTTCATTTTTTCTTCCTCCTACCAAGCTCCATTCCGGTAGTCATTCTCCTCTTTCTATTGAGTTCCATTCCAATAGTACAACTTTGTACTTTACTTTGCTATTCTAGTTGTTTATGACTTTTTTAGTTATAATCTTTGATTATCTTGTAATTTTCCTTTAGTTTCTTTCATAAAAGTTTAATCTTTTTCCATAATTTTTCATATTTTTTGTAATCTATTTTCCTATGGAGAACCAATCTGATAATGTAGTACTACTTTCTAGTTTATTTTTTGATTTTGTTTCCTATTGTAATCTTTTGGTTATCTTGTAATTTTCCTTCAGTTTGCTTTCATTAATTTTAGTCTTGTTATATGATTTCATTTCCTAGATTTTTGTAATTTATTTTCTTGCAGAGTCATATATATCTCGTCCTACCGAGTTTCCATTTCAATAATACTACTTTCTAGTCTATTTTGTAATTTCTAGTCTTGTTTATAATTTCTTAACTTATCATTGTAGTTTTTAGTTTTTTGTAATTTCTAGTTAACTCCTTAGCTCATTTAGTAATTTTTAGTTTCTTCTCATAATTCTTATTTCTCTTTTATTTTTTCAAATGAATGACATTTTTTCTACAATTATATAAAAGGAGTGGTCAACCCAATCCTTAGATTGTCAATTGTGTGGTTCTTACAACCATACATCACTTGATTGCCCAATATGCCCACACAGAGTATGGTAGTACCTTATAATAATAAGTCTTCCTACCACAATGGACATGATGAAAATTATCATCTACAGTTTTCAAAGGCCATTATGAGGAACCATGCTACACATATCAATACAAGGGATGTTATGACCAAGAATGTTATGGGGGTATGGTGAATATGACCAATTTTTTTCTTGGGGGGTCTGAACCTTATTGTGAAAACCAATATTACACCTCAACAAGAGGAGAAACTGAGGACCCTAGAAAAGATAGTAGCAAAGCAACATGAAATTAGCAATCTGACAAGCCTTGATAGCTACTTTACTAGAAGCCCAACCGAAGATCCCCCTGAGGAAGTTAGAGCAACCTAGGATGAATGTCCCCGACAACGACGATGATGCTTTTATCCCTATAGAATTTATGTCAGATCCAATCAAAATAGAACAAACTAAGGAGATCCAGTCACATTGTAATGAGTACATTGGTATTCCAATTTTTTAGCTAGAGGCTTTATTACCAGTGTATGAAAATTCCCCAATAAAAGAGTCATACTTATTTGTCTATAGATCCCAAATCTCTAATAACTCTTCCTATTTTTGACCTTTATACATGCGCTATAAATGAGCAACCAATTTTGGTTGAACCTATTCTAAATAATAAGCCACCACCCTCCAATAATGAATTGGTTCCTCACACTATGTCACATCCAATTTTTATTTCACATACATCTGATTTAGATGAGGAGACTCTGCATTTGGAAAAAGTCTACATGCTCCCACTCTTTGATTGCAAAGATGTAATTCCTATTTTAATTCCTACTAAACCCTTGCAAACATCTTGCATGGAGGAACTTGAACCAAATACTATATCAACAATAAAACCCATCAACCCTTTTGACCATAATGTTGATTCCATGATTTGTTAGGAGAACAAAAATATTTATAATGCTAATTTTATTGAATTTATTTTATTCAAATCAACACCACTCCTCCTATATGTAAATCTAGGTGATGATAAGAAACTTGAACCAGATCTACCATCTAATCTTGAACAACTAACAATACATGTATTACCACATCGGCTCAAACTCCACCTTGAGTCAAACTCTCCTAATCCACATACATCAAAAGTACTTCCTCCACTATTGAAGGAATATTTGTGGATCTTATTAGAAGGACTGCGGGACAACAAGAAACATAATTTTTCTCCACTTGAAAGCCCCTTCAAGCTTCTACAACCACCTAATCACCAGATGCACTATGAAGCTCCTCTTCACAAAGTTCCAACACTCATTGACATTCCATTCGGCTGGATATTTTTCAATTTACCAGGACCGCCTGGTGACCCATAGAAACTCTTACCTCCATTCCAAATTTAATTCTTCTCTCAAGACGAGTAAAATTATAAGTTTGGGTGGAGGTGGGTGTTAGGTACTTATTCCACCCACTCTATCTTAAAATTCTTGAAATGTCCATAATGTTATATAATTTAGCTTTAGTCTTTTTTTCAATTTTTTCTTTCTTTAGATTTGGACTTTATCTAGTCAAAGATACCTTTATCTAGTTGACAATGGTGATATGCATGTTTATCAATATACCCTCTTGAATGATGCAACTTCTTTTATAACATAATTTATAAACCTACCATTGATAGAAATTATCATGTCACATAGGATCTTAATTAACCCAATTCCTCAAAAAAGATGGATAGCTGTAGAGGACTAATAGGATAAAAAAATAGTGCTTCCTTATCTAAAGTTATAGTTTAACTTTTCTTTTTGCATATATTGAGAATTATTTGGCCCAATGTATGATATTCCCAATGGGCTCAAATTTAAAAAACGAGTTGCACAAAGAACAATCTTTTCTACAATTCTTCCATCACCTTCTTATCTCTCCATTTACAAAAAATAAAAATAAAAAGCCAAAGTCCCAAAATCCTAAGTTCAGAGTGCCACCTTCCCCTTTTTAGCTTCTTCTATCCCATGTAATTAATTGGAGCATACCATCATAAAGATGCCAATGCGTATAAAAAGAAAAAAATGTGGTCGGTGTAACTGTAGTACATGAATAAAAAGATCTCAAGTCAAATAATGGAGAGATCATTCTTGTTCAATACCCCCTTCACTCTATTTTATACCCAAGGGAAAATACACACCCCCCTACCTATCAAAGTAAACCATGTTCTTGTGCAATGACTTGAATATGCAGAAGTGCTAAATACAAAAGGAAGTATAAAATTTGTTTTATATGGGTCTTGAAATGGAACAAAATTGTGAAATAATATTGAAGTAAGAAATATATAAAATATTTTCCATGAATCCAAGAAGTCAAGGTTTCTTTGCCATATAATATGGAAGGACTTAATTAGCATTATGTGAGTGAGGGTGATGGGTCGATAATATTATGTGACAATGTTTTAAATTCAGTGTTGCTCGAGGATGAGCAAAATTTAAGTTCAAGATATTTTGATAAGTGCATATTTATCCATCATAATTGCATGTTTTATATCTATTTTTTTAGCATTTCATTATTATTATTATTAGTTTAAAATTCAATTTCTTTAGTCTAGTTTGTCTCCCTTTTATTTGGAGTTTTTACTAGTTTTTCTTAACTTTTGTAGGATAATGATAAAATCCATCCAAAGCCCAAGAAGGTCCATGAAACAAAGGATCAATTGTCTATGTGCCACCTCCCAAAATTTTCAATTGAATGAGCGACTCATCCAGGCATTCAATTCACATGCATCATATCTTTCAACTTTCTACAGTCTTGATATATATACCCCACGCCAAAAGGATCATAACTTTTGCATATCAAGGAAAAAAAAGACGAGCAAGTATATGTTGGAAAGTGAATTTATTTTTTACATGTAAAATATATCTTGGATGCCTTTTCCAATCAATATATTAGCCTTATGACTCGATCAAATCATTGTAGTGGGAATATCCAGCACAAATAGTCAAATGGTCAAAATACTAAGAGAAGGCAATTCAAAACATCTCTACATTGGGGAAATCAATTAATATTGTAAAAGGGAACATAGGAAAGTCGGTCTATTCCATATGCTTTTATTTAGAGGAAAGAATTCAAGTAAAGACTCGATCAAATGTCTAAATGATAAAATCATCAATGCGGTCAAGGTTAGAGCAATGTGACTTTGGGCTGAAGCAATCGATTAAGGCATTCAACCAACTGAAATCCTAGAAGAGGCAATCTAACTGCCACCAGTACTAGTATTTTGACTCTTCCTTTTCCCCTATAAAAGGAGGGGGAACTCCAAAAGAAAGCGCATGGGACCTTACACCACCTTTTCTACCTCTTCCTCTGGGATTTCCATTGTAATCTTGTTCCTTTACATTATGTTTGAGTAGTTCTCTTATGGGGCACGGGAGTAGCCCCATAGTAGGATCTATACATTAGTTATACTGACCCCATTATCTCAATGAAAGGATGCTTCCCAAACCATTTTTGTTTAGATCAAAGGATATATATATATACACATATATATATATATATATGTATATATATATATATATATATATATATATATATATATATATATATATATATATATATATATTCTTTTGGGGATACCGAGATCTTAGATCCTAACAAGATCGAATGCATAAATTCTAGACACATTTTTGTGATCTTTTATCTTTCTGATCTGCACTCATTTTTTTGTTATAAGATAATATTATTGTGGGAATACCAAGATCTCAGGTCTCAAAAAGAACAAACACATAATCTATTGATGTGACCACCTGATTTAGATTATTATCCTTTTATCTAGTTGCCTTGTTTGTTATAACCTATAGTTATGTGATCACCTAATCCATTGATTAGAACCTCAGAATGGGAATCAAATATTCTTGATTCAATCACTTGATAGAATCTTGTTGGACGGCTGGATGAGGATCCTCAAACACCGTGACCTCGAGTTTGAGAGAAGTCTAGCCTTTGTGTGAGTTGTGCTCCAAAAAGATTCAAATCAACATAATCCTAATTAGGTAATTAAAATAAGGAGTTGGATCAGTTATAGTAGGAATGTGTCTTTTGGTAGTGATCCTCCATGCCCCCACTTTCCTCTATCAATTGATCTCAATTAGTTTAATTTTGCACTTACTTTCTATAATCAAACTCGCACAGTTCGCTTTTACTTTCTTGTGCTTGCAATTGGTTTTTGAACTTCAACCATCCTTTTGCCATCTCTTGGGACCGATACTTACTATACTAAAAGTTTATTGTTGCTTACAACAAGTTCATAACCCATTTAGAAGGTTCTATCTAGGACTTTTCCTAGTGATTTATTGTGTGTGCAATGACACATATCACATATCAATTGACAAAACCTTTTGAAGCCATCTTAAAATCATGTCCAAGAATTAGATTAAGTTATGGAACTCATGCATTATCACTATGGCATCAAAAAGATATAAAAGAGCATTTTATAGGGATAAAATAGCCATTTTATGCACATGAGGTACTTTTACGCTTTAGTTTCAAGTCTAACAAATTTCTCATATTCATTAGGAATTCATATTAATTCCATCTTATAAATAGATGCAAACCTTAAAGAACCTTGTGTATTTTGTTTGTCATCAAGATGATATCAAAAGGCCTTAAAAGGACCATTTTTAGGGAAAAAGTGTATGCAATTCCAATATCCAACCTTACACATACAAAAAGGCATAGAAATATCATCATATATCATCATTAGTTGATTAGGGAAGCCATGAAAATTCGTATTCTTGTTACATTATAGAAAAACATCTCTAAAGTTCATCTTTTAGGCACACTAGGCAAACTAGGGCAATGTTAGGGTGTGCATGTATGATATAAGATTTGTATCGCTAATCAAACCCTAATCAATTATTAGGAAAAATCCCCCCCAAAAACCAACTTAAAAATAACAACCATAAAACTCAAGTTGGAAAGTTCTTTCAAATAATATAATCCTCAAAGAGATCCAATTATGAGTAATCACCATAAAAATCTCGCAAAATGACACAAAAGTGTACCACTACATATTCATTCCACATGTAAACATGATAGACAAAAACTGAAGCCTTTACTTATTTATTAATTAGAAGAATTACAAGATATTTCATATACATGGAGTTGAAATAGTAAAGATGCATAAATCTGATTACAACTTGTAATCATTTGAAATCCACTTGGCAAAAGAACCTATCAGGTATATCATATACCATCCACCCATCACTCTAGAAAGAGGAATTGCATGGATACTCTAGACTTAACTATGTTGTCTCTTAGTAAACCTTTGATCATTCATTCTTACTAATTCATTAACATACCTACAAGATGTGGATTACCACAGGGGTGAGGCCTCAAATCCTAGCAACATGATAAAAACTAATAACAACTTATTCTTACAAGTAGAAGTAGGTTATATAATTACATTCAATAAAATAGGTAGTCCAGTAAGAAGTAAATAGTATACTGACCATATGTTATAGTAGACACAAACTTAAGGAAATATTATTAATCACATATAATACTAGTAGGAAGTATGAGAGTAATACTAACACATCCAAATGTGTATCCATGTTATTCATCAATTAAACCTAAACATATATACTACTCAAATAAGTTACACATTTTATTTTGTTCTAGACAGTTCAACGATTACCACTCAAACTACTAGTTGACCACTACAAAGTCACAATCAGTCCTGTATAAGATATTCATGATTATTGAACTCTTAATGATATCATCCCATGGGTCATTATGAGTGACAAAATTGTTGTGGCATAATAGCCCAACTACCAGCAGGCACACAATGACCATCCCATTAAAAACCGGTTTGCCCTTCGTACACATGCCACAACACCAAAACATGGGTATCAATACCCTCAAATATGAGTTATGGACTCATCCTCTCTCAATCACATTAGACACAACCACATTTCTTCTCAAAACACCTTCAAATCGGGTTGACAGAAAAACCCTTCACTCACCCGCATATACTCAGCAATATGATTTCAAGCTCCTTTTCAAAATCTGGAATTGCTATAAGGATTACTTGTTTCACTATTCCTCAAGTTTTGACATATATATAGTTCTACAATCACACATCACTACATGATTAGGGCTATACTTGATTGATTAATTTTACTTATTTATTATTACATCTAACAAGTTCCACACAAGGAACAAAGATGTAACCATACCATTAATCAAATCTTACAAACTCCAAAGATATGAAACATATTCACATATATAAATCCACCAAATTAGGGTACAAGTAATCACCTTTGGACATACTAAGGACCAATTTATTAAATCCGGATACAACAATGCCCAAATACATTAAGTCACAACACATCACCCTTAAACAATGCATCAATATGGAATATTTCTCCTTATTTTGAATCATTCCTAAATTGCATATAGAGACACAAAAATATAGGTCATTATGACATCAAAAGAACTTCTCATAATCATCATTTAGAACAAAAATGATTATTCAACAAGATTAAGCATCACTTTTTTGGTGTAAGGGATTGTCATGAGGATTAACATATTATATTTTTTCAAGAAGATGTAACTCAAGTCAATATTTTATCACTTTATGTATATTTAGGGTGTATTTGGTTATAATAAATTGTATATCATCATTAAGGGAATATGACTATTTAGGAATATTGGATTATATTGAGCCATATCTCATTATTTCAAGGGCAAGTGTATCAAACACACATGACCACATAAATATCCACATTAAGTGTGTAAGAATCCTTTACAATATCTTCAAGTTCATAAATGTCCCATAACATATATAAAAATGAATCTGTGTACCTTAACATCATTCCCATTATGATACTCTCATCAGTTCCTATCAAGGCATCAACTTCAAGGTGTCATACCTACTTACATATCCCATATCCAAAGTTCACCATATGATGTCACATTTTATGCCAAACTTAGTTGATTGCATAAAATTAGAAATAAAAGATAAGATGAGAGAATATAGTAATATATCATAACATGAGAAGGTTCTATATAGTGTTAGGTGGCATCTTTCGATTAAGGTTATTATTAATTATGTAAATCTCATTTTTGATTATAACCCCCATACCAATTGCTAGATACATTACTAATTGACTCCTTAAACATATATTACACATTGATGTAGTTATGCCTCTTGATCCATAATAACTTTTAGCTTATTGAAAACTAAACATGATATACCTAACCATTCTTGGCCTTAAAAGAACCAAAATACCAAACTAGGGTATATGAAGGCCTAAAACATCTTCATGGACAAAATAGGGATTAGACATCTAACATGTATCATCTAAACCTAAACATTTGTACACATCATTAAGAGATACCTTCTAGATAGAACCCCAATTTTTAACTTAATACTCCAATTTAAGGTAAAACTTATGCCATTTCAATATTAGGGACAATCAAACTTATCACATTATTAAACCAAAAAGGAAAATTAGTTAGATATTTTTCACATCGCTTCACGAGACATGAAAAAGACACTAACCAAAATTTAAGATTATAACTCAAAAGGGTGCGAAAGTAAAGCTCAATATAAAATTAAGGTTTTATAAAGGTCAACGAGGGTATAAGAAGGGTAACTTAGGGCATAAATGAGTCAACTTTACGTAAAGGTTTTTTTTTTCTAAAAAAGAATCCAGAAGCATAATTAATGGATGAAGGCATGAAAATCATTTTATAATACCTCATAAATATTAAAGATGCACCTACATTTTGTTAACTATGAAAATGGCGTCAAAACTCCAAAATGATCACTTCGAGGGTTCTTAAACATATATTTGATCATTTTGACACAAAAACACTTATAAGTGTACTTTTATGTAATAAGAACACGTTAAAGGACAAAGGAAGGATAAAAAATGTATGAACACATTGTCCATCCAAATTAGACCATAAAGTTTCATCTTCTAATCAAGTTAGGAACATTTACACTAGGATTAGGTATTGTAGAGAAATTGTAGGAAAAAGAAGGTATTAGATGTTATATCACTTTCCTAGGTTGGAGATTAAATGAGGAACAACAAGAAGAAAACTCCATAAACCTCTTTTTTGTGTTTAATATCACCTCTTCAGCTCCAAGATGACTTCAACGTGGTGGATCTAGGGAAAAAAAGGCAAAAGAGAAGAAAAGAAGGTTCTTTAGCTAGATGAGTAACTTGCCACCATGAAAAACCATGGAATTCCACCAAGGAGGAAGAGGACGTGAGTAACTAATGGAATATATATAAGAGGAGATGATCTTAATTTGTTTAAGAAAGAAACAAGTTTGGAAAGATTGTCAACACCATGGAGTTGTTTGATATTTGACATGCATCCACATGCAAGCTCACATCAATGGTCAATGACCTTCTTGGAGCCTGCAACGACCTATATGGCTCCCTCCAAGTTTCCACAATCACTTTTGGTGTCAAAATAATCCTCTACACCAAATGATAGGATTTTCTATAAACTATAATGGGTGAAATTGTCAAAGTTACCCCTAACTAGTCTCTAGAATTCCCATTTGTCAACATAGTACTTTCATTGGTTAAAGCAACCTTCTCATCGACCATCCTAGCTTTTTCATCGACCTAGGCATGATTCTCATCAGCCTACATTGGATTCCCATCGATCTAGTACTTATGTTGACTAGAAAGTTCATTGGTTGATGGCCTAATGATCTACTAGTTTGCAAAAATGGAGATTTATTGGTTTGAATCTCCAGTCTTCTCCTTGGTTGACAAATCAGAGGCCCCATAGGCTTTTTCATCTCCCCTATCACTAATTTACTCATATGATTTTCATATCTATTTCCAAGTCTAGGGATTCCATAATTTTTTCAAACACATAACTCTAATTAGCTTGTATAACTAGAGTTCTTGTCAGTTGTTGTAATCAAAACACTCATCAATTTGCTGTTCCATTGGTTGATAGTGTCTGCTCTTCCATCGGTTGAGTGATTCACTATTTCCATTGGTTGGAACTTCTCAGGATCACTATCAAATGATGTCCTTAGAACCTTCATTGTTTTGCAAGGCCATCTACCTATGACCATCACTCAATTGCCACCACCAACATGACACTTAGACAAGGTTAGGGAAGAGGAGTAAGGATAAATCCTAGTTTAAGCAAGTTGAAAAGTATCTAAAGGTCAATAAAATAAGAAATATTTATGAAGAACAACACGATCCAGTATAATGCACACAAAATTCACAATTAACCCCAAAATTATGATGGAATTACATATTAGTCCATAAATGTTCATGAAATACAAAATCAAGGCAATTAAGGTGAAAATGGAGCCAAATTAAAGTTGTCTCATAACCAATTTATTCCAATGACAAATCTATCATGAATAAGAAGTAAAACACAATCTTAGATAGTTTTCACATAATTTACAACTAGTTCCTCACATTATGACAAATTTTTGATTAATTTTATAATTTGCAAGTAATCTTGAAATTAAGGGGAATAAAATGGAAATTGAGCCCAATTAAAAAAACAAAGTGCAAACTGAGCCCAATTAAGGATTTCTCTTATTCAATAAGTTTCGATACTTACTCATGCACATGCTTTATGATAATAAACAAGATTATAAGAAAATTAGGTTTAGGGTAGGTCCATGATCTCACAACCATAAAACCCTCAAAAGGATTTCACTGTTGAAATCAAAAGGTTATGACAGAATTAAATGACAAGCAACATGTAACCCTATCTCAAAATCGCTTAACCACAACTTATGTTATCATCATTTTTTTGGTCGTAAACGTTATCACAATTATATTCATCATGAATTTCTTTTGAATTCTCAAGGTAATTTCTTTATAGTTGATTTCAAGCTTCAACTTATTATGGAAGGCTATAGGTTCCTTGGCATCTTCTCAGGGTTTACTAATATTATCACACCATGTTGTTCTTGCTTATTATAACTTTATCATTGTTATCTCTCTTTGCTTGTCAATACACCTTCCATTTACCTGTTAAGGTTCAATTCATCATATTAGATGTCGATTTTAGTTTATTGCTCTTCTTTTCATATATGTGTGCCTAAAATTTCTTGCATTAAGAAAATAAGTTCATGTGTTTTTGAAGCTTATCCAATCAATGGAGACTTCCACACAAAATTGCATCTTGATCTTCGAGATAACAACCATTGGCTTTTTATAGATTCACAACAAACTCATATGTACACACATGCATCCCACATACTCTGACTTTCATCTTAATTATGACTATCTTGTCTTTGTTATATAGCTGAAACATGTTCTTTCCAAACAAACCTACTCATGAAAATCTTATTCATACAAATTGCACCTCTAACCATATAAAAGAATCAAGACAACATCATATTTAATCATCACGTCATCACTTACTCTTGTTTCTTCATGATACCCACTTACTGATTTCATGATCATAATAGAAAAATCAAATATTTTCCCCTCTTAATGCCATTAAACCTCAATTTTTATCTTTATTATCATCATAAATCCTTCATAGGAATCAAAATATATTAGGGCTTCTGTCTCATATTAATTCATATATAATGCTATTCCTCATGATTAGTCCCAATCTTTCACCTAAAAGAGATAATTTCCAAGTGACTTATTCAATCTCCTCATTATGGCATGACTATTTACTTACAAATATTTCATAACATACATTGGTTGGTTTGAGACTACCTTGAAACTCCTCATCTATCACTCTACATCTTTATCATCTAAAATCATACTCATCATATAGTTCCCTTCTTCTTGTGTTGATGTTACATCTAAAAACCTTCTTATAACATATATTCCCTGTGAACTTACTCATACACGTCCTTGCTTTTGATACACTAATTTAGGATTCCCTTGACTATTGTACATAATTAAGGATTCAGATACTCTGTTAAATTTCCTTAGCATCATCATTCTGTGGATTCTCAGCTCCAAGAATGAGTTTTCCACTCATAAAAGGTGTCCTTCCAAGTTCCAAGAACTCTATATTATATTTATCATATCCATATTTAAGCAACATAGTGTTACATAGTCTATTTTAATAATCAAACTCTTAAGTTGTGAAGATTCTAAACATGATTTTTATCTTTATCAAAAGATTTTCTAGTAATAGTCACTTATTAAACTAGGTGTGTACTTGTCCCAATTCAATATATTTGGGTTTTATTTGTGTTTTGCATCTCTCACAAACCTTTTATACCATTCTTTTCATTGAGTTGTTCCCCAATTGATAAATCAGTCAGAGTAGTCATAAAGAGAACTGCCAGAGAGTTCTACACTCACTCTTACTTAATAGTTGGATACCTGGAAAGGGCATCCAAGCATAGAGTTCAAGTAGCATGCATCATGCTTGTGTCATATTCATCACTTAGTTACCATTCTACTCCTAATTCCTTGATCTGGTACCACACTTGTAAGGACTTGTCCCACTAGTCAAACCCTAGTTAACCATGAGGACAAATCCCTCGAAAAAAACCCAACTTAAAACTAACAACCATAAAAAATTAAGTGGATTTTTATCATGAATAAAACAATCCACATAATGATCATACTATGAGTAACCACCACACAACTTCACAAAACTACATATAAAGTGTGCAACTACACATCTGAATCATCCCACATGCAAGTGAGATACAAAATAATTGGAACCTCTCTTCATTTGTTTTATTAAAAATATTACAAGATAATGTATATCCATGGAGTAACAATAGTAGAAGATGTATACATCTGGTTTAGTGAGCATAAGAAATCAACTTGGTTAAACAACCTATCAAGTATACCGTATAATACTCATCTATAACTAGAAAAGAAAGAGTATACAAACACTCTAAATTCAACTATGTTGTTTCATGTTATACCTTGACCATCACGTCCTTTCCCCTACAAAAACATATCTAAAATATTTTTATAACCACATGGCCAAAACCCCAATTCTCAACAATATGATATAGCAACTAATGACATGTTATGATTACAAGCAGGATCATGTTGTATTTTTATATTCGGAAGTACAAATAGTTCAACATGAAGTAAATACTATATTGAGCATATGTTAGAGAAGATACTTATTTTAACAGACATATTAATGATTACATATAATACTTGTATGAAATAAAAGAGTAACAATATCACATCAAAATGTGAATCCATGTTCTTTTTAAATATAAACTAAACATGTATACTACACGGCTGAGTTACACATTTTATTTTGCACTGGGTAGTTTGAGGCATACCACTCAAACTATTACCTAATCACTGCAAAATTGCAATCAGCCATATATAAGATCTTAGGATTACTAGAGTCATAAACAACTCTACTATAAGTCAATACCAATGACAAATTGTAGTGGCTTCACGACCTAAGTACCAATAGGGGAAAAACAACCATCCCAAAAAAATTGTATCCATGACACCAAAACTTGTTTATAACAACCCTCAAATCTAAGTTATGACCTCATCCATTCTCAATCTCATATAAATTGAGACACAACCACATATGCTCTCAAACACCTTGAGATCAAGATGATGAATAAAAAGCTGCCGCACACCCACATATACTCAACAATATATGACTTCAAGCTTCTAATTACAATCTAGAATTGCTACACGGATTACTCATTTTAATATCCCACAAGTTATAACATGTAGATAGTTCTACAGTCATAAGGCACAACATAATTAGTGTATAATTGATTAATTCTTCCAGTTTACCATTTTTTTGCATGAATCAACCGAGTTGTATACAAGGCATGGATATGTAATAGTATAATTAGTAAAATATAACAACTCTAATAGATATAAAACACATTCACATTTACCAATCCACCAAATCAAGGTACAAAGAACTAGATTTGGCCATGCCAACACCCAATTCATAAAATCAAGGCACATCAAGGACCAAAACATCAAGTTAGGGTACATCAATTGTTGGCTATTTAGGCTAACGAGTTTCAATCCAAACAAAGGATAGTTTACCCTACCTAACCAATCTCTGCAAGTATACGGAGGTAGTATAGTCGAGGTCGAACACAAGGAGCTTAACTAATTTAATTTAGTGCAACAACACTAAAGTTCAACAATCTAGATCGGTTATAAGGAAATGATAACGTTTGTCTAAATGTAGAGAATTTAGATTCTAATAGAAAAAATTTAGATTTTAACTAGCAAGCAAGAACTACTAAACGAAGTTTGATTTCAAAAATATTGGGAATCTTGGACATTAGGATTTCATTCACACATCATAGCAATCAAAGGAACACAATAATTTAAACATACATAAGTTCTTATTTCAAGGAAAGGTTGTGTTACATTTCACCCCCCGGTGTAAATGCAACGATCACAATTTAAAACAACACTCTCGTGTGTGAATTTTGCTTTTGATCACAAATTGTTCCTCAACTCATTCCTCTCTACTCTCATAGAAGAGGAAGAGTTGCCAACAAGAGCACCTCGATACGTTCCTACTTATCTTCTCAGATCAAGCAAGAAAGCAAAAAACATGCACATAAAGTGGCCAGCAATACATGCAAGAAAGGGTAAATCGATACTTTCATGGTTAAGAAATAAGAAACATAGTATTTAGTACGAAATTACTTGTTCCATACAAGCTATGACATGGGAGCTACTCTCCCATGACCAAGAAAAGAAGAATTACTCATCCATAACCATGTCTTACAGATTTGTTACAGAGATTTCAGTTCTAAACATGATTTAGAAGGGAAAAGACTAGGAGAACTAAAGATGTAACCACAAGAAGGAAGAATTCTGGCTTGAGGATGAAATTCTCCTTCTTTAGCTGCTCCAAGACGGACTAGCTCCTTTCCCAAGAAGCTGCTCGAAGTTGGGGAAGCTTGGATGCACCTTAGAGAAGACAATGGAGAAGTAGAGAAGAAGAAATGGTCTCCTTATGCAAGAAACCACCTTGGATCTCTCCAAAGTCGCCCTCCTCTGGTCTCCTCTAGCTCTGGGATGAGAGAAAACTCCTCAAATGACCGAACATCACCGCCCCTTAAGTTCCCTCCTTTTAAAATCGAATTCTCAATTTTCGGATTTCTGAAACTGCCAGGTGCACGCCGTGCATCGGTATGCACGACGTGCGTTTGCCTTTCTGTGCACTTTTGGAAACTCGCACACCGTGCATTTTTTCCGTGCACGCCATGCATTCTCCTGGCTGGGCGAACAAAATTTTCTCTGGAAAGGTGCACGCCGTGCATTCTGCAGTTTCAGCTGCATTAAACTCTGAATTCAACTCTTTTTGGGGTAAATCTGCAATGTAAGTTATGAAATAAGTAGAATAACAAAAAGATAGCAAAAGTAATATGAAAAGAGACTGAATTATATCAGAATGAACCAAATTTGTATGTGATAGAATGTGAAAAGATGATATATAAATCACACAACAAATTCCCCTAAGCTTGAACTATTGCTTGTCCTCAAGCAAAAAGGAACATGGCTATTTTCAAGGAGATATGCAATCAGCTCAGTCAACTATGTACTTTGTGCTTGAGTTCATTGTTATCATCTCAATTTTTTCAGCATCCAAGATAGATAAATTAAGTTCAGCATGATTGGTTTCAAATTAAACAAAAAGCTCAACTAGACAACACTAAATAGAATTTGGACAATCAAGCCAAACAGTCAGTGCATGTACATTACACATTTTTAGCTAGTATGGATATAAGATGATCAAACCGATGTTAACATTAACAGAACTTAGTTGCACTCTTTTTCATAAGGATATGATAATGAAATTTTTGGATTTCCGACATTCGGGTGCTAATTTAGGCTTATGCTCATGAGGAATGCCGATTGGGGTGTTTTTTTACCCTCTTTTGATTTTCATATCACCTAACCATCATTGCCAGATCAGACTCACACTAGGCTAGCATAATATGTGGTCCATATGCCATCTTTTATTGGGTAAAGATAAATTATTGATGGTGCAACACCGAAGAGTCAATAAGAATGTTAAATTTAGCAATATTTAGATCATTCTTTTGAAAAATTTTCACTGAAAAATCGATTGCAAATGGACTAAAAATTTGGCAAGAGTATCCCATATTCTAAAGAGTGTTGCAAGTTAATTAATCTGCAAAAATTTGAAACTATTACATGTATTGAGTAGTCCAAGATGTAAAAATTGAGATATCAAACCACAAACACAAATCACATCAACGTACATGGGAATTTTCAACTTCCATTTCATTCAAACATGCTCTTAATTTTTCTCTCTTAAATATAGCCAAAACACATAGAGGACAGAAAGTTTCAACATGCTAGAGGGGGTTCATTCTTAATAAGATAGTCTCAAATCATATAAATTTTGCCATCATGGAATAGAACATGGAATAAAATGGAAAAATGAAAAAACAACTTACACAACTGATTCGAAAAAGGAAATGCTGAATGAAAACTACAACTACTGGCCGATTGTGCCCCCCTAAGTTTGAAATCAGCAGTGTCCTCACTACCTCAATCGAACTTACGAAGTTCACAACTGGATACCTATCATGAATGGAATCAGAAAAAGGATCCGCCGCTCCCCTGTTCAGGGAAGAACTGATTGACGATATCAGGGATGTCCATCGGCTGGGTGGATCAGTCGGGCTGCTGCTCCTGGCACTGCTGTGGCTGGTGCTCTACAAACTGTGGTTGCTGCTGGGAAAAATCATGCTGTGGAACTTCGGTTTGCTGCCAAGGAGTCTGGAAAGTCTGTGGGGCAGGGTAGTGGCCCTAAGAGATGTGCCACACATCCATCCTGTTGACCATGTTGTACATGGTAATGTACTGCGCACTCAAGTGGTCGAACCGGGTGTCATATTGTGTGCTCATCTGGTTAAGGCGGGTGTCGATGTGGTCAAATCTCTACTGCACGTAGCCGTAAAGGTGCTGCACATCTGACATCGTCCAACTGTACTATGTCTGAGTACTGGTGGATGATGGAAGTGGAGTAGGGGCTGCTGGTGTAGGCGCTGGTGTAGAGCTGCTGGCACCTCGAGTGGGTGTCTCCTCATCTGCCTCTGGCTGTAACTCCACCTTCCAGGTGGCCTTGTTCTTGATGTCATTTCGAGCCGCATCAGGAATGGTTATGACTTGCTTCTTGGCTAAAAAAAACCTTGAATTTAGATGTTCTATTTCCATGTCTTGAGATCAGACCACAAGAAATGAGATAGTTGAGATCTACAAGGTTCTTCTCCAGTGCAGGTTCTAAATCACCCACATCTAATCCCAACTACATTGCAAGAATACTTATCAGCCCCCCACACATAATGTCACCAGCCTCCCTTTGCTTCTTCTTTTTTGTGTCTAGAAGCTAATTAACAATGTAGTAGCCAGTACTGATTTGCTCATTATTCACCAAACACCATAAGAAAAAGAGATCAGTCTTTCCTATTATACCCTGAGTTTCATTTTTAGCAAAAGGCCCTGTGCTAAGAAGACGATGCACAACTCTGAAAACTAGATTATAGATTGCTAAAGCCCGAGCGTTCCTTGCTTTATGCACCGTTTCACAAGTAATTTCAGACCAGAAAGAGTCACTATGGAAGGCATGAAGATAATTAGTGTAGCCGCCATAATTGCATTTAAACAAAACACAAAACCGCTTAAGATCCATAGAAAATGATTTGTCTAAAAGTCAAAAACTGATTACTAGATAAGGTACACTATGGTTTTGTGGGTTATTCTTGACTTTGAAAGTTGTGAGAAACTCATAAACTAGGCGGGGATAAGTTTTAGCAACTCTGGTGCAAATGTAGTGCATACCCAAAAACTATATATGGTCTACTACCTCATTCTTGAAACTCAATTTGTTAAGGGTTTCCTCACACATGTCGCGGGAGGGAAGAACACGCCTGGTGATGAGGAACTGGTAGTCGGCATTCTCCTCAGATCTGACCCTGATCTGTGTAGAGGGTACAAATGCTGCAGGTGCTTCCGCGGAAGGTGGGAGGTGCAGAAGATGAAGAAGCTACTCCATGGCGTCGGCCCTCCCTTTGCTTAATTGGTGCCATTAGATCAACAACTAGTGCATAGCGTGTGTCTGACGTTCACGACGTGCAAGTTGCATTGTTCTTCTTCTTCAGATTGGCTAACGCATGGCGTGCAAAACCAGTGCACGATGTGCACCTACAACTCAGCGGGAGTTCTGGATCTGTGCTGAAGTGCTGTTTGGGATGACGACGATGGCGTGGAAGGCAGCGCCAACCATCTTGGTGGCGGACGACGGTGGCTGGGTGAGAGCTTGGTGCTTGGCCGCCACTGCTGCTCGCGCGATCGGTGCCGGTCTGTGTGTTGGCGGCTTGTGCGGTGGCTCATGCGACAGAGAAGAAAGAAGGTAGGTGGCACAACGGCATGCACAATTGCTTGGAGAGGCGGCGCCGGTTGGTGAAGAACGGTTGGTACGGGCGGCACGGGGATGCTGCTGCTTGTGCGATCAGCGACAAGGGTAGGGCTATAAACGGTGCGGGTATGACCATACCCAGAACCATACCCATTTAATTTTGTGGGTACGGGTACGGGTCCAAACCCACATTACTTCAAAATCAGACCCGCACCGTACCCAGACCCGCATCTAATACGGGTATACGGTGTGGGTCTAATGGGTATATGGTTCTGCACTAATTTCACTGTTAGACATTGCATTATATGTAAAGCTATTACTACTCGTTCCTCATCAGTTGTATCTGAATTGTTATTTAAATTCTTATGGGGAGACACATAGAAGACTATTGACATTGTTCATTATACGTTTGCCATCATAAATGAATCTAGCCCAATGTTCATCAATAAAATGATATTTTGTTTACTGCAAAACTAGTTGCCATCTTATTTGGACACAAGTCCACAATTGTTCAAACAGAAGAACCGTAATATTGGGATAAAGAACCATAGTACAGATCACTAGTAGCTACGAAAAGTTTGAAATATTTCAACATTATACGCTTTCTACATGAATGGTTTACAAGTTTCTAAAATAAGTAAAACCGAATGAACCTTTTACCCACTCCACTGCATTTGCACGATCCAGATTGAAATTGATCAGGCAATCCCGTATGTGATGAGCTTCAAATCGATAAGAAAATAAAAGTAAAAACCCTAAACTGGGAGAAGGTAACGGATATGCAGGAAGCTAGAAATGAAATAGAAGAAAATAGTATGAGGAGGAGGATGTAAGGGACCTTTATGATAGCAATATGTCAGAATGCCGGCTAGAGTTGTGTGAGGAAGGAACGTTCTAGGACACCACTACAGAAGTTGTGGGAGGAAGCGAAACTAGGATGCAGCCGATGATGAGATCCGACATTCACAATTAAGAAGTCAGTAAGTTGGTCCGGCTGCCGCCATCAACAAGATCTGAACTTGTAGATTAGGCATCCAGCAGGATTGGGTTGCCTAGAAGCCAGTGTTGCTGGGATTGGGGAGTGGGTAGGATTCAATGCCTTGACAATGCTTTGGTTGGGGCATCTCGGTCCGGTAGTGCCTGGAGGCGGCATCGGTCCCTGGAGTCACCAGGGCTTGGAGTCAAATGAACTGAAGTTGGTTGGCATGATGGACCTATTGATGTCGATTAACAGCCGGTGCTAGGCGTTGAGGTGGTTGGCCGCAATGATGGTCACCTGGACACAAAGACAACAGTTGGGCAAGGAGTCGGCGATGGGTTTCCTAGAGTTGGGAGTCATGGCGCAACAGTCACGCACTAGAGAGACGAGTTGTGACTCGTTTGTGAAATGTTTCAGGCTTCGATTTAGGTCATGATATGGTTACTAGCCATTAGATAAGAACAAGGATTTCAAGCCATTGGATTCAAAAGGGTATATCTATTCAGAATATATGTGTATATATAGGAATTACTATTTATGAATATAGTAATGTAGGTATACGGGTCTAATGGGTATGGGTATAGATGTACCCATTAGTGGAACCGTATAAATACGGGTCCACAGGTATGCGGGTCTACGGGTCCACGGGTGTAAAAAATTGGACCCGTGATGGGTTTTAAAGGGTCTAGAATTGCGGGTATGCGGGTATACCCAGACCCATTTACATCCCTAGACAAGGGTGTTGCTGGCCAGAGGAAGAAGAAGGCGGGCGAGGTGCACGACCATCTGAGCGGCGGAACGAGGTGTGGTGGCTCGGGTTCCGATGGATGGCGGCTCGCACGGCTACTAGGGTTGGAGTGCACGACTACTAGTATGGGGAGAAACTAGGTCGTGCACTCTATCCCCTTTTGTCTAAACTTTATGAGAAAGTGCACGACGTGCACTTGGAGTGAACGTCATGTACTTCTCCAAATTTTCATTTTTTGAATTCTCCTTTTACGACCAGGTGCACGACGTGCGTTGTTGAATGCACGCCGTGCGAGTTTCCAGAAAATTTCCGAAATCTCCAGTTCCTAGGTGAACGGCATGCATATAGATAGCACACGCCATGTCAGTTTCCAGAACATCTTCTGTTGTAATTTTTACTGAGGTGCACACCATGTCTTCAAAAGACACGCCGTGCACTTTGCGATTTCTGCAGAAAATTGCAGTTAGTCAGCAGTAAACAAAGACGGATAGGGTGGAAATCAAGTCTAGATTATTACATTCATCCATGACAGGATTATTAACAAAATTAAAGAGTGTTTTTTACTCAAAAAACTTAAAAGAAATCTATCCTAACGTGGGGTCAAATCCCACAAGGTCCTCCATTTAGAGTCTGGAGTAAGATTCTTCTAATTCTTCAAGCATCTTGGAGGGAGCAAGAGGCTCCTTTCTCCACTTCATCACCACAAGAGTAGCGTTTGCAACGTTTTCTATTTCCTTTGAAGGTTCCATCTTTGCCTTGAAGTTCCACAACTCTATATGGAAAAATCTTTAGCACTAGGAACGGACCAGACCGCTTTGATTTTAGCTTTCGTGGAAATAGATTTAATCTAGAGTTGAATAACAATACTCTATCTCCTTCTTGGAAGTCTTTCCTGCGAATTCTTTTATCATGCCAAGCCTTTGTCCTTTCTTTGTACAACTTTGCATTCTCATAAGCATCAAGACAGAGTTCTTCAAGCTCCTGCAGCTGCAATAGACGTTTTTCTCCTGCCCTCTTCATATCGAAATTCAAGAACTTAATTTCCCACAAAGCACGGTGCTCCACCTCAAGCAGAAGGTGGCATGATTTGCCATAGATCAGCTTGAATGGAGTAGTCCCGATGATGATTTTGTAGGCTGTATGATATGCCCATAGTGCGTCATCTATCTTTAATGCCCAATCTTTCCTTGAACTAGAGACAATCTTTTCAAGAATATTCTTCAGTTGCCTATTTGAAACCTCTACTTGCCCGGATGTTTGGGGGTGATAGGGCGTAGAGATCTTATGAGTCACACCATACTTGGAGAGAAGATTGTTGAATTGTTTTTCAGCAAAGTGTGTGCCTCCATCAAAAATTACAGCACATGGAACTCCAAACCGAGGGAAAATAATCTTTTGAAAAAGCTTAATTACAGATTTGGTGTTCGGTGCTTGGGTTGGAGTGGCTTCAACCCATTTAAACACATATTCACAAGCAACAAGAATGTATTGATACCTGCAAGAAGATGTGAATGGTCCCATGTAGTCCACTCCCCATACATCAAACACTTCAACCTCTAAGATAGAGTTGAGTGGCATGTCATCGCGGTGGGATATGCCTCATGTCCTTTGGCATCTATCACAAGATTTGATGAATAGATTGACATCTTTGAATAATGTGGGCCAATAGAAACCAGCTTGAAGTATTTTAGCAGCAGTCTTTTCTCCGCCAAAATATCCTCCATAAGGAGAGGCATGGCATTCAACAATGATGTTTGGAACCTCCTCCTCAACAACACACCTCCGGATTAGCCCATCACTTCCATGCTTGAATAGCAATGGTTCATCCCAGTAATAGAATTTTACATCAAGAAAATAATTTCTTCTTTTGTTGATACGTCAAGTCCAGTGGGAGTTGTCCAGTAGCAAGAAAATTGGCGATGTCTGCAAACCATGGTGCTTGAGTGGATGACAGTGCATAGAGCTTTTCCATAGGCAAATGATCCTCAATTGGCAATAGATCTCCAGCCTTTGTGTTCAGTCTAGAAAGGTGATCGACAACACTATTTTCTGTACCTTTCTTGTCTCAAATTTCAAGATCAAACTCTTACAGAAGTAATATCCAGTGAATAAGGCATGGTTTGGCATCTTTTTTGTTCAGAAAATACTTTATGGCAGAATGATCAATATATACAATCACCCTTGATCCTACCAAATACTGTCAGAACTTATCAAATGCATATACAATTGCAAGCATTTCTTTCTCCATGATTGTATAGTTGATTTGTGCTTCATCGAGAGTTTTACTATCATAATAGATGTCATGGAGTTTCTTGTCTCTATGCTGTCCTAAAACAACTCCCACTGCATAATCGCTTGCATCACACATTATCTTGAAAGGAGAATCCCAGTCTAGAGGTTGAATAATTGGGGCTGAAATGAGAGCCTCTTTGAGCTTGGAAAAGGCTGCATGGCAATCATCATCAAACAAAAATTCCACATCTTTTACAAGTAGGGAACACAACATCTTTGCAATTTTGGAGAAATCTTTAACGAATCTTGTATAAAAACCTGCATGTCCTAAAAAACTACGGATGTCTTTAACTGAAGATGGAGTAGACATCTTCTCAATTGCTTCGACCTTTGCCCTGTCCACTTCAATGCCCTTGTTAGATACAACATGTCCTAGTACTACACCGGATTGTACCATGAAATGGCATTCTCCCAGTTTAGCACTAGGTTAACCTTTTTACAGCGGGCTAAGACTAGAGACAGGTTCAATAAACATTGATCAAAAGAGTCACCGTACACACTAAAATCATCCATAAAAATCTCCATTATATTTTCAATAAAATCAGAGAATATGGCCATCATACACCGCTGAAAAGTAGCGGGAGCGTTGCAAAGACCAAACGGCATACAACGATAAGCATATGTTCCATAAGTACAAGTGAATGTGGTTTTCTCTTAGTTGGGAGGATAGATAGGAATTTGAAAAAATCCGGAATACCCGTCCAAGTAATAAAAACAAGAGTGCTTGGCAAGACGTTCAAGCATCAAATCAATGAAAGGCAACAGAAAATGATCTTTGCGGGTTGCCTTATTCAAACGTCGGTAGTCAATACACATACGCCAGCCGGTAACCATGCATGCTTGTATTAACTCGTCATTGTCTCCTTTAATGACAGTTGCACCCCCCTTTTTAGGTACCACATGAATGGCACTAACCCAAGGGCTATCACTTATGTGATAAATGACACTACTACAGAAATGGCTTATAAAGTCGGTTTTCAAGGTGTCGGTTGTATACAAAAACCGACACATAAACCCTACTGTGTCAATTTTTAACATAAACCGACATCCAATATGTGAAGGTCGACCAGATACGGGTACCGCTTTCAATAAGTGTCGGTTATTTAATAAACAGCCGACACTTAAAATCAACCGCCAAAACCAAAATTCCAGCGAAAAAATTACCTTCAAAATTGGACATATGTCGTCGGTTTTTTAATGAATAACCGAAAACTAAAGGGTATGCGTGAGACAAGAATAGTTGTCGGTTGTCTTTTATTTATAAACCGATGAATATTAAGTAGTATAGTTGTCGGTTTTTGTCAAAGAGCCAACACTGCTGGTTTAGTTGTCGGTTTTGTTAAATAACTAACACATATTGTCAACTTAATAGCCCCGCGAACAAAACTTTTCCCCATTGTCTCTGTTTCATTGCCGTGCGCTAGGGTCTGGCGATTTCCCCCGATTGCTCCCGCCGTTGTTGCCGGTTGGCTCCCCGCGCCGCCATTCGTCTCCTCGCACGTCGCTCGCCGCCGTCGCCGTCGCCGCCGGTTGCTGCGCCGCCGGTTGCTGGTCTCCTCGACGCCCTCGCCGCCGCTCCGCCGAGCCGTCGCCGGTTGCTGCGCCGCCGTTTGTTGGTCTCCTCGATGCCCTCACCGCCGCTCCATCGAGCCGTCGCCGGTTGCTGGTCCTTCTCTCCTCGCCGCCGTCACCTCCAGCTGCTCTCCTCTGCTCCGGCGCTGTCAGCTTCACCTTGTTGCCCTCAAGGTACGCCGACTTCTTCCTTCTTCCTCATCCCCTAGCTTAATACTGCCTGTCTAATAGACTCAACTCAAGTTTGTCTATCTTTACATTTGCATTATTCATTGCCATTGTTCTTTAAAATGTCAATGAAACTGTAATGGTTATCCAATGTTAAAGTTGAATACCTTGTTGTAGGCTACACAACAGATGAAACTATAGTAGCGTTTTCGTGTATATGTGTTTGATATTCTTATATCACTAGAAAGAAAGACAGCCATTTTCATTACTAGTAGATGAATAAATACATTAAATACAAATCAATTGGTAAACTAATATAAATCAGTAGATGATTACATAATTCCTAAATCAGCACATAAATAAATACAAATAGTAGATGAATAAAATACAATAAATACAGTAATAGAGTTAAATCAGTAGATGATTAAATGATATTAAAATTAGTACATAAATAAACACAAATCAATAGATAACTAAATAAAAACAGTAATAATTAAAACAAATAAGTAGATGAATAAATACATAAGTGGAAAAGTAAATATGAATCAGTTGATAAATAAAGTTACATCAGTAGATTCTTACATAATTTCAGAAGCAGTATAAATAAATTCAAATGAGTAAATAGCTAAATAAAAAAACAGTAGATGAATAAATACAAATAAGTAGATGAATAGATACAAATCAGTTGATTAACTAATATAGAATTATAAATAAGTGATGATTAATCAATTCTCAAATCAGTACATAAATGAATACAAATAGTAGATGAATAAATATAATATAATCAAATCAGTTGATAATTAAAGTAAACAGTTGATAACTAAAGTTAAATCAGTAGATGATTAAATAGTATCAAAATCAATACATAAATAAACACAAATCAGTTGATAACTAAAGTTAAACAGTTGATAATTAACTAAAGTTAAATCAGTAGATGATTAAATAATATCAAAATCAATACATAAATAAACACATGTGACATGCTTGGAATGTAAATGATGAACTTTTCCCTAAATTGCCAATCATGCTTTTAAAGACATCAATAATCATTCTAACTTGAAGAACTAGGATTTTAGGTATAAGAATGACAACACATTATTTGTTGGCCTAAAAACCCGTCCAAATGCTGCCGAAATTGTCTTGAAAACCCAATACACATTATACACTTACTAGTGAGATTAGGTATTCAAGAATGGGATAGGTGGTACACATTTATTATATATAAGAATGACATCACATGTATTTGTTAACCCTAGACCCTAATCTTGTCCTAATATATACTTGTTTTCTCTTTGATCATAGAATGGATAGATCATGGATGTCCATTCGCAATCGCTGCACCCCATGCATTTTTTCTGAATATGTGAACTTTGTAATGTGAGCTTAATTTATAATGTGAATTACTTTACAATGTGAATGTGAACTTTACAATGTGAGCTTTAGAATTTGAATTACTTTACAATGTGAACTTTACAATTTGAATTACTTTACAATGTGAGCTTTACACTTTGAATTACTACTTTACAATGTGAACTTTACAATTTGAATGTGAATTTGCAGATGGCTGACCATTCTCCTGATGACCGTGTTAATGACTACCGTGAGGGTGAGGACATCAATGTGCCGCCTCACAATGTAAGTTTTAAAAATATATCATATATTTATATCTATATGTCCATTTATAGTTATATCTTGTAAATGTGAATTATTTTGTCAAATTTTAGGTTGATGATGCACATGTACCATGTGCAGCACTTGAGGCACTTGATCAACAACACCAAAAAGTTGACAAGAGAAGGGGCATCACTATGATGAAGAAATTAATTGCGCAAAAGGGCAATGGACCCAAACTTGTTGTGGATTTCGATAATGCAGGAAATGCATGTGGTGTGAATCACAATTCATTTATTTCATATCTTGGATATGTTACTCGTAGCCATTGCGGTTGTCGCTTAGATTCTTGGCATAACGTTTCTAAGGAGAAGAAAGATTTAATATGGAGGGATTTATGCGTGAGTTATTATTAATTTGCAATTCTATTTTATAGATGACTAAATTTTTGGATACTAGTTAATAGCAATTCTATTTTGCAGAGTATATTTGAATTGGATGAAAAGCTGCATCGTAAATGCGTGATGCAACGCTGTGGGAGAGTCCTAAGGAACTATAGGAAAAATCTCACTAGAGAATACATAAAAGAAGCCGACAAGAGGAAGAAGACAACCACTGAACAGTGGAACTTCCTGGACAAAGAAGAATGGGACGCGTTTGTCGCTTCAAGACAAACTGATGAATTTAAGGTATTAGGCGTCAGTCTCAATCTCATTAATTAATATATGTTGTATTCACTTATTCAAGATTAACATTTAGTGTTACTAACCAAATCATTAATGTGCATACTAACTAGGCCCTCAGTGATGCACAAAGATCAAGGCATGCGATGAATGTGCACGACCACACAATGGGTCCAACAGGATATGCAGGCGTTCACCAAAGACTACAGGCTGAGGCTGCTGCTGCTCAGTCTGCTGCTACTCAGGAGTCCTCTACCATAGGTAGCACACCTCTGCCTCGCCATGATGTCTGGATAGCTGGGAGGCAAAATAAGAAGGGAGAATTAACTAAGGCCGCAACTGCTGAGGCGGATGCAAAAATGGTAAAATACAACTCTTACAGCAATCATTCGAATATTGATTATTTGTGTTGTTTACTTAAGTACAAATTTTTGTTTTAGCGATTAGCGGGAGCTACACGAGCTGAGGAAACAAGGAAAGTTCATCCCTGAGGGCACAAGGGATGAATTGACAGTTGCTCTGGGTAACCTAGAGCATCCTGGACATGTTAGGGCTGCAGGCGCTGGTGTGGGCATCAAAGCTTTTTTTGGGCCATCCCAACGCAAACATGTCCCAAAAGCGGGACTTTTACAAGAAGAGGTAACATATTTTTTCCTTGTAGATGTTATTGTAAAAGAGAATTCAAAAATTAGAATTTGACATTTCTTTTATCCATGTATAGGTGGATAAGCTATTTGACAGGAAACTCGAAGAAAAACTCAAAGAAGCAATGCAAAAGTGGCAGGCATCTCAGACTGCCACTTACCAGACAATACCTACTGCAACCTCTACTCCTACTCCTACTACAGAGGTTGGGAGTAATCCTGTAGACCCACCACCTAGCACATCCACTGTAAGTATTTTTATGACATAGTAACTAGTTTTTTAATTTAAGATGATACATATATATGAAATTGTTGTCGTTTCAAAAAAGATGATATGTATATATGTATATAACATTCTTTACACAAAAATTTGTAGGGGTTGAAGCCATGCCATCTAAAAAGTAAAGAATATGTCGTGGCAGAGGCGTCGGCTTACCCATCCCTACTAGGGGAAACGTGTCACGGGTCTCCAGTACCAGCTGGTTGGATTCGGGTGAGCCCGATACATATATTCCCCCAATTTCTGGAACTTCAATTGCCAAATGCCCACCCAGATTGTGAAACGCTTGGTGAGGCAGTAGGCGGAGTGATATTGTGGGAAAAAGCGTATGTCTTCTTTACTGAAAAGGTGTGGTAAATTTACATTACGTTCAATTGTTAGTGTGTGTATATGATGGCAGTTGATATGAAATTATTATATATATATACAGGTTAAAAAGAAGACACCCACAACATCTAGGCCTCCACTTCCACCTCCTGCATTACCTAGTTGGGTTCCACAGGACCTACCTATCCCGTTAGGTCCTAACTGTAGGGGTATGGCAATATGGTTAGGGGAACATGATATAAACTCCCCTATAACTGTTTCTTCTGATTCAGATTCTACAGGTCAGTCATACGAAACAAAACTATTTATACAAGATATTTTGGAGTTGCTTCGAAATGATTGGCTAAATACATCTGTGATAGAGCTATGGATAAGGTGAGATATTCTTTATACATCCATATACCTTGTGTATGATCTGGTGATCTGGTTTCTTATTTATTAATGCATGCGTAATTAATACATATTTTGCAGCTACTTAGACAACATATGTGCAGATTTTAGATTCGAACATGTAGGGTTTTTGATTCCATCCTTGATTAGTCTAGTAGCTAAAGACCCTACATCAGTTCAACAATACTGCTGTGAGGCTTTTTCAATTTTTTCTGTAAAATAGAAGACGGTGATAATGGCTCCATTCAATGTAGAGTAAGTTTACTTTGCTTATAATAATTTGGACTTAAGAAAATTACATTTTATTGTGGATTTTGAGTTATTAATTTTTAACTTTTTTTCCTCTAGGGGTAAGCATTGGGAGTTATTGGTTATTGCCCCCGAGACGTTCACTGTGTATTATCTAGATCCTAAGGGGGGTAAATTGAATACAAGATTTGGACACAAAATGAAAATGGCAATATTTCGGTGAGAAATATTTCATTTTTCATATCCGTTAACATATGTTATTACATTACTATTTAATTGCAATGTTCTGTGTTACATTAACATGTAGGGGTTTTGAGGAGTACAAAAAGGCTGGAGGAAAGGTCCCCACAAAAAAGAACCAACAAATAATTTGGAAGAACGTGAAAGTAAGTTCCCTACTGCAATATATGTATATATTATTTATGTGAACAATGCTTAATTAGTTGTATTTTTTAATATTTTGTATGTTTGAATTTATAGTGTCCTACACAAGACAACGGATGGGCATGTGGATACTATGTCATGCGATATATGCACATGCTTGTCAAAAATGCCGCAATGGACATCGATTGTATTGCTGAGGTATTATATAGCCGACAAGAGATAATATGAAATATATCAATCTTATTTATAGCTCATTAATTATATATATACATCATTATATTTACATGTGTTTAAAATGGACCCCAGTACAGGAAAGGACTTACCAGATGTACATGAGCCCTATACGATGGGAGAATTAAATGAAGTAATAGAAGAATGGGCAACAACCATACAATTAGTGGGGGCTTTAAAATATAATTGGGATCCTGATAGCGAATAATGACTAAACAATGATACTTTGTAAATGAATTTCTGAATTATAATATATGTGTGAATGTTTTTACATGTCTGGATGTTTCTACATGTGTTTGAATGAAAATGAATGAAAGTGTTGGTTGCTATATGAAGTCTACATGTGTGAATGTGAATCAATGGAACTACAGATTGCTAGCATGTGTGAATGTTTATAAATGTGTGAAAATAAAATGGAACTGCAGGTTGCATTGTTATATGCATGTGCTACTTTTTTATTGTTAATTTTGCAGGTTTGCGGCCTGTTGTCGGCTGATATCAATGGATGTCGTAAAACCTGCAGTTCATAACTGAACTGAACATGTTTCTCATCCTGTGACCAGCCACAGCAGGTCTGCAGACTGACAGAAAAAAAACAATAGTCGTCGGTTATTTGTAAATAACCGACACATAATGTTATAGTGTCGATTTTTTTACAAATAATTGACATCTATTTCGTGTGGCGCGAAGGGCTTGGTTGTCGGTTATTTGTAGATAACCGACACTGATGGTGCCCAACATGGCGCCCTTTCTGTGGCGCGAAGGGTTTGGTTGTCGGGTTCTTACCTAATAACCGACGCCTATAGTCCCATGATGGCGCGTTTTCGGTGGCGCGCGAAGAGTTTGGGTGTCGTTTATGGAACCACTGACCAATGGTTGGACTTTTAGTGTCGCCCACATAGGTGTCGCTTATAAATCGACACTAAAGGCTTTAAATAACCGACACTAAAGGTAGGTTCTGTAGTAGTGTGATTCCAACATCAATTAACTTGAATTTCTTTCTTTACCACTTCAAGCATATTTTGATTTAGGCATCTAGGTGGTTTGACTGTTGGTTTGGCATCATCTTCCATATTTATTCTATGCATACAAATTGAAGGATGAATGCCTTTGAAATCTTCTATGGAATGACCAATGACATCTTTATACAAACGCAATTCAGCAAGCAATTTACTTTCTTGGTCATTGGTTAATTCATTATTTATTATAACATGGGATGTAAAATTTGGGTCAAGAAATGAATACCTTAGCCCAGGTGGAAGGGCTTTTAGTTCTACCTTTTTGCCCGCTATACTTTCATCAACTTTATCTTCAACAAGTGGAGCATCTTCATTGATAGATGCTGCTTTAGAAATAGATAGTGCTCTGGAAATTTCAGAATCGTTGAGTTCAGTTACATCATCATCATAAAGATTAATCATCAAATCAGCATCATCTTCATTATCATTCTCAATAAGATCAATAATATCTAGCAAACATATTTCTTCAACATGTGCGGGTGCTTTCATGGCTTCATAAATAGAGAATTCAATAGCCTCTTCCTCAACACGTAGAATGAGTTTTCCTTCCCGAACATCAACAAGACATCCAACAGTCCTCAAGAATGTCCTTCCAAAAAGAACGGGGTTGGAAGGAGCTTCCGCCATGTCAAGAACACAAAATCACAGAGTATATAGAATTTCCCGATTTGTATAAGTACATCTTCCACTATACCTTTTGGGTATTTAATAGAATGATCAACTAATTCAATATCCATCCTTATGGGCTTCAAATCCCCAAGATCTAGTTGTTGCCATAAGGTAAATGGAATGAGACTAATACTGGCACCGAGAGCTACTAGACCTTTATCAAAAGTGGTATCATTGATCTTGCATGGCAGTGTAAACGCTCCCAAATCATCAAGATTGTGTGGAAGATGATTTTGAATAATAGAACTCACTCATTCTAAAAGCATTACTATTTCTACTTAATCAACTTTTCTTCTTTTAGTCAAAATATCTTTAAGGAATTTAGCATAAGAAGGCATCTCAGCAATAACTTCAGCAAAGAAGATTGACATGCAATTTGTTGATTATGTCCATAAAGTTCCTGAATTTCTGGTCTTCCTTCTTATTGGCTAACCTTTGAGGAAAAGGTGCATCGGCTTTGAAGGAAGGTGGTGCTTCAACTTTACCTTTCTCCTTGCTGCAATTAGGAGTGTTTGACTCTTCATCAGTTACCTTCATGTTCTTCTCCTTGGATGGAGAAGGTCTTTCAATCTCAGCTCCACTTCTCAGGATAATTGCATGAGCTTGTTCCCTTGGGTTCACTTCCAGTTGGCTTGGAAGAGAACCGGATTGCAGAGTCCTTTGTTTGTTTAGAGCTTTGTGCTATTTGGTTTTCTAACATCTTAGTGTGCGTAGAAATTCCATCCACCTTTACAGAAAGTTGAGAAATAACATCTTTTAAAAGCTTGTCATTCCCCCAGAGTTCCTCATTCTGTTGCATTTGTGTAGATATGAATTTGTCCATCATAACTTCTAGAGAAGAACCTTGGGGTTGTTGTGGCTGGTGATAACCCCTGTTGTTGAAACCCGGCGGATTTCCTTGACGGTTGGCATGTTGTTGTTGCAGTTGCTGCTGTCCTTGCTGGAAGTTTTGAGTGTTGCTTGTATTTCGGTAGGAGAAATTAGGATGATCTCTCCATCCCAAATTGTATTGGCTGGAATAGGGATTGTATTGCTTATTCCCTTGCATCCCAACAACATTGAAATGTTCAAAGTTTCCTTCCATTGCATTAGGGGAAAAACATGAAGAAGAAGTATGTCCTGCATTACCACAAGCTTCACATGTTGCTTCAACGGATTGAATTGGCAAAGTGGTCATCTTTTCAAATTTCTGTGAAAGCACATCTAGCTTGGCAACAATTAGGTCAATGGAATCAACAGTGTGTTTTCCTCCTTGTTTTCCGATTGAAGAAGTTGCTGTAGAGGTTGATTTTGCTCCTCTCTCTCCTCCCCATTGGCAGTGATTTAGTGATATATCTTCTATAATATCATAAACCTCTCTATCAGACTTAGTCATTAATGCACCACCAGCTGCGACATCTAAAGTCAACCGGGTATTGTAAAACAGTCCATTATAGAAAGTTTGAAGTAGAAGCCAGTTTGTCAAACCATGGTGTGGGTAAAGGTATTGAAGATCTTTAAACCGTTCCCATGTGTCATATAGAGTTTCTCCTTCACTCTGAGAGAAATTGGTGAGTTGGTTCCTCAAACGGGCTGTCTTGCTTGGCGGAAAATACTTTGGAAGGAAAACATTAAGGATCTGGTCCCAACTTTTAATTGACTTCTTGGGAAGAGACAAAAGCCATGCCTTGGATGTATCTCTTAATGTGAAGGGAAATAACATGAGTCTAATTCCATCAACAGACACTCCGTTAATCTTGAAGGTATTTAGAAATTCCAAGAGCTCGGCAACATGAAGACTTGGGTCTTCATTGGCTGTACCCCCAAAATGATTCTGCTGTATCATTTGCATCATAGAAGGAACAATTGAGAAGTTGTTTTCTTCTACAACAGGCAAGTCAATGGCCCCACAGATGTTTGTGGCGACCGACATTGCAAAATCTTTTAAAGGACGGTCATCCTCCATGGGTGGATGGCTTAGTGTAGCTTCCTCAAAGGGTAGAGAAGACGGTGGTGGTGATTATGGTGATGGTGGAGTACCCCCTAGCAATGACTGTTCTACTCTTCTTGTTCTTCTCAAACTTGAAAGAGTTCGCTCTATTTCAAGGTCTAACAAAGCGGATGTTTGAAGACCTTGTTGTGAGCGACGTATAAAACTTGAAAAATAATAAGAGGAATTAAGAATACAACTAAGAGGTATATGGAAATTTGAAAAATATGAGTGATGATCTAGTCTCGAATACTAATTAGTAATTATTACTCCAATTTAATTACCATAGCTTCTCGGAAACAGTGCCAAAAACTTGTTGGCTATTTAGGCTAACAAGTTTCAATCCAAACAAAGGATAGTTTACCCAACCTAACCAATCTCCGCAAGTATACGAAGGTAGTATAGTCGAGGTCAAACACAAGGAGCTTAACTAATTTAATTGAGTGCAACAACACTAAAGTTCAACAATCTAGATCGGTTTTAAGGAAATGAAAATGTTTGTCTAAATGCAGAGAATTCAGATTCTAACAACAGAAAATTTAGATTTTAACTAGCAAGCAAGAACTACTAAACGAAGTTTGATTTTAGAAATATTGGGAATCTTGGACATTAGGATTTTTCTCACACATCATAGCAATCAAAGGAACACAATAATTTAAACATACATAAGTTCTTGTTTCAAGGAAAGGTTGTGTTACATTTCACCTCCCGATGTAAATGCAACGATCACAACTTAAAACAACACTCTCGTGTGTGAATTTCGCTTTTGATCACAAACTGTTCCTCAACTCATTCCTATCTACTCTCGTAGAATAGGAAGAGTTGCCAAGAAGAGCACCTCCATACGTTCCTACTTATCTTCTCAGATCAAGCAAGAAAGCAGAAAACATGCACATAAAGTGGCCAGCAATACATGCAAGGAAAGGGTAAACGAGTACTTTCATGCTTAAGAAACAAGAAACATAGTATTTAGTACAAAATTACTTGTTCCATACATGCTATGACATGGGAGCTACTCTCCCATGCCCAATAAAAGAAGAATTACTCATCCATAACCATGTCTTGCAGATTTGTTACAGAGATTTCAGTTCTAAACATGATTTAGAAGGGAAAAGACAGAGAACTAAAGATGTAACCACAAGAAGGAAGAATGCTGGCTTGAGGATAAAATTCTCCTTCTTTAGCTACTCTAAGATGGACTAGCTCCTTTCCCTAGAAGCTGCTTAAAGTTGGGAGAGCTTGGCTACACCTTGGAGAAGACAATGGAGAAGTAGAGAAGAAGAAATGGTCTCCTTATTCAAGAAACCACCTTGGATCTCTCCAAAATCACCCTCCTCTAGTCTCCTCTAGCTCTGGGATGAGAGAAAACTCCTCAAATGACTGAACATCACCGCCCCTTAATTTCCTATTTTTAAAATTGAATTCTTAATTTTCAGATTTCTGAAACTGCCAAGTGCACACCGTGCATCTGGGGTGCACGCCGTGCACAAGTAGTGCAGTTTGCATCAGGTTGAATTGCACATGGCGTGCACAGAGGATATGCACGTCCTGCAACTTTCTAGAACTTTCTTTGGCTGTTTACGTTCCAGGTGCACGCTGTGCATCGATATGCACAACGTGCGTTTACCTTTCTGTGCACTTCTGGAAACTCGCACGCCGTGCATTTTTTCCGTGCACGCCGTGCGTTCTCTTGGCTGGGCGAACACAATTTTCTATGGAAAGGTGCACACCGTGCATCTATCCTACACACTGTGCATTCTACTGTTTCAGCTGAATTAAACTCTGAATTCAACTCTTTTTGGGGCAAATTTGCAATGCAAGTTATGAAATTAGTAGAATAACAAAAAGATGGCAAAAGTAATATGAAAAGAGACTGAATTATATCAGAATGAACCAAATTTGTTTTGGATAGCATGTAAAAAGATGATATATAAATCACACAAAATTGATCTAAATAAGGAATCATAATGGGTATTCTCCTTTGATTTTTTCATTTCTAAAAGGTATATAGAGATACAAAAAGATATTGTTGGTATGTATGCCCAAGGATCCAATCATATGATGATTGTAATGGATAAATTATAAATGATTTGATTAATAATAAAGGAAATCTTTCAATTTATTCTGTTCTATAATGATGTAGCATCATAAATCTAAAGGATGAAAATACTCAATGATATATGTGTTCCAGTGGAGAACCTAAACAATGAGATTATACAGATGTGAGGAGTATACATTCTTGTTATGTACCTAGTTGGTTATTCTTGTGGAAGGATGATAGACAATAATAACACATAGGACTAGAGTGTGTGTTGGTTGATTGTAGAATCTCATCAGTCATAATATGTGATATGAAAAATGACACATATGTACTTGTTAGAGAACTAAGTACCAGACAAACCCACCATAAGAGTGATACATGGAAACCATAATTGGTATTCAAAATCATATCTTATAGTGTTGGTGGTGGTTGTGGCTATTAGACCTAAAGTCACTACACTCATCACATGTCGTTCAGTGTACTTAGATGTCATTTGATGTGACCTTGAATAAGCCATAAAGGTGATACTCGAGTGCATTGTGACACATGGGGATGACTGTGAGTGATGTATATGGGATTTGTCCCTCCTATAGGAGTATGATTCCTCTTGATAAGCAAGAATGAGAAATGTATGGCCATGCACATGTGAGTCAATATATGATATTGAGCTTACAATATCTCAGACAATCTTCTCTAGTTCAAGGAGCAAAGACTGAATGTTGAATAGGATGACTATTCCATGCCTCGAGCTCAATCTGGATATCAACAACAGAGGAAACATGCAAACACTGTGTAAATAGGCGAGATCACCTCCTTACTAAAATTTGAAGGAAATCCAAAATATCTACCTTTTCACAAAGATAATAGATATTGAGGGATCCATTTATAATATTCCAACTAAATAAGAATGCAGAAGATACATATAAAATGCCAATAGCGATGGAAAGGAAAAGAAACTAAAGTTGTTACTTGGATTTCATCATTGTTCACTACATAAGTTTTTCAGAGGAAAAAGATGAGAAAATAAAGGATCTAGCTTTAGCAACATAGACATTCTTCAAGCAAGTATTGAATCTACTCTTGGTCCTATTTTCCTTGATCTTGTTCAACACCTTGTCCAAAATCTTAGTGGTTGGGAAATCACCCAACAAGAGGGAAAGAAAACAAGGTATGTGTCAACAATCTGATCAAGAACAAAAGAAAGAAAATATCAAAGAAGTAAAGGCTATAAGTTCATCAATAGATGAAGATATCAAGAGTAAGAGGTATAATCAAATTAGATGCTTGCCATAACATTAAAATAGTAAAGGAATTGCATGCATGATTAATATTGACTACATTAAATAAGTAGGGTTGAGGCACCTACCGAACCCCAACCTGTAGGTGAGGGGAGAAATAACAAATTCACAATCACCTACAAAAATTATATATGGGGTAGAATAACACATTCCCTAGGGCAAAATAACACATGCACTATCTATGGGTGGTTGTAAATAAGTACCACTACATTAGCTAAATAGTCTAATAAAATCAACGTTCCAAGAGAAACTATGGTAAATAGAAGCATCATATATTTGATAGATGGCAGTGGCATACAAGACCCAAGAAATAGAATATCAATACTAATTTTTGAGGCAGTTTAGCAAAAGAGTCATGAATAGAGAAAATAGGGTTCATATAGTGCCTCATTAGGGAATATAGAGTTCGATTTGTAGATATCCCATCTTAGGGAAAATATCCAAACTTAGGGTGTAAGAATGCACATACCTCTTACTATGTTTAAATACCAAGTTACATCACTTCTAGATTGTTTCAAGTTCAACTTTGGCCTATTTCAATTCATTAACATTCATTAGTGTACATATTGCACATTATTTCATAGAAACCCTAATATTGAATTTTTTTCAAAAATCTCAAATTTAGACTATGAAAATCTCACTAATGGACTAGTTAGATTCTCTTCATCAAGAAAACACATTTTTATGTCAATTTTGGAGTTATGGTGATTAAGTTGTAATTTTTATAGATTTTATGTATTAAAATAATATTCCAAAAACTACCTTTTGAAAAACCTTGAAATCAGACCTTGAATTTTTTATTAGATATAGATTAATTTTACAATTCCATTTTTTTTAATTTTTAAAAGATATGAATTTTCCAATTCTGACCAACCAAAAAATGACAAGTCAGCAATTTAGTTGCAAGCGAGGAAGAGAGAGGGAGAGGGGCTGGTCCATGACTTCGGCCCCCACAACCTATCCTAGGTCATCCTTTACCTAGGATGGATGTAACAATCATTTCAGTTTCATCTATAGCTAGTAGCAAAGTATAGAACAACAAAGAAACAAAACCCTAAATAAGAACATCATCTAAAAGTGGAGATCATTATTTAAGCATAAGATTATGAACTAGCATGGTTATAATTAGCAATAAATGTGGAGCATGTTATATAAATTCCCTATAGGAAGAACATCAGATCCCAATCAGTAGGAAACTCGAGCAAGATGGGTTGGTAACTCCAAGAACAAGCTCCAAACTCGAGCAAGAATCACCTTCTTCTGAAGGATACAAACCCTAAGCAAGAGGAGCATGGAAAGAAGAGTTTTTGAGCTTTATATGGAATTATGCCATGGAATAATAGGGTTCCAACCTGGAGGAAGGTGGAAGGAAGAAGAACAGTAGGGAAAATAGAGGAGAAGGGGAAGAAACCTACTTGCCTTGGTACGAAATGCCAAAAGATGACTTCAGAAACCCTAGATGAGATTAGCTGAAACCCTAGAAGACCTTCTTCACCAAGATGGCATATTCTTCTACCTTGGGACAGATGTTACATGGTCAAACAAAAAGAGGATGACATTCTAGGGAGGATGAAGGTGATATGGATCAAAGATTTCGGTTGGGAGGTAAGGAAGGTATATATAAAGCTTTATGGTTAAGGAAGAAGCAAAGCATGAGGTGTCAAGTTACTTTCCATGTGTCCATGGAAATGCAAGCCTATATGGATAAGGAAGAAAAAACATGAGGGGTCAAGTTACTTTCCATGTGTCATGGCTAAGGGTGCCCTTGGACATGCAAGCCTTTATGGATAAGGATGGAGTCAAGCATTAGGTGTCCATGGAGCTTTCCATGTGTCCATAGCCTAGAGCTTCTATGGCCATTGTTGGTTCTTCAGGCCCACCATCGACCTCCAAACAAAGAAACCACCCCATCGGTTGATAACTCCTAAAGATAAGCTCATCCATAAAGGGGAAATCCTTAAAATGCCCTTGAAGGGAAACACCTCCAAACCAAGGTACAACTAGGTGCCCCATGGCTCAAAAAGATAAAAAATGATAAGGAAACATTTATGGATCATAAGGCATGGGAAAGTTTGCAAAAATAAATTCCCAACGGGGTAAATTGCAAAAAGTCTAAAATGTGCATAAAATTTCATAACTTGCACAAATAACATTTATATTGGACCAAACTTGTAGCTTAAGCTTATATCATGATTTAAAAACACCTCACAAGGTTAGATAAGGTTTAGAGCACTTATTATGGTAATTAAGCTTGTTCAACACATTAAGCAAGGTTTGGGGCCTTACACTTCTAGCATGAATTTATATACCATTGTTCCACTTAAGTGGAAGTTTTTCATTTTAGATCCTTAAATAAGCTTTCACTGAGGTATTTGTGCATAAACCCTTAGATTGGTATAATTATTGAACAAATGTTCACCAAACCTTTATAAATTCCACAAATTCATCAATAAGGACATAAAGGACATAAATGAGAAGAAAAGTTAGGGAAAAGGGTTACATGGAGATTACATTCAGAATTCAGTATGTTACACACTGTAACACAACACACAGATTGTAGGTTGAAGTTGTTCTCCAACTTTCCATTTACTTGGGTAGAAATGATGTGTTGCTAGATACCTCTCTTTGCTTTGCTTGTGATGTCATAAACTGGTTATGGACATTCACTGCCAACATAATATGGACCTATAGGGTCACACACATAGAATACACCTAGAAGAGGAGCTTAAACATGAATGACAATTAAATTGGTTATGAAAGAATTTAGGTGTTTAATTTAAGCAACAAATTTTCTAACTGGACTGTGAACTGACCGGTTCAAGTGTTGAACCAATCAGTTGAAGTGTCAGGTTGATTGGATATCACATTAGATGAATGCAGGCACAAACCAACGAGTTCACCATAGTGAACCGATCAACTCAGGGTCGCCAACCGATCGACTCATGAGATGAGATACCTGTTTCATGGATCAATTCGATTGCATGACATATTAGTACTAAGATCATGTCATGTATTAATTGGATTAGAACTGCCAATACAATTGCAATTGGGAAACAAGACAAAGTGACCAGTACACTGTGTGAACTGGTCAGCTTGCATGCCAACCAATCAGTTCGCTCGCAAACTGACCATTTTACCTGTCGCAAGTTGTGAATTTTTGTGAGATTCCATGTCCTTCCACTCCCACACAAATTGGGAACCTTGACCTAACCCTCTTATAAATAGAGGGGTACTAGGGGGCTTCTCAGAGACATCAATTTCCTTTTATAATTGTTAGAGAATTTGAGCAAGTCCTACCCGATAAAGGGAGGAATAGCAAAGAAGAACAATTGTGGGGGAGAAAGTTGGTGACTAGTACACCAACAGGAGGGATAATTTCTTCCTGCCTATTTTGGTAGAACAACATGAGTTATAGGAAATCTGTGTAGACTTTCATAGAGGCATGGAGGCCATGTCCTTCCGCTAGGAGGACAATGTCAGCCTACTATCCGTGGTGGAGACTAGGAGATGCTACATACATTTTCTGAGTGCAACTAGAAGAAAGCTACACAACAACGATGAGAGGATAGTCATTTGACTTGCTCTAGGACCAGGTATATCATCGAAACCATTGTTTCCATTATATAGTTGTTGATGTGATCCACTGGTTTTATGGGGAATATGGCAGCAAACCTTTTTCTACTACTGCCTATCTGATGCCATATTTCCCTATAGTGGTACCAGAGCCATGTTAGTTTACTATATTTTGGGATAATTGATATGATCATTGTTTTTTTTATGATTTATTTATTGCACACAATATCATTTATTTATTTCATAAAATGTGAATATTAATGTCAATGTCCAATAAAAATACTACATATAGTCCCATATTAGTATATACATGATATATATGCAATTCACATGTGTTGCCCTAAAAGATGATTTTGATGGTGGATGTGTAGCATGGTTATGGCCAATAGCCCTATTATGTGTGCATGGTGGTTGTGTGTTTATTTCTACTATATCTCTATTTGCATATTGAGCCTCTACCTTATCATTTGATTGTAAAAGTATAATTCTCTCCTACCTTAATCCCCTCAAATGTAGCTCAAGGTTTCTCTATAATCATGTAATATTAAGATAGTTAAATTTCTTGTTACAATGAAGAAGACAAGCCAACGAACTGGAGGATGATGAAGGACCAATCAGCACCCAACTGATCTACTGGAGGACCCATAAGATGGTGAACTTGAGACCAGGCGACTAGGGAGACAACCAACTGACCAGACAGGAGGTGATTTCATCAGTTCAAGGGTTGAACCAATCAACCTAGATTGGCACACACATATCTTCATCAAAAATAGGTTTTTGCATGAGATGTAGACCCTAAGTTGTGGTAATTCCTTATGGCTCCAAAGAATTATGTTAGAAGATCCATAACCATTGATTTTGTTTTATTTCATGTTTTAGTTTGTGGGATATAGAATGTATATGATATGTACTATATATATATGTGGTGGTTGGATATGTATATGTATTTATAAATACAAATCCCTCAATATAATATCAAACCTAAGATGATTTCTACAAGAATCACACATGAAAAACTTGATCGACCAAGTGTGGGCACACCCTAGCACGGTGCACTGTCTATCTTGTGGAAGTGTGATGATAGATATGTGGGTCTACCCTAGTAGGGTGCATATTCTACCATGTTGGTTGTGGGTCAGGATTAACTAGGTGACCTTAATAGGATTAAGTGCCTAGAAGCATAGAGATGGATAATGGCTAGGAGTTGTGCATACCATCTATCCAAGAGTTGAACGAGATGCAATTGGCAAGTGTTGCCTACCTTGACATTTGGCCATGAGAGCCAGCGTTGGATGGGTATTGACTTAATTGATTTTAGGTCTTTGGCTCACTAGAAGATTGTACACTGCAATCTTCCAAATTAGTAGTGATGACTATCATTTTGAACAAAATAGTGGGAGCGATAAATAATTAAAGGCCTGATTAAATATCTTCAAATATTATTAAAATAAAATCAAATCAAAAGGTGTTTCGACAAAATGCAATTTTCTCTCTCTTTTAGAATCAAATGACAATCAAATCATAATTGCGATCGATCCTTATGAAGGGTAATCTAAATGAGATATATTTCCATAGCTGGTTCAAGACTTTGAGAAATGTTATGTATGCTCTTGAAACACTAGTGCCGGTGGAATCTGCTCCATGTACGCCTAAGGCTAAAATGGATGCTTACTTGAAGCATTCCAATGATGTCGTGGGCATTAAAGACCTTATACTAAGATATATGGACTATGAGTTACATGAGCAACACGAAAAGTATGTCTCTAAGGCATTGTTTGATGCAAACTGATAGAGGCAGACCCAATAGAGTCCCATGTTCTTAGTATGATTGGGCATGTGGAACATCTAAAAACATTGGGATTTTCTTTCGGTCAAGAGTTGGACAAGGATATGATTTTATGATCATTTCCTAAATCATATAGCCATTTTATCAAGTGTTACAACTTGAGTAACATGGTTAGACTACTACCTGAGTTGCTTGACATGTTGGTATATGTGTAAGCACAAATGAAGAAGGAAAAATCTGTGATGGAGATCAACATAATAAAGTCCAAGGATAAAGGCAAGGCCAAGAAGAGTTTTGAGGCTAACCTAAAGTCCAAAGTCTTTTCCACTCAAAATAAGGAGAAGGATAAAGAAACCCATGAATATGAAGAAAGGGATACATATCTCTACTTCAGGTTTATACATAATTGAGATTAACTTCACTACTTCTTCATCTTGGTTACTAGGTACCAGATGTGGATCACACATTTTCTCAATTGTGAATGGTCTGAAAAGAAGTGGACCTTTAGTGAAAGGTGAGGTTGAACTGTGTGTTGCTAATGGAGTAAGAGTTGCTGCCACTAAAATTGAAACTTATGAGTTCTCTCTACCAAGTGGGATTATAATAGAGTTGGAGAACTGCTATTATGTACACATCATTAATAGGAACATTATATCTACATCGTGTTTGGACAAAATAGATTCAAATTTCTTATAAAGATCGAATGGTCGATGTTCCACTAGTAAAGATGAGATCTTTTATGGAAGTGCCCCATTGTCTTATGGTCTATACCTGATAAATCTAGAGACAAGTATGTATAACATAAATACCAAAAGACAAAAACTCAATAACTCAAACCAAACATACCTTTGGCATTGTCGTCTAGGGAACATAAATGAGAAATGTGTATCTAGACTCCATAAAGATGGTTATCTAGACTCTTTTGATTTTGAATCAATAAAGACACATGAGTCTTATTTGTTGGGCAAGATGATAAAGACTCCCTTCACTGGAAATAATGAGAGGGCTAATGTTCTATTAGGACTCATACATACTAATGTGTGTGGCCCTTTTAGAATAAATGCTGAAGGTGTGTATCAATACTTCAGTTACCTTCACTGATGATTTCAATAGGTATGGTTATGTTTACTTGATGTAACATAAGTCAAAGACCCTTGAAATTCCCAAGGATTTCATGAATGAAGTACAGAACCAACTTGGCAAGAGTATTAAGGCACTTCAATCTGATCATGGTGGTCAATACTTAAGCTAAGAGTTTGAGGACCTTATGAGAGCCCGTAGTATTGTATCTCAATGGACTCCACCTAGAACACCACAACAAATGACCTATCAAAAATAAAAAAATCACACTTTGCTAGATCGATCAATGATGACTTTTGCTGATCTTCCAACTTTCTTTTGGGGTTATGCTCTAGAAACTATAGTGTTTACACTTAAACATGTACCATATAAATCGGTTCAAAAGACACCATACGAGATATGACATGGGAAACATGCCGATGTGTCTTTTATGAAGATTTGGGGAGGTGAAGCTTATGTCAAAAAATGTTTCTTGAAAATCTGGGATCCAAATCTAGTAAATTTATTTTGTTAGGTATCCCAAAGAAACTAGGGGATACTACTTTTACACTTCATATGACAATGAAGTGTTTTTTGCCAGGACTAATATATTCCTATAAAAGGAATTTATTTCAAAAGGAATCAGTGGGAGAAAACTAGAACTCAAAGAAGTATGATACCAACAAGAAAACACTGAACCAATAGATGTATAAGAGGAACAAGAAGAATCACAAGTTGTTTTAGAATCTCAAATTCCTGAAGTAACATAGGAACCTCATATATCTAGTAGGACATGCCTTGAGCCTGAAAGATTTGGCTATCTTATGACTCAATAAGGTGATGAGATGGTCATAGATGATGAGCCAACAACCTATTTGGAAGCTACTAAGGACCAGAGTCTGAGAAATGGCTTGAGGCCATGAAATATGAGATGGAATCCATGTACACCAACAAAGTATGGGCCTTGGTAGATTCGCCTGAAGGGGTAAACCCATAGGGTGCAAGTGGGTCTTCAAGAAGAAGATTGACATGGATAGTAAGGTACAAACCTATAATGGCAGATTAGTTGCAAAGGGTTTCATACAAGTTTAAGGTATTGAATATGATAAAACCTTTTCTCCAGTTGCCATGGTTAAGTCCATCATGATCATGCTTGCCATTACAACTTATCACGACTATGAGATTTTGTAGATGGATGTTAAAACTACATTCCTTAATGGTAATCTTCTTGAGGATGTGTACATGACACAACATGAGAGTTTTATAAATCTAAAGGATGCAAATAAAGTCGGTAAGCTTCAAAGGTCAATATATGGATGAAGCAAACATCTCGGACCTAGAATCTTTATTTTGAAGAAATAGTCAAAGAGTTTGGATTTGGTAAAATGAAGATGAACCTTATGTGTACAAGAAGGTTATTGGGAGCATAGTCACATTCCTCATATTATATGTAGATGACATAGTGTTAATGAGAAATGGCACTCCTTTATAGGTGGTAAAGAACTGGCTCAAAAATACATTCCCTATGACGGACTTAGGTGAAATATCCTATATTCTAGGAATCAAGATCTATAGAGATAGATCTAGACTAAGTCATAGCACATAAATTGAAAAAGTGTTGTAGAGGTCAACATGGAGAACTTGAAGAGAGGAAACCCTCCCATGTGTCATGATGTCGGTATCTCTAGAGCTTAGTGCCCTAGTTCTTGTGAAGAAAGGGAGCACATGAGTAAGATTCTATATGCATATGTAATTGGATTTATCATGTACCAATGTTTTGTACTCATCCAGACATCTTGTATGCCTTGAGCATGATGAGAAAATATCAATAATATCTAAGTGATGCTCAACATCATTAAGTACTTGAGATGAACTAAGGATCAATTCATTGTCTATGACATAGAGGATGGGTTGGTTTTAAGGGATCACACCGATGCAAACTTCCATACTGAAAAAGATGATTATCGATAACAATCAAGATTTGTGATTTGCCTCAATAATGGAGCTATGAGTCAGAAGAGTTCTAAGTAAGATACAATTGCATATTCTACAATAGAGGCTGAGTATATTGTGAATGCAATAAAGGAGGCTATCTAGATCAAGAAGTTTATATCAGAACTTGGGTTGTTCCAAGCATCAATGATGCAATTTAGCCATATTGTGACTAAAATGGGGCTATTACACAAGCTAAGGAACCCACATTTCATTAGCATTCCAAGTATATACAAAGGTGCTTCCATCTCATACAAGAGATCATACCGTGAGGAGTTGTGAAGATTTGTAGAGTACCAACCGAGAATAATGTTGTTGACCCCTTGATAAAGGCACTTTTATAACAGAAGCATGTTGGTCATGTTAGATCACTTGGGATAAGATTCATGAGTGATTGGCTCTAAGTGCATGTGGGAGTCTGTTGGTATGTATGCTCACAGAGCCAATCGTGTGACGATTGTATCGACATAACTAGTAAATGATTTGATTAATAATAAGGACAATCTTCTAATTTATTCCTTTTTATTCAATTATGAGATAATGGCGTAACTACTCAATAATGTATGTGTTCAAGTTGAGGACCTAAATAATGAGATCACACAGATGTCAAGAGTATACATTATTGATATGTCCTTAGTTTGTTATTATTTTGGAAGGTTGATAGACAACAATAACACATAAAACTAGAATGTGTGTTGATTGATGACATAATCTCATCAGTCATGATATTTGATACTAAACCAAACACATAGGTAATTCTTAGAGAATAGTGTACCGCACATACCCACCATAAGATGATACACAAAAACCATAATTGATAGTTAGAATCATCTCTTATAGTGTTGGTGGTGATTATGGTCCTCAGACTTGAAGTCACTACACTCATCACATGTCATTCAATGTACTTAGACATCACCCAACATGAACTTGAATAAGGGTTGCTATAAAGGTGATGCTTGGGTGCATCATGACACATGGGGATGACAATGAGTGATGTAGATGTGATTTTCCCCTCCTATAGGAGTATGATATCCCAAACCTCTTGATAAGAAAGACTGAGAAATGCATGCCCATGCACATGTGAGTCAATATGTGATATTGAGCTTACAATATCTCAGACAGTCTACTCTAGTTCAAGGAATAAAGATTGAATGTTGAAGAGGATGACTATTCCATGCCTCAAGTTCAATCTAGATATCAGCAACAAAGGAACTATACAAACATTGTAACACCAGACACAAATTGTAGATTGAAGCTATTCTCCAACTTTTCATTTACTTTGGCAGCAATGATGTGTTGCTAGATACCGCTCTTTTCTTGTGATGTCATAAACTGGTATTGGACATTCACTGCCAACGTAATATGGGACCTATAGGGTTAGACACATATGATAAGCCTATATGAAGAATTTAATCATGAAGTATAATTGAGTTGATTACTAAAGTATTTAGGTATTCGATTTAAGCAGCAAATTGACTGACTGGACTCTGAACCGACTGGTTGGAGTGTTAGGTTGAATGGATATTGCATTGGCTAAATTCTAGATGAATAGGGGCGTGAACTAAACAGTTCACATAGTGAACTGATCGAATCGGGGTCACTAGCACTGGCTCATGAGATGAGTTACATGTTTCACGGATCAATTTGATTGCATCAAGGATTAATGATGACGTCATATCGTGCATTAATTGGATTAGAATTTTCGATACAATTGCAATTTGAAAACATGATGAAATGACTAGTGCACTGGATGAACTGATAGGCTTGCATGCCAACTGATCGGTTCACTATAAACTGACCATTTTGCTCACAAACTGATTATTTCACATGTCACAAGTTGTGAATTTTCATGAGATTCTGACCCCTTCCACTCCCACACAGAATGGAAACCTTAACCTCAACCCTCCTATAAATAGAGGGGCACTAGGGGGCTCAGACACATCGATTGTCTCTGAGAATTGTTTATCTTCTCTTGTTGTGGTAACTGAGAGAACCTGAGTAAGTCCTACCTAATAAAGTGAGGGATAGCAAGGGAGAACAATTGTGGGAGAGTAAGTTGGTGACTAGTACACCAATTAGAGGGACAACTCCTTCCTGTCTATTGTGGTAGAAGAATAGGAGTCTAGGCGATCCATGTGGACTTCCATAGAGGTGTGGAGGCCATTGTCTACTACTAGGAGGACAACGTTAGCCTACTATCTATGGTGGAGACCAAGAGCTACTGCAGATGCCGTTCGAGTGCAACTAGAAGAAAGCTACACAAAAATGACGAGGAGATTTTCACTGGACTTTCTCTAGGATTGGATATATCCTTAAAACCATCTTTTCAATTATAAAGATATTTATGCAATCCATTGGTTTAATGGGGAATATGTTGGGTTTAAGGGGAGACAGAGAAGGCAGCGAAAACAAAAAATTTTCTCCCCCAAAACCGAAACAAGGAAACGCGTCAACGTCTATATAATAGGAAAGGATGGTTTGTGGAATCATACCTTGTCCCGAGGCTTGCTCGGTGACAATACCTCGCGCCTTGCACGGTCTTCAACTCCGGTCTTCGACGGTGTCTGTGCAGCTCCTGGTCGCACCGGGACTGACGACTCTTGGTCACACTGAACTGTCGGGTTGACAGTTGTCCTCCTGAGCGGCAGAAACCTCCCGCCTCTGAAGTAGTCCACACGGACCACCTGGAACTCCAAACTCCTTGTCCCACAAGGAGTTGGAAGGAGTCACACCCTCCTATTGACGTACTAGTCGCCAACACACTCTCCTACCTCCAGTTGCAACTGCAGTTGTCTTTCCCTTACTGCACCTCCCTTTGCGGGTAGCACTTGCTCGGGCTCTCTCTCGGTTACCAAAACCAGAGAGAACGACAACTTTACAGAGAAACTGGTTGCACTGAGTTGTTCTTTTGAGAAGCCCCCAATACCCCAATATGTATAGGAGGGTCATGGGACAGGGTTCTCCATCCCGAGCAATACGAGACTAAAAGCAGGAGTAGAAGGGTTTGAGATTTTCCACAAAAGCAACCAACTCGCAACCTGAACCGATCGTTTCACAACTGAAACGGTCGGTTGGGGACCTGAGCCGATCGGTTCACAAGTGAACCGGTCATTTGGGACACCTCAACCGGTCGGTTCACAAGTGAACCGGTCGGTTGGTGGTCATGGTCGGTTCCCGATTGACTTTCCTTCTTTTGTTTCTAATTGGTATCGAATACCAATCCTATTTCCCAATCAAATTGGGAAATTGAAATGAAAGGAAAATTCTCACCAATCCTACTTTCCCAACTTGCTCGGTTGCACCAGTTGAATCGATCGTTTCAACATTTGAAGCAATCGTTTCACCCTGTGCATGAGCCGATCAACTCAACACTTGAGCCGACCGGTTCACCCAGCTCATCCGATCAGTTCATCACATGAGCCAATCAGTTGGGATTGCAGATTGTGCAGAATCAGTCAATTGCGATTTCAATCAATCCGATACTCCAATCAATATGTCCAACACCTTGAACATTATGATATTGAGCTATCAATTAATTGAGTGTTTAATTGAACTACTAAACACCTTTAGTAATCAATCTAAACATTGCTTGTGGACAAAACTCCTCTTCCAGGTTAAATCTTATGTGTGTGACCCTACAGGTCCATTTCACGTTGGCAGTGAAAGTCCATAACACTTATGACTTCACAAGCAAAGAGCGGTGCCTAGTCACACATCAGTGCTACCCAAGTGAAAGTAGAAAGTTGGAGAACAAATTTCAATCCTACAATCCGTGAAAGGTGTTACAGTGAATGTATAATTCCTTTGTCACTGATATCCCAAATGAACTCGAGGCATGGAACAATCATCCTGTCAACGTTCATTCACTTTCTTGATCTCAGAGTAGACTGGAAGAGATATGTATGCCATCAATATCACATACTGATTCACACATGCGTGCACGCCTTTCTCAATCCTACTCATCAAGTGGCCATGGATATCATACTCCCTCAGGAGGGACAAATCCCATATCTATCACTCACCCCTCAAAAGCCCCATGTGTCAAAGCCACCCAATCATCACCTTTATAACAACCCATGTTTCAGGACTGCGTTTGATGATGTCAAAGTGTGCCCAACGACATGTGTTGAGTGTAGTGATTTCAGGTCAAAGAATCACACTCACCACCATCACTGTGAGTACTGACTGTGACTACCATGTCATGGTTCCATGTGTCAAACTCACGGTGGGTCTGTCCGGTACACTTGTTCTCTAACAAGTACCTATGTGTTTGGTTTGATATCTATATCATGACTAATGAGATTCTATCATCAACCAACACCACAATCTAGTCTTGTGTGTCATTGCTGTCTATCTACCTTCCACAATGACATCTGACTTGGGACAAAACAAGAATGTACAAACTCTTAACATCCGTATGATCTCATCGTTCAGGTCATGAACCTGAAGGCATATGTCATTGAGTACTGTCATTCTCTAGACATTCAATCTGTTCTATCACTATCTCATATGACTGAACAAGAAAGAATTGGAAGCTTGCCTTTGATGTTTATCAAATTGATCTTAATGTATTCCACCAATCATCCCATGATTGGCTCTCAGGGCATACATTCCAACAGACTCCCACTTGCACTGTGAGCCAATCACCCTTGAATCATATTCATAGTGATCTTCAAACATGTCCCACATGTCACTGTGCTCTTGTGCTATCATAGTGAGTAATGGAAGCACCTTGCCAAAGTCAGTATAAATTGCATGTCTCTCATATCTTCACTGTACGTCACACGTATGAGATGGAGTTGCTGTAATATGCGATCTTGTATTCCTTTGCTAACCTTTAGCCTCATTGCATGATCAAGGATTCCATACTTGTCATCAATGAGCGGAATATCTATAAGTTAATCTCATGAACTTCCAGATCCATATAGTATCTACTGCTGTTCTGTAACGCATAGATACTCAACATTTCCTTTTAAGTGGTTTTATTGGAACACTTCCAATTATCAACAAACTTTCACTTTCATACATCCTATGTATATTTTGCGATTAATTTTCTGTCCTTTCAGAAGTTCGCATCAATGTAACTCTTTACATCGAACTCTTCCTTATCTCCATAGAACTAGTACTTCTCAAGTACTTATCAAGTTCTTATGGTATTCTAGTAATCCTTACTGGAAGTAGACAGACATCCACTCGTCACGTCCCACATACGAGTTATCAGGATGAGCACATCATATTGTCATGTCATACATATAAGATGATGAATGCATTTTATTCTTGCCATGTCCATACATGCAAGATAATGGGATGATTACTTACATGATAGATCCATATCTATTCTTAGTGTTCCCATTCTTCATAAGAATTGGACACTTGGCCTTGGTATACTAACTCCATGTAGCATGGACAAGTTTTCTCCCACTGAATCTGTGCACACTGAACACTTCAGTACATATTGTGACAATGTATGCTCTCTCTTTTTAGGTCAAGAGGTTCTTCGAGAACTATCTCTATAGATCTCTATTCCTATCACATAGGAAACATCTCTATCTTCCTTAAAGATAATTTCCACTTTTGGATTTCCATTCTAGAACATTTCCATTTCACATCAACATGTGAAATGTGAATACGCTCCCACTAAATCACAGATCCCTTCTTTATCTTTGACATATCAGTCAAACCCTTTGACTATATCATCAAAGTAAAGATCCAATTCTGAGTTTCTTGTACTCAATCAATCACATTGATTAGTTCATTGTAACTTATAGACTTCATTTGCATTAGTGGATTCATAAACCTTATAGGTTGTATCACATACACATCCTTGTTTTATTCCTCATAGGAATGCGGTTTTAGTATTCATATGCCAAATGCCTTAGTCATTAAGTTGCAATCAACAAGCATCATCCTTCTCAAAATGTTATCCATGTGTCTTAACACTTAAGACTTATTTGCACTTATGGATTTCATCCAACGAGTGCTACCATCAAGGTCATACCTTATGGTTCACATGGATGTCATTTAGGATGTAATGGTCATAAACCATAACTCAAAATTCGGTTCCTCATATTCATCTAGATAGTTGACTCATCATATGAACAACTCATCACATAGATAATTGAGGTGTATCTGTTAAGTATATAAGAACTCACAACCCTTGTGATTCTTAATTTCTTTTATTAGTGTGGGGTATTCTTTTATTAAGAAGAATTCAATTATTCGATAATCATTCTCTAACTCTTTAGAATATGATTCCTTCTTGATTTAGACATCACCATGCCTTAATCATGAGTTCACTATAATACACTATCATAATCACTCATAAGGATCTCAAACATTTGGTCCAAGTATTTCATTCATTGATCTCACCAAGAATTGACACTTTACCAAATTTGCACTTCATCTATGATAATCTTGAACACTTCAAGATATTCATATTGGTATTTCTCTAAACACCATTTGAAGTATTAGCATTTGTTCCAATAGGTATGTAAATACATCACATGTTTTATACCTAATAGGATTATCATTCTCCCACTACCATTAGTGAAGATTGATTAATCATGTCCAAGATATTCATGTCTCTTACTGGTTCTCTAACCAAAAGAGTCTAGATTTATCCATCATATGGAAACTAGAAATGAATTTCTCATGATCGATGCTAATTAGATTGTTTGAGTTATCTATAACTTTTAGGTATCATTTTATCTTATGCATATCAAATACCATAAGATAAATAAGACATTGCCACAAAGATCATATCTTTAAGATTGAAACATCAACTTTATTGATTGCCATCATTGTCATACAATATGCAAAATAAAATGTTTCTATCTATCGACAAATATGAAATAGCAGTTCATAACTGTATTACATGCCTTATAGGCTGAAAATAAACTAAAGTACTCCTATATATGGCGGCAACACTTGCCCCAATTATGAGTACTTTACACTTTACATCTTGGTATCATATACCTCAAAAAGTGTTACAAGTTTACTTTCATGACACCTTTAAGTAGAGATGTCAGTCGCCTCCTTCTTATTTTGTTCTTCCAGATAGAGAGGACAATTCCTTTTCCAATGTCCTGGCTTTTGACAATGGTGACAATTTCCTTTCTTGGTCACGCCTCCCTTGGCCTTGAGAGCTGAAGACGGCTTGGACTCCTAGCTAGCATTAGAACCTTTCTTAGCTTTGCCCTTGCCCTTGCGTTTGGACTTGCCTTTCTTGCTTGTGATCACCATCACAGGCTTAGGCTTGTCCTTCTTCATCTTTATCTCGGCTGTCCTCAACATGCCCAACAACTATGAAAGTGGCCTATCAAAGTGGTTCATGTTGTAGTTCATCACAAACTGACTGTAGGATTCTGGCAACGATTGCAGTATCACGTCAGTAGCCAACTCTTGGCTCAGTGGAAATCCCAGTCTCTACAGGTTCTCCACATACCCAATCATCTTAAGTGTGTGAGGACCAACTGGATCTCCTTCTATCATGACACACTTGAACAGTGCCCTTGAGACATTGTACCTCTCTTGCCGTGCCTGATCTTCATACATGTTCCTGAGATGCTGAATCATCTCAATGAAACCCATGTTCTCATGTTGTCTCTGCAACTCGTGGTTCATGGAGCACAACATCAAGCACTTTGCATCAATGGCATCATCAGAATGCTTCTTGTAAGCATCCCTTTCTATCTTTGGTGCATTAGGAGCGGGTTCCTCTGGAATTGGAGTATCCAGGATATAGAGCTTTCGCTCTTGAGTGAGAACAATTCTCAATGTCCGATACCAGTCGTGGAAGTTTGTCCCATTCAGCTTGTCCTTTTCAAGGAACGATCACAAAGAAAAGTGATTGTTGTTTGTCGTCATTTTTACTACAAAAGGAAATATGCAATTTTAGTCCAAAAAACTCGTTTTTGACTTATTTGATTGATTTGAAAAAGTTGACGATAAAATTAGGCCTTTAATTAATTATCTCTCCCACTATTTTAGTTCAAATTGATAGCCCTCACCATCAATTTGGAAGATTTCCGCGTACAACCTTCTAGTGGGCAAGATCCTGAAATCCTCTAAGTCATGGACCAACTAGGGCTGTCACCCACAACATAGATCTCTCAGGTAGGCAACTCTTGCCAATTGCATCATATGCAACTCTTGATAAGATGTCATATGCAACTCCTTGCCATGATCATCTCCATTCCTCAAGGTGCTAGATCCTATCTAGGTCTCCTTGTTAAGTCTGACCCAAAGCCAACACGATGAATATGCACCCTGCTAGGGCAGACCCACACATTCATCCTTCACGCTTCCACGAGATAGATGGTGCACCACGCTAGGGCGTGCCCACACTTGGTCGATCAAGCTTTTCACGTGTGTCGCATTTGGAAGGCATCTAAAACTTAATATTTAATGAGGGATTTGGTTTTATATACATATACATATCCAATCACCACAATACATAGTACGTATCATATACATGCTATATCCCACTAAAAAATGCAAAACGATAAAAGCGATGATTATGGCCATCCTAATGTGATTCCTCGAGCCAAGAGGAATCACGGTCATCTAGGTCTACATCACATGCAACCTTTATAAGATGATCTCTGTGCTTTGCCTACTGAGTAGATCAACTCATCACATGATTGACTTGCTCGTTCTGTCCCGGTCGTCTGGGTGCCACCAGCCGATCGGTTGGCTCCTCCAACCGATCGGTTCGCCTGGACGTCGTGCATCTCATCATGGCCGCCACCCGCTCGTCTCGCTCCTCGAACCGATCGGCTCACTCCTTGAACCGATCGTCTAGAACTTCAACCGATCGGTTCACGCCTTGAACCGATCGTCTCAGCTGTCGTCAGGATGTCTGCCGTTCTTTGACATAACAGGAAATAAAATCTATCCTATTTTACATTGCATAAAGAGAAACCTCGAGTTACATTCGAGGGGAGCAAAGGTAGGAAAGAAATCTCGAATTATTTCGAGTTACATCAGGAATAGGAGAAGGAAGATAGATGCGCAGACTGAGATGCAAGCAACCACATACAACCATACAAAGATAGGGTTTATTGGCCATAACCACGCTATACATCCACCACAAAACTCGTTCAAGGGCGACGCGTATCGAGTGCATTAATAATACATATCATATATGTAATTGGGATTTGTGGATTTAGGATTGGACATGCATAAAGCCAATTTTATTCGCATTGTATGCAATAAATAAAGGCGACAAACCAAAATCGATCATATCGATATTCCTAAAATATAGAGCAGTTAACGTGGCTCTGATACCACTGTTGGGTTTAAGGGGAGACAAAGAAGGCAGCGAAAACAAAAAATTTCTCCCCCAAACCCGGAACAAGGAAACACGTCAACGTCTATATAATAGGAAAGGATAGTTTGTGGAATCATACCTTGTCCCGAGGCTTGCTCGGAGGAAATACCTCACGCCTTGCGTGGTCTTCAACTCTGGTCTTCGACGGTGTCTGTGCAGCTCCTGGTCGCACCGGGACTGACGACTCTTGGTCACACCAGACTGTCGGGTTGACAGTTGTCCTCCTGGGCGGCAGAAACCTCCCACCTCTGAAGTAGTCCACACGGACCACCTGGAACTCCACACTCCTTGTCCCACAAGGAGTTGGAAGGAGTCGCACCCTCCTGTTGACGTACTAGTCACCAACACACTCTCCTGCCTCCAGTTGCAACTACAGTTGTCTTTCCCTTGCTGCACCTCCCTTTGCGGGTAGCACTTACTCGAGCTCTCTCTCGGTTACCGAAACCAGAGAGAACGGCAACTTTATAAAGCAACTGGTTGCACTGAGTTGTTCTTTTGAGAAGCCCCCAATACCCCTATATATATAGGAGGGTCATGGGATAGGGTTCTCCATCCCGGGCAATACGGGACTAAAAGTAGGAGTAGAAGGGTTCGAGATTTTCCACAAAAGCAACCAACTTGCAACCTGAACCGATCGTTTCACAGCTGAAACGGTTGGTTGGGGACCTGAACCGGTCGGTTCACAAGTGAACCGCTCGGTTGGGACACCTCAACCAGTCAGTTCACAAGTGAACCGGTTGGTTGGTGGTCATGGTCGGTTCCCGATTGACTTTCCTTCTTTTGTTTCTAATTGGTATCGAATACCAATCCTATTTCCCAATCAAATTGGGAAATTGAAACGAAAGGAAAATTCTCACAAATCCTACTTTTCCAACTTGCTCGGTTGCACCAGTTGAATCGATCATTTCAACACTTGAAGCAATCGTTTCACCCTGTGCATGAGGCGATCGACTCAACACTTGAGCCGATCGGTTCACCCAGCTCAGCCGATCGGTTCATCACATGAGCCGATCGGTTGGGATTGTAGATTGTGCAGAATCAGTCAATTGCGATTTCAATCAATCTGGTACTCCAATCAATATGTCCAACACCTTGAACATTATGATATTGAGCTATCAATTAATTGAGTGTTTAATTGATCTACTAAACACCTTTAGTAATCAATCTAAACATTGCTTGTGGACAAAACTCCTCTTCCAGGTTAAATCCTATGTGTGTGACCCTGCAGGTCCATTTCACATTGGTAGTGAAAGTCCATAACACTTATGACTTCACAAGAAAAGAGCGATGCCTAGTCACACATCAGTGCTACCCAAGTGAAAGTAGAAAGTTGGAGAACAACTTTCAATCCTACAATTTGTGAAAGGTGTTACAGTGAATGTATAATTCCTTTGTCACTGATATCCCGAATGAACTCGAGGCATGGAACAATCATCCTGTCAACGTTCATTCACTTTCTTGATCTCAGAGTAGACTGGAAGAGATATGTATGACATCAATATCACATACTGATTCACACATGCATTCACGCCTTTCTCAATCCTACTCATCAAGTGGCCATGGATATCATACTCGCTCAGGAGGGACAAATACCATATCTATCACTCACCCCTTAAAAGCCCCATGTGTCAAAGCCACCCAATCATCACCTTTATAACAACCCATGTTTCAGGACTGCGTTTGATGATGTCAAAGTGTGCCCAACGACATGTGTTGAGTGTAGTGATTTCAGGTCAAAGAATCACACTCACCACCATCACTGTGAGTACTGACTGTGACTACCATGTCATGGTTCCATGTGTCAAACTCATGGTGGGTCTGTCTGGTACACTTGTTCTCTAACAAGTACTTATGTGTTTGGTTTGATATCTCTATATCATGACTAATGAGATTCTATCATCAACCAACACCACAATCTAGTCTTGTGTGTCATTACTATCTATCTACCTTCCACAATGAAATCCGACTAGGGACAAAACAAGAATGTACAAACTCTTAGCATACATATGATCTCATCATTCAGGTCATGAACCTGAAGGCATACGTCATTGAGTACTGTCATTCTCTAGACATTCAATCTGTTCTATCACTATCTCATATGACTGAACCGGAAAGAATTGGAAGCTTGCCTTTGATGTTTATCAAATCGATCTTAATGTATTCCACCAATCATCCCATGATTGGCTCTCAGGGCATACATTCCAATAGAATATGGCAGTAATTTTTTTATTTCCGCTGCCTATCTGACGCCATATTTCCCTACAGATATGCCATTATCCTAGAACTTCCCATTATCATCATGTACAACAAATAAGCATTATGCAACAAGATTAACCATCACTCTTTAAGTGTAATGGGTTGTCATTAGGAACTAGCATATGGTATTACTTTCAAGAATTATTAACTAAAGTCAATAGATTATCACTTTATGTCTCTTTTTGGGCCTACATGATTATAAAAAAGTGTACTTCATTATCAAGGGCACATAACATCTTGGTACTACTTGACTATAGTAGGGGCAAGTGTATCAAACACACATGACTAGATAACTCTTCATATTAACTATATCAACATCATTACCATTATATTCAAATTCATTTATTTACAAACATATATTCAAATTTTAATCATGGATCGTACCACCATCCTTATGATGTTACTATCATTATTTCCATCAAGGTATAACACTTACTTGTGTATCCAATATCCAAAATTCATCATATGATATCACATTTTATGCCATACTTAGTCGATTCAATGAGAATATAGGAAAATAAGAGAAAGGAAGATAATAGAGACATATATCTTAATCCAATAAGGTGATATATCTCATTAGGAGGCATCTTTTAATTAAGTTTACTCTAAATCCCATAAAGCTTACAATTTAAATGTTTCATTTGAATCCCTATACCACTTCATACATACATTATTGATTGAATCCAAAAAATGTCTTTCGAGTATATCATTTTGCCCCTAGATTCATAATGTTTTTTAGGTTCATTAACAACTCATACATGATAAACCTAACCATTATTGGCCTTACAAGGACCAAAAACCAAACTTGGGCATATAAATCCACAAAGAATCTTCAAGGGAAAATCAGGGATACGTCCTCGCATGTATTGTTTTCACTTGAAACTTTTGTGTTTCCATTTTAGATACAATATCAGAATCAACCAAAATTTCATCCTAAAACTCCAAGAAAGGGTAAAAGTTATACTACTTTCAATATTAAGTCATAATTAGGCTTATCGTACTATTAGGACAGACCAAAATGGATATGCTTTATTGTAAGAATATCACATACATATGATATTTTTTGAATTTCTCCACAAGACATATAAAATAAATTACCTAAAATATCATATTAAAACTTAAAATGGTATGAAAGTTATGCTTGATACAATATTAGGGGTATTATAAGGGTCTATTATGGTATAAAATGGTAACTTACGTCATAAATGAGCCATCATTACTTATAGGATTTCGTCCAAATAAATATCTAACAACATAATTATTAGGTAAAGGCATCAAAGTCATTTTTTAACACATCAAAAACAACAAGGGTACACCTACATTCTTGACCATGAAAATAACAATACATATTGAGAACATGTTTAAAGAATAGAAGAAGACTAAAGATTTGTATGTACATATTATCCACCAAAATCATTTTATAAAGTTTCACTCAACGAAAATTCATACGTAATGTTAAATTCTCTGGCTAATGTGGAGTTCATTTCAACATTTTTCTACTTCAATTTTCCACTATTTATCCTTTTCCACCTTTTCCATATTTTCCACATTTCCACCTATTCAACATTTAATTTTACCCACTTTTACCTAGATCAGGGCTTTTTGTGTAGATATATCTTTTTAGACTAAAAGTACAATTTTCTAACCGACTCTACTTTTTGATAAGCCTTTTTCATAATTTTCCAAGTTGAATTATCTTTAATAAAATTTCCATTTTCTTCACAAATATTCAATTGTTTTTCTAGATAAATCTGAGACATAATCCTTAACTATCTCATTTTTATTACTTAATATGAATCTATAGTTTTACAACATTTTCTCTAGAACATTCCTGAAATAGTTAGAAAATTTGGAAATAGGTTGCATCCTTTACAGGCCACCTGGAGGGTAGGGATGAGCATCGGGTTGGGTCAGCCCGATCCGACCTGCGACCCAATCTGCATAACCCGATCCAGACCTAAACCCGATTTATAATATGGGTGGGCCGGGCCCAAAATTTAAACCCATATTTTATTTGGGCCGAGTACGGGCAGAGGTAAACCCAAACCCAAAAACCTGAGTGCCCAGATTAGATTTTATGTACATTATATACGTATACATCTATCTTTGTCCTGAAAGAAAAACATACATATTTCTTGAGGCAATGTGTAGTATGTACCTAACCAATGGCAAAATGGATACTATGTAATCAATCAACATGATTAGTGAATTGATACTAGTAGGATAACCATCATTGACATGAATAGACGTACTTGATTTCTTTGTTTTGATATCATTGAGTCCACATGTAGGAGACAAATGATCTTTTACTCAGTGCATAGTAGATTATGCTCATCTTTTTGCTCATATGCCCACATGTACGAGACAAATGATCTTTTGCCCTTCCATTCATTGTATACACATAGGATGAGGAAGAAAAAGGCACAACATTATGGAGTCCATTGATTTTTAAGTCTCATACATTCACATGTACGAGAAAATGATTTGTACTCTTTCAATATCCTTTTCGTTGCTGTACGGGATCACACAACTAAGGTAAACACATTTCAGCTACATATCACAAAGTGCATATACATTCTTTTGAAGGTTGATCACAAAATACATATCATACTAATTCAGTTTTCATGTTAGCAAGTTAGATCTAGAAAAATTTGGTATGCTCATTTGATGTTATATGGGCAAACCCAAATCTAGCCCAAAACCCAACATTCTTATATGGGTCAGGTATGGGATATTTGGGAGGGAAACATCCAATGTACATAATGTCAGACAACAATTTCCTCTTGGTTGGAATAAAAAAGTACATTTTTTAGCTTCCATATTGGAGTAAATTGATAATTTGTCATAGTTTGGATGTAATGTATATCGAAAAAAATATATTTGCTAATTTATTGAACTGGTTGTTGTATAAGGATGGCAAAAGTAAAGAGAACATCAATGCTCATTTAGACATGGATTGGGTGAAGATTAGGAAATCATTATGGATAAAAAGGCAATGGTAGTGGAAAAGTTGTTATCCCCACTGTGTCTTATAGCATGAATCCAGAGGAGAAGGAAATCTTTCTTACATTTTTAAAAGATTTTAAATTGGCACATGGATATTCTTCTAATTTCTCTTGTTTAGTTTGACTTCATGAGAAGAAGCTTGTGGGCCTAAAAAGTCATGATCATCACATTCTAATGCAACAATTGCTTGTCCTACCCTTATGGAAAACCACTTCAAAACATGTAGGGAAAGCTTTGATGGAATTCTGTCAATTTTTAAACAATTTTGCATAAAATCTATTGATGTTCAAAGCATGGAAAATTTTTAGCATGCAATACCTCTAATTATATGCAAGTTGGAGAATATATTACCTCCATCATTTTTTGATGTAATGGTTCACCTATCAGTGCATCTTCCAACTCAGACTAAAATATGTGGTCCTAATCCATTTAGATGGATGTACAAAATAGAGAGATATCTATTTACTCTAAAGAAGTATGTGAGAAATAAAAGTAATCCAGAAGGTTCCATTGTTGAGTGTTATTCTAGAGATGAAGTGGCTACATTTTGTTCCCATTACCTATGTGATTCACATTCAAAAGAAAAATAGAATCCAGACTATGAGGATGGAAAAATTGGAGCTGGTTAAATTATTGCTCTTTCTGTGGATGAAACTCATCAAGGTCACCAATTTATCTGTTTCAATGATGATGTTATCGATGATAACATAAAGTAAGTTGAGGAATTATTTCAATTACTTCTTCTTCCTATTTTATGGTAGCATTACAATAAGTGTTTTTTTGTTTCTGTAGGCATCATGTAGACATCCAAAGATCTAGGCACCCTTCAAGATGTGAATATGATATTAAATTGAACAACATAGAAATTTGTGCACTGGCTTAAAGATCATGTAAGCATTTTTTTATTTTATATTTAGACATAATTGTACAATATAGATACTTAAACCTATTCAATGTTAATAGGTTAGAGAGTTAAGGAAGAAAGAACACATTCCAAAAAGGTTCAAGTATTTATCTGAAGGACCTTCAACTAAATCATTTTCGTATCATGATTTTTAGTCAATGGATACAAATTTGAAGCAAAATATATAGAGTGTAATATTGTAACACAAAACAGTGGTGTTGCGACTGTTGTTCCAGATGACAGCTTATATTATGGAGTTTTTTTGGTTATATACGAAGTTCAGTTCCAACATTTAAATCCATACAATCATTTTAAGTGTTTGTGGTATTATAGTGATGATGGAGAAGAAGTGACAAGGGATTATCTTAACTTCACCATTGTCAATACAACCAAGTTTGCATTTGAAGACAAGCCTTTTATATTCCCTGAACAAGCCAAAAAAGGTTTTCTATTCTGCTAATACTAAAAATAGAAATTTAAATGTAGTTTGCTCTTGGGTTGCTAGTGGCACACATGACATTCCCATCGACGTTGTCTCTTTTGATACAAATATATCTAATGAAGAAAATTGAGTGGAAAGTGTGTCAAATGATGAAAATGAGCTATGGGAGAGATCAGACATAGATCCTGAAATGAATCAAGTAGATGAGAATGTTATAACTAAATTGACTAATAAAAGAAAACATAGGAAATTTATCTTAAGAATTATCCTTCTTCTTAATACATTTTTATCATATGTATCTTCTTTCATATTACTCAAGTATATTCTCTCAGTTTATCTTTTGTGTCATATAGGAACATGCCTCCTATACCCAATGAATGTAACCTTTTGATGATTCAATAATGATTATGATTTACCTAAAAAAAAAAGGAACATGCCTCCTAAGCTTATCTCTGTGAACACTATCATCAAGAAAACTGACCCAATAAGAAAGGATTCCGCTAAAGAAATAGCTATTGGAGTGACAAGTGGAGGTATTTATTACAAACAAAATGACTTTTTCTACAAGATATATAGAGATGATGTATTCTTTATTTCTTAAATGTGATATCCAGTGAATCATAAATGCAAGTTAATTATCAAAAGAAATTTTTTGACCTAGAGCAAACTTTGAAACACTTGAAAGTTACTTATTTAGAGTTAAAAGAAGTATGTTATGTCAATGTATGTTCATTTTCATTATATGAAATGCATAGAATGGCAAGACACAAGTGAATGCCTCAATAGACATTGCAAGACATGAGAAAGATAGACCATCAAGTGGAGGTAATTGTTACGAATAAAATGACTTTTTCTACTAGATATATGAGATGATGTATTGTTTATTTTTCAAAGTGTGACATCTAGTGAATTGTCAAGGCCAAGTTAATTCTCAAAGGCAAAATTCAAACCGACAAAAAATCTTGCAACACTTGAAATGTACTTATTTAGAGTTAAAAGAAGTATTTTATGTCAATGTATATTCAATTTCATTATATCAAATGTTGGGAATGGCAAGACACAAGTGAATGCCTCGACAGACATTGCAAGACATGAGAAAGATAGACCATCAAGTGGAGGTAATTGTTGCAAATAAAATGAAATTTTCTACTAAATATATAGAGATGATATATTCTTTATTTCTCAAAATGTGATATCCACTTAATCGTCAAGGCCAAGTTAATTCTTAAAAGAAAAATCTAGTCCTAGAGAAAACCTTACAACACATGAAAGGTACTTATTTAGAGTTAAAAAAGTATGTAATGTCAATGTATGTTCATTTTCATCCAGGGATTGACAAGATGCAAGTTAATGCCTTGACAGACATTGCAAGATACGAGAAAGATAGACCATCAAGTGGAGGTAATTGTTACAAATCAAATGACTTTTTCTACTAGATATATAGAGATGACATATTCTTTATTTCTGAAATGTGATATCCAGTGAATTGTCAAGGCCAAGTTAATTCTCAAAAGTAAAATTCAGACCTAGAGAAAACCTTGCAACACTTGAAAGATACATATTTGGAGTTAAAAGAAGTATATTATGACAATGTATGTTCATTTTCATTATATGAAATGCAGGGAATGGTACGACACAAGTGAATGCCTCGACATACATTGCAAGACATCAGAACGATAGACTATCAAGTGGAGGTAATTGTTACAAATAAAATGACTTTTTCTTCTAGATATATAGAGACGATGTATTATTTATATCTCAAATATGGTATCTAGTAAATCGTCAAGGTCAAGTAAATTCTAAAAAGTGAAATACAGACCTAGAGAAAACCTTGCAACACATGAAAGGTACTTCTTTAGAGTTAAAAGAAGTATGTATTGCCAATGTTTGTTCATTTTCATTATATAAAATGTAGGAAATGACAAGACGCAAGTGAATGCCTTGACAGACATTACAAGACATGGGAAGATAGGCCATCAAGTGAAGAAAATTGTTACAAGAAAAATGACTTTTTCTATTAGATATGTAGAGATGATGCATATTTAATTTTTTAAATGTGATATATAGTGAATCATCAATGCCAAATCAATTATCAAATGACAAATTCTAACCTTGATCAGGGCATACCACACAAGATATGTACTTATTTAGAGTTAAAATTTCATTTTTTAAAGAAGTATGCTATATCAATGTAAGTTCATTTTCATCATATTAAATGTAGGGAATGACAAGACAAAATTGAATGCCTCAACAGACGTTGCAATACATGGGTAAGATAGATCATCTAGTGGAGGTACTTTTTATAAATAAAATGATTGTTCCTACTAGACATGTAGAGATGATGCATTTCTACTTTTTCCAAATGTGATATTTAATGAATCTTCAAGGCCAAGTAAATTCTCAAATACGAAATTTAGACCATGAAGAGGACATGCCACACATGATAGTGAACGAGCAAAGGAAAGTGCATAACTCAACTCCAGCAAGGAATGAGCATGGAACAAAGCACATGGGAGGTACAATTTAAATAAAAAAGCATATTTCTTATCAAATGTTTTATTTGATAGTTTACTTATTTTCTTTATGTCAACTCTAGGAAATGAATAGACACAAATGTGTACTTCAACTGTAGTTATAGGGAGAGCATATTAGACATCACAAGGGAGGTACAAAACTTATTGATAATGCTATAGTCGTTATTAAATAATTCATATTGATGTTTATTTACTCACATTATATGAATTATAGTGATAAAAAGAGAAAAGTGTGTAGCTCAACTCCAGTTATAGGGAATGAGCATATTAGACATCACAAGGGACATATAAAACTTATCAATAATGATATGATTGCTATCAAATAATTCATATCAATGTTTATTTACTTGCATTATATACATTTTAGTGAATGAAAAGAGAAAAGTGTGTACCTCAACTCTAGTAGGGAATGAGTAGAGGCACGTGCATACCATGACTCTAAGAAATGAAAATGGTAGACAACACATGGGAGGTATAATATTAGTGTTAAAGTAATATCTGTTAACAAATAATTGATGTTGATGTTTATTTACCTTTACTATGTCAATTTAAGGAAATGAGCAGAGGCATGTGCGTACCACAACTCCAGGAAATTACATTGATAGACAACACATGGGATGTACAATATTTGTTATCAAATAAATTATGTTGATGTTTATTTACTTTTACTATGTCAAATTAAGGAAACGAGCAAAGGCACATGTATGCCACAACTCCAGGAAATGATAGTGGCAAACAACAAATGGGAGGTATAATATTTGTGATAAAGTTATATTTGCTATCAAATAATTGATGCTGATGTTTATTCACTTTTACTATGTAAATTTAAGGAAATGAGAAGAGGCACATGCGTACCACAACTCTAGGAAATGACAATGGTAGACGAAACATAGAAGGTACAATATTTATTGTTAATGTTGTACTTGTTATCAAATAATTGATATTGATATTTATTTACTTTTACAATGTCAAATTTAGGAAATGGGCAGAGGCACGTGCGTACCACAACTCTAGGAAATAACAATGGTAGAAAATAGATGGGAGGTACAATATTTGTTGTTAATAGTTATATTTGTTATTGATATTTATATTTATTATCAAAGAATTGATGTTGATATTGATTTATACTATGTTAATTCTAGGAAATGAGCAGAGGCACGTGCGTGCCACAACTCTAGAAAATGACAATGGTAGACAACAGATGGGAGGTATAATATTTGTGCTAAACTTATATTGATATTCATGTTTATTTACTTTTATTATGTTGAGTATATATTTCCTTATTTTTTTACTATACTAGGAGTCGATGAATAAAGCCAAGACGTAGTTTATGCAAATCTATTAGACTCAATTGAGCATGATGTCACATGTGTTATATTTTTTATGAATATTTTTCATTATCAAAATAAAACTTAAACCACATTTTTTAATTGTTTTAGATGTTATCATACCAAATGTTAAAAAAGAAGGGCAAGATGTAGGATCAATGTAAAGGCAGTGGCCCCTATGCCTGGTTAAGAGCATAAATGCATTTTTCTCAATGATGGTAGAGTTGCTGGACCATGAAGACGCAGCTTGAGCAACTTTTTAGGAATATTAGCTCGTAATTTTTGTTTATTTCCTATACATAAGGATTGGGGAGAAGATCATGAATCATCAATTGAAATGGTTACAACTGATGTTCTAGTAAGTGTTCTACTCTCAACATGCTTTTATATTTTATTTTTATCCAACTAAAATAGTCAAACACTTTTGATCTTATTATTTTCATATAGATTATATCTTATCAACGCAGTGTGACTTTGAATTTTTCAATACGGATGATATCACAGTGACTTCTTATGATGAAGTTACTACTTTTGTCCAAAAGACGATAAATCAACAATTGTGGGTTTTTTTTGTAAGGATCTAAAACATAGGTTAAATCCTAATATTCCCATTGTTGAAAAAGCAAAAACTATAGATGATGAAGTTCTTCAAGAAATTTGGGTACTACTTATAGACCTTTGGAGTAGTCAATCAAAATAGGTAAAGTCCATGTTATTGCATTGTCTTAATATGTTTTACTATTCATACTTACATCCATTTCTAAAATTGACTTGATCATTGAGCAGCAAGAAGCAAGCATTAATAAATGAAATCAAAGTATTTTAGAAGCTACACACACAACTGGGCCACCATCTTATGTTAAAAGCATTTGAATGTAAAGATTTCTAATATAATTTAGAACTATTAAAATAACTTATATTTTTTAAATATGCTAGATGTGCAAATGTTTTTTAGGAGAAAACTGGTGGAAAACCCACACTCCTGTAAACTTGGATTGATGGTCATAAAAGGAATGGTGAATACATAGATGAAAAAATAGAAGTGATTTGTGTAAGTCTTTATATCATCATCTATATTCTTCAAAAGTAAGAAAAATAACTTGATATATGAATTTACCTTATAGGAAAAGGTAATAAAAAGATGTATAAAATTAGGACTAGAGAATACAAATGATCGATTAAAGTTTAATCCTACTGTGGAATCAGTGTATGGGTCCCATCATGGAGGATATGAGAGAGGAATAAGCAGAGGTATTACTAGAAGAAATTTAAAGAAGAAGAGACAGGTAGAAAAGTCAAATAAAAGTGTGAAAAGCTTGGGAATCCTAGTTGCAAGAGAAGGAGCATCATATCAAATAACAAAATTGTCATGTTAAAAGAAAAAGAATGTGAAATTGAGGATTTATGAGCTCAGTTGATGATATTAGAGTCACAAGTATTGTTTAAAATTTAAAATTAATCATTATTATATAAAATATTTAGATGAAAATTCACTCTACATGTGTATTACATAACAAGACAACAACTCTTGAATCTACTTTCGAGGATGCATTAGAATCTTTGGTATGCTAGCTATTTTCTTTTTCTATATTTATATATCATCTATGGAATAATATTTCAATGTTGTTTTTTAATCACCAATTACTGGAAGGAATGGATACTGATTCTCTTCATTTTGGCAAAATTTACTTTTTCTTTTAGCACAACAAGTAATATTTTTATCTAGTTCATGTGTCACTGGTGTATCTTTTCTTATCTTATTGTAGATACTAAATGAAATGTTGTGTTTTATCTATCATTCAATTAATATAGGTACATACATCTTCAACTTTATTTTGCATGATACAACTATGTTTGTATTATATTTCTTTGTTATGAAACAATAACATGCGTAAAAACTATGACATGATGTTTACAATTATAAAATTATCATGAAGTTATCTATATAATTGAATGTTAAAAAATACATTTTGTTGTCATGTATGGTTGACTTGAATATTTTGTTTTTATAGGAATATGAATATCGTGCAACATATTTTGGAAGGAAGTGAACAATTCGGGAGACAAGATTTGAAAGAGGCTAAAATATCATACAACATTGTTGTAGTTACTGTTGTTGTGATACCATGTCATCAGATTATTAAAACAAAACATGTTATAATGTTTAAGTTCAGAATATATACAGAAATACTACGTCTTTAGAATTTCTAGAGATGTGGCCACGACAGATTGAGCTATCATATTTTTATCTGTTTCAAACATATGAATGTTATTTATGGAATCTCTTTATTATCGAGATCACTAGTAATATGATCAACACGAATTTCAGCAGAGTGTGAATGAAACTTATATCTTTTTATTATTTCAAATAAACAAATATTACGTTTACAATTTATTCTGATTGTTAAATATTTAGGAGTATAAGATATAATATGAGTACATCATGAACAAATATCACAGTATATAATTCCTTTCAATGTGATATCCTATTTAAATGAGATTGAATTTTTAAAATTTAATTGGGGCCAAAATATATTATAAAAAAATAAAACATAAATATAAAGTTGTCCATAGTTTTCACAGTCAAATATAAATAAAAAAAATATAGTCCACAGATTTCAGCATTGACTATAAAATCTAATTAAATTAATAAAAGAATAATAGTCCACGGTTATCACAATGGACTATATGATTTTTAATTTGATATACAGAAATAAATATAGTGCACGGTTTTAGAATAGTTCATGGATTTATCTGTCGACGATGGGGAATAGTCTATGGATACTTAATCTATGGCAATAGTCCACGGTTATTTTATAATCCACGGTTAAAACTATGGATTATGAAACATAGTCCACGATAATGATTGTGGACTATGATCATATTTCTTCGAGACTGGAGGTCCTAGGTGTTAGTTTTCTACAAAATGTAATCATTCACTAAGAACCTATAAAAACTTCAAGTCAAGCATTGCATTGTAGAACATTTCAATCATTTTTATTATTTTGTAGGACTAATTCAATACATAGAAATTGACTGTGAGCAAGGTTGCTTGACAATAAATTCCATAGAAACTTCTAGGCTGCTTAAACTGAATACCGTAGGCTGAAGTTGATTATCACTAACACATAGAAACTATGTGAAAACCGTACAAGAAAGTGGTTGAGTTTGTTTTTAAAATTTACATGCATAACAAGCAATCCGTCAAGCATAATGTGTACTTCAGTCAATAAAGCAATCCAATAAAAGCTTTCGAAGAATTTCCTATAAACAAAAGAAAAAATATTAAGTTAATACACTAGAGATGAAAATGGGGTATAATCGCCATATTGGCATCCACTATAATTAGAAACCTACTCAAACACATTTCAGCAAACTCTGGTTTATAGTATCTTTTTGCAATTACATAACATCTAGAATTATATAATATATAACAGCTCTATGAACAAATCTATTAAGATAGGAAGTCAATGAGAGTTCAGTGTACAGATGAGAAGTATTTGTGTATAGCTGCAGCTGGAAATCCGTCAGGAAAACCGTACTCTCTAGTTAGCTGTAGTAGCTTCAAGCCCCTCCAAACAGCAGCAACTCCTGACGAAGTATGGTGGATCCAGTGACTTTGCATGCATAGGGAAATGAAAATATGAAAATCATTACGATAATCAATTACAAGAATCCAAGATAAGTAAGGAATTATCAACAGCTTTAAATGAGCAGGGTCTTGACTCTTGAGATGAAAAACCAGTAGATTAGCTTATGAGGTCGATGATCTAATGTCATTATTAAGTACGTTTTAGAATTTGTAAGCACGTCTACAACCTTTGGTATATCAAGAGCTCTTATGGATATATAGATTGATATTATATCCAATAGGATCCTCATTTGGTGAACCATTTGTAAACACGTTTGCAAAAAGGTACTAAAAATTAGTTTTCATATGTACTACTCAAGAACACCATCACATATGTGTTAACATTTAATAAACTATTTAAAATTTATATTGTTATAAATCATTATACAACCAAATACATCTTTGTCGTACATCCATCTATGACAAGGCATAGTATCCGATAATGTCAACTAAGAAACAACACCCCCATAACGGAATGACCTCATGTAAGTTGGTGTTGACCAACATAACTAAAATTAATTTACGTTGTGCTTTTTCTTGTCTATAAGATAATTGGTCATGAGTTTATGAAGATTGAGCCGATTAAAAGGATAAACCTTATAAATTTTAAGTTCTCTAAACTAGTGTTATCAACACGCTAGAACAATATCCGAATTCAATCGCCAACACATCAAAGACCAATTACATCTGTAACCAGTTCACACGCTCAATAAAGAGTGCTTTGTGTAGTAGTTGAAAATCACCGTGAAATTTTAGAACCCATAGCATAGATCTATAGCCATTTTTTCAAGGTGACTTTTTAGAGGCAGTGAATATTCTTGATATTTGGATGCATGACTGACACAATAAATGAGTAACATTTGTTAAAGGCATATAGCTCACATGTTGGAAATAGTTCTTAGAAAATGAAAGGGAGAAAGTTGCAGAGACTTGGGAAGCAAGAAGATGATGGATCGAATCACCATCTCCTTGTGTTGTTGTATTAATAACAAAGGGTACAACAGTTAAAGCAATACAAGAGTTCCAAGACACATAGATTAGCAATGAGCGTCTGAGTACATGCTGCAACTTTTGAGAGTCGAAGAGACAACCTCAATATCCGGTTGAGTAATTAGCCGTATCTTGAGTATCTTGACACCCCCACAAGTTGATTCTGAGAGAATCGAAGGCCCAACTTGAGAAGAAGCTGTTTGAACGTCGTCTTGTGTAGAGCTTTGATGAATAAGTCAGCTAGATGATCCTTAGAGGAAACATGCTTAGCAATGATGTGGCCCATGCTGACTTTTTCTCAAATGAAGTGATAATCTAGTTCAATATGTTTCATCCTGGCGTGAAAAATAGGATTTGAAGTAAGAAAGAGAGCATTTAGATTATCACAGAGAAGTGTCGCTGGCTGATATTAAGGAAGATGAATCTCTCTAAGTAACTGGGAGAGCCAAGTGAGTTCAGCAACAGCTAAGGAAAGGGATCAATATTCAACTTCTATGCTGGACTTTGAAACATTAGGTTGTTTCTTTGAAGACCAAGCAACACAAGTACGTCCCCAAAAGATGTAGTGACCACTGGTGCTACGTCTGGTTAAAGGCCAGCCATCCCAGTCGGCATCGTAGAACCCAGAGACTGACAAATTGGAATCATTAAAGATTTGAACTCCTTAGGATATGGTTTCTTTGACATAGCGGAGAATGCACTTCATAAGGATGAGATGTGTGGGGGTGGGCCGATGAAGGAAATGGAAATCTAGGTTAACACCATAGGTAAGATTGGGAAGAGTCAAAGTTAGGTATTGGAGGGATCCAACAATGCGACGATATGTGCTGGAATCCTGAAGGGGAACCCTAGATTCCTTGAGTTTCTCACAATGAAAAGAGGTGCAGACCGATGTGGAGACAATCTTGCAATTTGACATTTGTTCATGATAGAGAATGTCAAGAGCATACTTGGATTGGTGAAGGAGAAGACCATGTTGGTTTGGTTCAACTTGAATCTCAAGGAAATAGTGGAGTGAGCCAAGGTTTCGTAAGGAAAACTCTGACTCTAGGTGATGAATGACTTTCATTACAGTAGGTTTAAAACTCCCAATAATTACAATATCATCTACATAGAGAAGGACGTAGATGGTGAATTGTGAATTTATGAGAACAAAGAGAGATGAGTCTAAAGTGAAATAGATGAACCCTAGTTCGGTGAGAAAAGAATGAATCTTGTTGTACCAGACATGGGATGCTTGCTTAAGTCCATACAAATCCTTGTGGAGTTTGCAAACATGATATGGGAGAGAATCATTAGTGAAATCGGGGGGCTTTTCCATATAGACCTTAATGTCTAGTGTTCCATTAAGGAAAGCACTGTAGACATCTAATTGTAGGATGTCAAAACCCTTGGAAACGGCAATAGTGAGAATAGTCTTAATGGTGGGTGCTTTGACAACATGACTGAATGTCTCAGTGTAGTAGATCGCTTCTTCTTGGAGGTAGCCTTTAGAAACATAGTGTGCCTTGAGACGATCAAGAGATCTGTCGGTGGTGAGTTTTGTTTTGAACACCCAGTGACACCTGATAACATTCATGTCGGGTGATCGAGGAACAAGCTTCCAAGTGTTGTTTTTTTGTAAAGCAATGATTTCAGATGTCATAGATTCATGCCATCTAGGGTGTTGAAGAGCTTGTTTGACAATGCGAGGAGTGGAAAAACTAAGGGTGGAGTTTAGCACATATTTTGGATTTGGCTTACAGATTCCATGTTTACTTCTAGTAAGCATGGGATGGGAAATAAGTCATGATGTAGAGGTAGGCATGTCAGGATTAGAGGGAGAGGTAGGTTGAGCTGTCTCGGTGTTGTTGGGTGGAGTAAGAGGATTGTTTTGTTTTGAAGTGGGTGGAGTGGAAGGTTGGGAGATAGGATCAGCAGCTATGTCAGGCTGAGGTGTTTCTTGTGAGTGTGGTGAAACTAGAGTGTGGAGGTTCTGGGCAGTTGAGCAAGTTGTTAGGTGAAGGGTCGATGGAAGTTTGTGAGATGTCAGTAATAGTTAAGGGTGAATGGAGTTGTGTGGGTTGTGAACTTGATTTAGTGGAGTTTTGTGTGGTAGAAGAGGTAAGGCAGTCTGGGATTTCATTAAACATGGAGTAAGATAAGGGGTTTTCTTCTTGAGTTTGATAGGTGGTATTGGGTGAGTAGGGAAAAATAGACTCGTTGAAGATGACATGCATGTTTGGATATATATGTTCTCTGGGAAGGGATGTCCTTGCACTTGTATCCCTTATATTGTGAGTTGTAGCTAAGAAAAATACACGACAATGAGTGGGGTTCAAGTTTATCAGTGGTATACTCTCAGAGACAAGGATAGCAGAGACAACCAAAGGGTCTAAGGTGGAGATAGGATGGTGGTTGATTGAAAAGGAGTTCATGAGGTGTCTTCATATGTAGTAAGGGAGTGGGTAGCCTATTTATCAGATACACAACTATTGCAAAAGAATCAAACCAGTATTCCTTTGACAATTTAGCTTCAACATCATGGCAAGACCAAGTTCAACAACATGTCGATGTTCCCGTTCAGTAGTTCCATTCCGGGAAGGATCGTGAGGGCATGATAGCTGGTGAAGAATACCAAAGTCAGAGTGAAAATTTCTGAGAGAGTGATTGACAAATTCTCCACCACCATCGCTGTGTAACTTCTTGACCTATAAGTTATATTGAGTAGAAACCATTTTGTAGAACGGGATGAAAATAGAACATAACTCGTCTTTGTGCTTCATAGGAAATAGCCAACTGAATCTTGAGACATCATCAATAAGCATCACATAATACAAAAATTTCTACGAAGAAGGTACTGGAGCTTTTCCCCACACATCACAGTGTAATAACTCAAAAGGATGAGCAACTCTAGTGTAATGTTGAGTCATAGCTAGACGTCAGCTTTTACTGAGTTCACAACTATTACAAAGCTCATAGGAGTTAGAGGTACAAGAAAATGCCTTTATCTTCGGTAGAAGATGTACAATGCTACTATTTGGATGACCCAGTCTTCAATGACAGGTATCTCCATTTTCTTTCATGCTATGAGTTGAGAAGAGAGATTTCCTAGTTAAAGAGGGCAAGAGGTACAAACCATTACATCATTTCCCTTGGGCCAAAATTTGATGGGTCTTGATGTCCTTAATCATAACCAAGTTGTCAGTGAAGACGACGTAACATGGAAACATCAAGGTTAGTTTCGAGATGGATAGTAGGTTTCACTTGATGTTAGGGACAATGAGGACATCTTGAAGGAGAATGCAATTAATATTGTTAATTAAGGTAGCACCAATCTTATCAATGGTCAAGAATTCACCATTTCTAACCATTATAGACCCATCTCCCTTATAAAAATGAAGGTATTGAAGAGTACCCAAACTTTGCACAACATGATATGTGGTTCCTGAGTCAAGGTGCCACTCCGATGGGTCAATCTCGTTGAGGCAGAGAGCTGCAAGAGCTGCATTTGTGTTCTCTACAAGTGATGAAGGCACAAAGGGGTGTTGGTAGTTATTATTGTACATGTTCCAGCACTTTAAGGCAATATGCCCTCATTTTCCCCATATCTGATATAGAGGAGGCAAGGAGTTGGATTGATTGTTATTGACATGAGTTGAGGTGGAAAGTCCCCTTCCTTGGGGGTTAAATTGAGTGGTATAGTTCCCTGGTCCACTACCAAGGATGCCTTGCACAAAACTATTGTGTTGGTGTCGTCATCTTCCTTGAGTTGTGGATCTCTCCCTACCTACAACTTGAGATTGATTGTAGAAGTGTTGACGATTAATAGTACCCTGATTATTAGTAGGATCTTTGTTGGTGTAGAGCACTATAGGTGTTACGACCCCACCTCCTGATAACCCCCAATTAAGGGAGACCGAGAGGTTGAGCCGCACCCATTAATCTCGGATCAAAGGTTCGACATATAACCATAAACAATTATTAAATTCTAACAGACTATACTGAAAATGGTAATAAAATTTTTCTTTACATACCTTTTTAAAACTTGGATCTCTATTCTTCTATCCACACCGATACTAATCTATCTAATCCTCCTTTGCACTTTAATTCTCATTTAGTATCACATGTGCCACTTTACTGTTTGTTCTTTTCATTGTACCTAAAACGCCGACAAACAAAACGTCGGTCAGCCGTAGCTGGTATGTGGGGGAAACATTAAGCATGCAACTATGATAACAATGTAATCATTCAATTAATCATTTAACAACCAAGATTACGTTTTAAATATAACTCCGCGATCCAAGAGTATCCTATCCTCTGTGTTGTCCCCATTAAACCCCTCATGATCCACCTATAAGTGAACCAATTTCTAGGGTTGAGTCACATGGCACTACTCGTAAGTAGACCACTCCTTAACTCGAGATTTGCTAAAGAGTCTCTAACTCACGGTAACCTAGACCTTACTCTAGGATTAACCCTTTTTATCCTTTTCAAAGTAACAGAGATGGACCCGGATCTAGCCAGTTATATATGCACATTTATGGTGATAATCATAGTCAATTTATAGTGGTATGAAATAAATAAACATCCAACAGTTTAGTTGCATTCAATGTGATTAAACATCCGGGAATCCATTGGGAAACTATAGAGGTTATTCATAATCGTAATCACATACCTGATCCATAGTAACTTGATGTCCATGCATTAACATTCAACACAATTAACAAGTAATCAACAATATCCTAAAAATAATGCATAACATCCAAGTGTCATTGTTTTATTCAAACATCCACAAGATCAACTTGGATTCCACCTTATAATTTCTAGGCCAACCTTATGATTTTATTAGGTTTTTAGCCTTCATTATGCATTTATCACTTTTAATGCTCTTTTAGTTCACAAACCCTAATTTCTGCATCATAGGCACAATTGCTAAGATTACCATCTCACTTATGCATATTAGGTTACATTTTAAGCCTATTAAACTACTCGTGACACCTAAATCACATTACTTCCAGTTTCTTTCTCTAATAAAGAAATACATAATTAATCTTTTCTTTTCTCATTACTTTTCTTTGCAACTTTAGACTCCTTGGAACCCAAGGAATCCAAGAGGCACGAAATCCTCTTTGTATTTGCCTTCTAGAGGTTTCCATTATTTCTTTTCTCGAATATTCAATTCTCCATTTATTAATTGAATTTCCTTTGTTATTTTCCTTTTTATTGGGCCCAATAGCCAATAAAGCGCACAAATCAAATAACAAGGCTATTTTAAACGAAATCCAATTATTCTCAACCAAATATATGATTATTTGTTCAAACATCTTTAATATGAGAAATTATATTTCTCACCACTTGAACCCAAAATTTGGGGTTATAACAATAGGAGAGGGAGTAGCATTAGCACGCCTGGATTTTCTCCTTTCAAAGAGTTATAAGAGAGGAAGAAGATCGTCATAGGTTGAGATTGGTGGTTTCAGCATGGATACCACAAATCCTTCATGGTCTGGATTGTCAAGTCCATTGAGGAGTGTGAAAACCTTTTCTTGATCACTAACTGGAAACCCAATAGCATTTAATTGATCACACAGAGTCTTAAAATTTATCAAGAAGTCAGTGAGAGTGTCAGTTCCTTTGGTGAAGGTGCTGAGTTGAGACTTGAGCTCAAACTCACAAGATTGAGAAGACTCAGAAAATCTTTTGTTGAGAGTGCTCCAGACCTCATGTGAACTAGAACATCCTATAATGTCATCCATTACCTCCTTTGTGAGGGTACTAGAGATCCATCCCTTTAGGATTTGATCAGTTCTTGTCCATGCCTTATGTCTAGGATTTGCATGAGGCAGGCCGACAACATAAGGAACAAGGAGAGGAGGAGGAGCTTTAGTGCCATCGAGGAAGCTTTCTAAGCAACATGACTCATCAAGATTTCTGATTTGTGGCTCCTAGAGAAGAAAATTTTTGAGGTTTAGTTTAATGGTTACGAAGTTTAAGATGTTGAGACCAACTGGATAGGGATAGACAGACGTTGATGAGATTTCAACAACGCCCATGGTTGAAATGGGTCCTGAGAAGGAGTGAAGCCTGAGATGGTGAAGGGAACTGAGAAGAAGGGAGACGAGAAGAGAAAGAATAATCGAGAGGTTCCTGTGAAGGCTTTTCTACAGCTCTGATACCATCTTAGAAAATGAAAGGGAGAAAGTTGTAGAGACTTGGAAGCAAGAAGATGATGGATTCAACCACCACCTACTCGTGTTGTTGTAATAATAACAAAGGGTACAACAGTTAAAGAAATACAAGAGTTCCAAGACATATAGATTAGCAATGAATGTCTGACTACATGGTGCAACTTATGAGAGTCGAAGAGACAAAGCCTCAGTATCAGGTGGAGTAATTAGCTGTATCTTGAGTATCTTGACAATAGTAACACATGTATTAGCACTCTTTCCACTATCTCAGCAAAAAAAAGTAGTTCTTTGTTTCTATTGTGTGAGAGCCCCCGGGGGGGCTCTGGTGGTAGTATCTAGTAAAATGTACTATGCAGAATTGGTGATATATTCTAATCACCTGGTTCCAACCAATTGATTTCTTGAACATTGTGTCTATGTGACAACAAATTTAATAAAAATTCTAGAAAGACGCACTAACAGAAAAATAAATACCTTCTTAGAAGGTCTACACTTATTATTAGGATGTCTTTTGAACAATTTTCTATGAAATGAAAGTAAGGGTGTCACTTCATGTTAAAATATAATGACTCTGATTCCATGTGGCATTTTCCATGAATCATTTCAATATAGATATAGAGCCAACATATTGGATATAAAAACTATAAATAGAGACCCACCTTTGAATGTTAAACTACTAATTGGTATTTTAGGTTTATTAAAACTGCATAAAAAAATAAATCACATAAGATCAGGTACAATAAAATATGACTACAATCATCACGGACGACTATAAGAAAGTAGAAGTCAATAGGTATCTATCAATTTGAGATTTTGTCACACACATGTGAATCAACCACATAAAGGATTGTAAGTTGACAAATTCAAATCTTGAGACTTACTTGACTAGGGAATAAGGAACTAGTGTTTTTCTTTGTTCATGTAGGCTAGGTCAATGATGGTTGTGAAGGATGTACCCAAGTTAGTAAAAGAATTCATGTATTCAATGTGGGAACTACTTCCTAGCTACTTGCATGGTAGCCAGATTGACAATGTAAGTTGGGCTGCAAAGTCTCTACAAAAAGGTAGAAATATATTCACACGAACAAATAACTCACATCATAAACTATGCATTTGAATGTAAAATAAATTGATGGGAAGGACTATGATTGGAAGTAGTTTCATCTTTCTAAAACTACTTTGTGTCTAAAACTTATTCCTCCAAAGCTATCAAGTCTTTATATACATCTCATCTTATGGAGTATAATAAGTTGAGACTTATTATTTTCATTAGATATTCGATTGATCGTTCTTTACTGATGTGAAAAGTAATATTATACTAAAATAGTTTAATTACTTTGAATATTTTGAAGAGAATTCTAGTAACCATGTTTTAAATTTAGTTTCTTTCTAGGAAGATGAAACTGAAAATAATTTCAAATTCTAGTCTTGTACTAACTTTGATAATCAAACATCATTTGAGAAGACTTACCAGTTGAGTAGCAATAAAAGAAGTGAAAGTACAAAATCTAGGTCATTCGATGATTGACCAGTTATGAAACTAGGTAACAAGTATAATTCCATGCCTGATAATTCTCACTTGTAAGTACAAAGCAACCATTAGCTCATTTTCATTGCGCCTAATATTTCTCACATCAAATTGTTTTGCATAAAAAGGAAGCACCAATCCACAATTCAAAAAGGAGAACACTGGGAAGTCCATATAAATTGTCAAGTCTAGAATTAGAAAAAGCCATGAATCACTTAACATAGGCATTATTAACATAAATTTACAAGATTTCAAAATGATAATATTCACTATGACAATTTGGCGGATATGATTATTCACTAGGAAGATTCAATTTTCTTCATTACCCAAATGAATATTACTATTATTACAACCATGTAACTCCCAAGCACATTTCCAGTAGCTAAGATGTAATTTAGCCTCAAGTTGTATGGGACAAGTGATAACCATTTTAGGGAAGAAAGTTTGCCAATTAAAATCTAGAACTGAAATCCAGCCAACTAAAACCAGAAACATCTTATAGGAAATCCATAATAAATCCCCACAAAAAAACACATACTTCATCAAGCTTGGTGATAATGAACACTTCAGGGGAGTTCTCAACGACCCTTGAGAAAAGCTCAGACATTGGAGGATACCTCATCATAAGAACATGGATAAACCCAGAGACTAAAGTTAGGACAAGCCATTAAAGTATCTCTTCATGAATCTCCAAAGAGTCGTATGTAAAACGCTCTTGTTTTCATGCACCCTTTGATTCTGATCATACCACATGATGTAAAGCATAACATGAGCAAGTAGATGAAATTTCATGTTACTAAAACCTTGCAGATCTGGAGTATATTAGGGAATAGCACATTATAGTACCTTCATAAGAAAGGAATCAAGTTAGTCATGTATGATTAGTCAGATAACCCATGCTAGAATTTTCTTCATTTTTCAATCTTACCATCATTGAGGATTAAATGATCCATGAATGGTGAAAAGTGGAATTCCCATATCAACACAATAATCACGAACCCAACTGAGGAAAGAAGAAAAAGAAAAATTAAACATCAGATTGACTAAACCTACGCCAAAACAAAGTTCTAATAAGTATCAAATATAATCAATAAATTATATACTTACAACAATTTCGATTGTTATTGGCACATCATATTTCTCCAAGGAAAATAAAAAGATTACCACAACTTGAAAAGAATGTTGATCAATAATGTGTAATGTCATGTATAAGCAAATAAATAATACCTATAGTGTAGTTTTTTATCCTCTCGAAAATGGCTCTACAAATTAGAACAAAAATAATGATGACATTGAGACCAGGTTTAGTCAAGACAATACATTTTTCTTGTCAGAATAGGCACAAAAGCATGAAGTGAGTGTGAGGTTGTTGCAAAAATGACAACTATTGGTCAATAACTAACTTCCTTTTGATATATATTGACTAAAAATTGGTATGCATTATGAAAAAATGGTAGAAAAACCAACATACAATGATGCATACTGGAAGGCAGATAGAAATAACATTCAAGCAGTTTTGGTCCCTGTTAAATATCACTTAATTTTAGTGACTTATCTAGTCTCTGTTTTTGGAACTAGGAAACAAACACTCACTATAATTTAACGTCTTGGTTATAGACCCTTTTATTTTTTCTTGGAAAGGAGGTACCATCCAATGTCCTACTTACGAGCCAATCCATCAATAAACTTTAAATGAGATAATCATTATATTTACATTGTTGTCTATATAAATTTGAGTAAACGGTGAGTAGGATGATATTTTTGTAGTAATAAGTTTAATAGATCATAGAGCACCAGATGAATATAATTGTTCAAGATAAAATGTGTCCACTATCATTGGGTAAATATTTACATTGGAGCAATAGTCTAATTCAAATTTGAATAACCTAATATGAAAGGTTTTTTGGCTAATCATCTCCATTGTAGTTTGGTTTACTGAATAACATTACCCTCATACAACTACATTGATTTCATAGGTGTACCTAATTAAGTGAAAAAAATTGTAATTTATTACACTAAGGAGTTGCAATGAGTCAGTAACATATCATTTCACTATAAAAATTGTGGGTAGTTGTCACATTTGTCCAAATCATGTTACAATGGTGAATGTGATCAACATAAAATAAAAAAACAACCTAAAAGTTTATATGGGGCACTTTTCACACATGAATGGCTCATGTACATTGAGTTGGCAATAGCAATCAACAAATTTGAAGGAACAATTCCATATTGTTGGAGGGTAAATCATGTATCTTCTCAAACTAATCTTGGAAGGAGGATAATAAAAAAGATTGCAACTACAAAACAAGTAATGGGCAAGTGTTCTCAAAGTATCCGGTTGTTCCCTGTAACATACCATTAAGTCTAGGGTGGAAGTTAGGATTTAAGTCAAGCTCAATTCTGCCATGTCAAATATGAACTAGACAATAAATTTCAGGTATTTTGTTAAACACATCTAGAAGAAGCTATTTTTAAGGAATGAAATGAAGATACACAGAAGTTGCATCAATAAGAACAATTGGCATATGTTGAATCTGATTATTTTATGTTGCATGACCTAAGTTAGGGGTCTTATAGTTGAATAGTACAGAGTTTTCACAACTACATGAGGTCAGTGAGGGGTCCTACACTTTCTATTAGGACAAATGCATGATTATGTTAAGAAAGAAACATTGAAGAAAACCATTGGAAAGATATTGAAGAATAGACTTGCAAAATACAAGAGTGTTTGTTGCCAAACTTTTATTATGTGGTATAGTTTTATTCATGTGCTTCACACTATAGAATATAGTGATTTTCACATTTGCAAAACCTAGTGAAATGACCAGAATGGTCACTCACATTCAAACTATCTACAATACTTATCTAGGGAAATGATCCATTGACCAAGATTCTTAACTCCATGACTAATTTCCTACAAATATAGATACATTGACATCACTTACCAAATCATATAAATCTAATGCATTCATCTTTTTTTGAAGAGATGATCTAGAAACAAATATTACAATAATTTGTGTTGCATGACATGAGGAGTCTCCTAGTAATATTGACATCTATCATATATATTACTATGCAAGGCACCCTCTAAATATGTTGCATGTATCAAATGAATGTTGTTGCAATCCTATCATTTGAATAAATTTTGGAATCTATCCTTGGTCACTGAATACATTTTTACAATCCTAAGCAAGCATTGCATATTGATAATCAATATGTTTCCAATTATAAAGTTGAAATAACTATTGCAACCCCAACAATCCCTCATACATGGGCACCGTGCGCACAAAAGTTTGCCATTCATTCCCAAGTGACTTGATATTCAAAGATGAATTCATAAGACCAAAGGAAGCACCTCCCTTGAAAGAAAAAGTATGAGTACCATTGAAGATGACCCACATCTAGCTATTAAAAGGAAGTCGAGATATATTATTGTGTAATATCAACAAACACAAATAGCTAGTAGTAGTAAGTAAACAAATTTGTTTCTATAGCTCAGATAGGCTTTTTATTACATTTTTTTATAGATTATATTATTAGGATTGGTTCTTGTCTCTAGATAGAATTTTGGAAAAATATTTTCTATTGAGATTCTTTTAAGACAATTCATTTTCTAATAGTGAAAGGTTTATAAGAAATCATTTTTCGTGAACCCTAACTAGTATACCTTCTAAGGATTCAAAACTCTTTTCACATATGCATAAGGAAGAGATAACGGTTTGAATAATAGGTTAATGTGTCTATATAAGTTGTCACATTATGTGTCTACCTAAGTTGTCACATGATGTGACAATGTAATTTTTAAGGATCACCATATTGTACCTACTACATATATGTAACATATTTTCTTAATTCAAGGTTTATATAAAGAATTTGATTGGGGGGGTATTAATGAGCATGTTTCAAATTATAATAGGTCATGTATTACTACATTGGGATATTAGAACATTAGTAGTTAAGTCTACCAAGAATGTAATTTTTCCTATACTTACAAATGTATCCAATGTTTTTTTATTAATTATAATAATTATTTTCTCCAATTTCCATATATTTACATTATTTGGTTGATTATGCCATCTCATTTCCATTATTATTATGTTATTTGTGTTTAGTCTTATGTTTCTTTTAGGAGTGGTATAACGTGATACACTATCACAAACAATTTCCTTAACTAGAACCAATTTTAGTTCAAGTCATCTTTGGGATACGCATTGCTAAGACAAATTCCAATTAGATATATCTAAAAATTGAACCACAACTTTGTCGATGCTTGCTTAATTAGATTTTATATTAACTAAACAAATATTCAAGCCTCATTTCCCTATGTCAATGTGTTTCAGTAGGCTAGTAGCTAGTCAATGTAGTGGATCTATTAAGTATGTCACCTCATTATCTTGTTGCTTGAAATACAAACTATTATGAGATGAAAAATTGAATCTTACACATTAGTTGTTGGATGATATATAATATTATCTTTAGTTATAAACAAACTCAAACCATGAAGATGCAATTATTTAACCATGGAAGAAATAATAATGCCAAAATATTTATCCAAAATATGAACTGTAACTCTGATGTTTAACAAAATTGAAGAAAAACAAACAAATCATAGTGTTTGGATTGGCAAAATTCAATTTCATACTAGATAACCAAGGGATGCTTCACGCTTTCTCTATACCAAATAGGAAGAATGGGTGATTTGGGACATATATTAAATATGCATTGAAAGTCCTACTATGTGATAATCTAATAATCTAATAAGAAGCAACATGAATTCCTTTGACGTGGGAATTAAGAAAAAGGACATCAAATATTGGTAAATATTTAGAGTACTCTTGCGTATCCAGTGTGGGTGTGGTCTTGTAGTACTATAAATGTTGGGGATTCACTATATAAGTGTATCCTCTTATTTAGGAACAATCCAACAAATTACACTTAGTGATGGAAAAGTAGTTTTGTAATGTCGAAAAGCATGAACTAATTTGAAGAAATTGGGGGAGGATCCAAATTAATGGAAAATTACATGGAGAGAATGATTCTTACCTGGTACATCAAACATAACTCACCATTCCATGATCCATTACTGATCTATATAGACAATGAGCCTTTAGAAAAATTGATGCATGCAATACCAGCTCAGCCACCGGCTTGACCAAGCCAGTACTAGAGATTCTTAACTAATGATAGTCATGGTTGGTTGTTTGTAGTGCAATAAAGAATCACACTAGAACCCATCATTAACATAGGATTTGGTTCTAGATCATTGAGGAACAAAGGATTTTAGCCAATTAGTGTTACCTAAATAGAGAGTGCTCTTTATATATAGGTAGCTTTTTCCTTGAATAGAATGATCGATTAGCTTGCATGGTTACTATTCTCTCCATCCTTGATATGCAAGACCTAGTTCAGTCTGGAGCCACAAGGCACTCACAGGTCACTGGTGATGTTCTAGTCCGCCCTCATTCCCAACCTACCTCTCTACTATCAGTAGTGGCTTGGGTCTCATCCTCTACTAACATCACATTGGTCATGACTGATAACATCCAGCTAATGACAATCTATGTTCCCATATATTGGGCTACATACCCAAAACACCCTACAGCCAAGAACAAGCATCCCCGATAATTGTTCTTCTACATATCCACATGAATCAGGGCTCTTAGTCCACACCTCTAGCTAGCGGTATGTGCCCCAATTTGCAAAGAAGCTTCAGAGAAAATGTAAAGGAGATGGTGGAAGAATATGGAGAAGGTGGTTGGGATGAGAGGGTTTGTCATGAATGCCACATTAGTTATGGAGTGTATGAATCAACCAAGAGTTCAAACAAGAGAAAAATACAAATTTGTGGGGAAAATGAAATTTCATGGTCTCGCGTAGGCACCATTTTTTGTGGCTTGGATATGTTGGATTAAAACATAAGAGTTTCAAATAAATGTAGATGATTTGTAGCTATTTGTTAGATTCATTGTTAACTACATTGAGTTACACATAAAATGTTTGTAAGGAAAAATAACATTGACCTACAAATTTGGTAAATGTATCTATAATAAGTAGCTAATTCTTGTTTTTCTCATAGTGGGAAATGCAACTTTTATACCATGTTGGGAGAAAATGATATGTAAACTTTACAAATTCATTTTCTAATAATTATATTCAACTTCTATCTCATTTCTCATGGATTGCACTAGAAAACACCTAGGTTTTAGGGGAAATGGCTTATATGTAGCTATTTTGAGATTTTCTCCTAAGTCCCAGTAGTGGATCCTTATCTAGCTACTGATCTTCCTACATATCTACCACTCTCCTACTACTAAATGTGAGATCTAAGTATATATCTTGGAAACACTTAGTGCTATTAACTTGGATCTACTTCAAGGCTAGATGGAAGGTGGCATGAGGTTTAAAACCCTCATTTACACCCTTCATTACTACCCTTTGCCCACAATTTCCCTAAGTTCTTCCATCCTAAAACTTGGAGTTGTTAGATCTTAGTTGAATTCCACCTATACCCTAATCAAATGAGCCTCATCATGTTGGATAAGGGGTGCTAGGGACTAGTTTCCCTATACAAACTCTATTCCATTTATGGAAAATTAGTAGTTTAGGGAAACTCTTTATCATCTAACTCAACTATATGGTTTGATAATATAAATCAATAAGTAATATTGATATATATGACCCCCAATCTAGGTGATATGTTTATTACCCCAAACGGCCCACACCTATATTAATTGATCAAAACCCTACTTTCTCTCTTACTTAGTAAATGATTTATTAGATAATTTCTTTATTTACCTAACTCGTTACTTCCTTGTTCATGGTAGTTAGACCTTACTAGAATAATTACTATTTCTTATGATTGCTTGTGATTGCTATATTTAATCATGATCTAATCTAGCCCTATTCTTGCTCTTTTGCCTAAATTGCTAGTGTAGTGTACTCTATTTTCTAGTTAAGTTAATTGTCTCCTAGTTTGTTAATTAGATTGGTCTTATTAGTATAATGCTTAATGATAATCTTGTCTTGCTTCTCTCTAAAAAAAATTCTCTTTTCTTGCCTTCTTTACTTATTTTTCTATGTAGACCTAACTTGTCTAGAGTTAAAGTAGGTTTTGTTCTTGCATTTTCTTAGTTGCTTGTTTACATTAGTTTAACATCAAATGCAAGATTAAAAAATCAACCCTAGACTCCTCTTTGGGTACCTATCATGAATTAAGTTAGATTCAGTGTCCCCTCCCTCCCTTGGGTTTGACCCCAGCTTGCCAATCTATATACTACTCATGAACCTTTGTGCTTGTGGATTTGTTTAAGAGTATTTCCAAACCATGTTTTACAAGTATCAAAACACCCATGAGTGTGCCTAAGACACATCAAATGACATAAATTGGTTGAGTGTACCTGTGGATGCATCACTCACATATTAGGCATTCCTAAAGTTTGAATCTTTCACATATATTTATTAAAATATGTCATCCTCGCTATAGAGATATGATGCGACCATCCATTATACATCAAGTGTAGTTGTTTAGAATTGAGTTCCTGAGCCTCAATATACTTCTTCACAAAATTGATCCTCTTTGACTTACTAAAGACTTCCTTCTGTACATCCCTTTCAAGACAAAACTGGTGGGAAATATGGCTACAGAGCAGGCAGCGGAAATAAAAAAATTATCTACCACATTCCCATAACCAATGGATCACATCAATAAATATAATATGAGAAGGATGGTTTCGTAGATATACCTAGTCCTGGAGCAAGTTCAGTGAAAATCCTCATCGTTGAAGATGCACAAATCTAAATCCTAGTTGCATTGGGACTCATTTGACTAGTCCTTCAAGGATAGCAGACTCAAACATCATCTTCTATAGCAGCTCCTCTCGTGACTGACTGTTGCTTGACGATGCCCTCTAAGCGGTAGACAACTGCCTCCTACCTCTAGAGAAGTCCACACGGACTGCCTAAACTCATGTCGTCCTGCTCGAATGGATCGGAAGGAGTTATCTCTCCCGTTGTTGTACTAGTCACCAACTTACTCTCCCACAAAAATGAACTCAGTTTTTCCCTCCCTTGTTGTCCCTCCCTAGTCGGGTAGGACTTTCTTGGGCTCTCTCAATTACCATAATTAGAGAGGATAACATTTGTCAGAGTAATTGATTCTCAATTATCTATGTTATTGTAAGGACCCTGACCTGCGTTTAGGGTCTACCCTGTTTGTTTTGCTTAATATTGGTGGTTTGATGCTTGCTAATCACCTTTGAGTGGTGATTAGGGTTGTTGTTGTGCCTTGTTGGGAGTTGAGGGGCTACTTGCAAATAAACCCAGATTAGGGTTTTGTGTGCAAGTTTGCCATCTTGTGAGATGTTTTCCCCTCTTTGCTTCCTCTAGGGTTGAGAGGAAGGCTTGGGCTTGTTGTTTGAGTCCTTTGGGCCTTTGTTGAGCTTGTTTGGGCCTTGGAGTTCCTTGTTTGGGCTTGCTTGGGCCTTGTGTCGGCCAAGTAGAGCTTGTATCGGCCTAGGGCTCGCTTGGTGTGTCGCCCATGATGCTTGGTCCAACCTTGGTCATGTTTGGTGGAACACATGGTGCACATCTTGGACAAGTGTCCTATGGCTTGCAAGAGTGGTGGCTTGAGTTGGTGGACAAGTGTCCCTTGGGTGGACGACACATAGCAAGAGCCTACCTTGTTTTCTCCTCCTTTCTCATCTATATAGGTGGTCCCTTCCTTAGCTTGAAGTCCCTTTAGTTCCTCTCCTTCTTGTGCTCGACACTCTCTTTCCCCTTGCTTGGTGGCCGACACACCCTTGTGTGAGGAGCTTGGAGGCCGATACACCCTTGGAGAAGGAAGGTGGTGGCCGATACACACCCTTGGAGGAGCCTTGGTGGTCGAGATACCCTTGGAGCTTGAAGTGCGTCTTCTTCCTTGGAGCTTAAGGCGGGTTGCATGACTCTAACCCTAACTACTCTATCCTCTTCTCTCATATGTTGTTTTAATCTTGCATATATATGTTAGTAGTTGGTTCTTGTTTAGCTTGCATGTTGGCCGATCCTTGTAATCTAGGGTTTAGGAGAGCAACACTCCTTTCTCCCCTTGGTCTAGATGAGTGAGCTTTGGTTCTAGTGTCGTGAGCAATACCCCTCTTTCCTACCCGATTGAGGTGAGCTTATGACCTAGTGGCTCGAGCAAGACTCTCATCTCACCTTGGGAAAGATGGTGAGCTCATTTAGATGGCTTGAACCTTGTTCGAGATGTGTGGGGAGGTGCTGCTCGACAACCTTGCCCTAGTTTCCCCTTTCATAGTTTTGAGTAAGCAAAACTTCTCTTTTGTGCCTTGAGCGGGTGAGCACTCTGGCTCTGCTCGCCCGATGGGCTGCGCGCTCAGTGAGCTCAGTGCTGTCTCGCCTGATATACCTTGCTCTACTCACTCTACAAGCCTGCTCACTCGGTTTTTCCCTTGCTCACCTGCACGCGTGTCGCCCAGTAACCCTACTCACCCGATATAGTTCTACTCGCTCAAACGCCTTGCTCGCCCGTTCTCAGTGATCACTCTACGTATCTGCTCGCCCGGTTAACCTTTTGCTTGCCCGACACTCTCTGCGTGTGTCACCCGACAGGGCTGCTCGCCCATGTTGTGCCCCGCTCACCCGATACTTCCCTGTTCAGTTCCACCTTGCATGCTCAGCCTCACCATGCACACCTAGATAGTTTTGCTCGCCCGATAGGCTTTGCTCACGCGGCTTAATCTTGCACGCCTCTTTGTCGCCTGATCCTCTTGAGAAGGGGCGTGCGGGCAGGAGAATTGGATGCAGCACAGCGTGCAACCTCCCCAGGCCTAGCCGAGCAAGTCAGCTATAGTGAGGGTTTTGAGGTCTTAGGTGAGGGCAGTTAGGTCCTTTGGTGACGGTCCCAAGTATCATGACAGTAGACGCTTATGAATAACCAAATCTTGCTAGTAATGCCTTGCTTAGTAACAATCAAATGACATGGTAGCAATAATGACATAGTCATGATGATAATGTGTGGATAACAAAGATGTTAGTTGTGTTAATGCCTTGATAGTAAGAGAAAGTAATAATAATGGTAATGATTGGAATAATGTGACTAAGTGGCAATTACATTAATAGTTTGCTTAACATAGCAATGAAGATAATAGTAGATAATGACGATGATCATAATAATGATGGCAATAATGATAGTAATGACATGCATGAATTAACCCTTGTGCTTAATTGCTAGTGAGAATGATGATAGTTACACCAGTAGCTTGCATAATGGTAAAAATGGTAATAATGATGATAGTGGATGGTAATAGTAATGATATTGGTAACAATAGTAGTTGACTTGTATACTCAACATAATTGTTATGTAAAGTGAATACCTTGACTAATCCTGAGATAAGGATAAGCATGATTATGGTACAATGTGCTTAACAAGCCTGATCATCAAATAGTGTAAAATTGATAAATAGATTATCTTGAATGATAACTCATGATAGTGGGCATATTCCTTATGTTGAATCTATGGTTATTGTGTATCCTAACCATGCAGGTGATGTGTAGCCATGAAAGGGCTATGAGACATATGTGATGAGTAACATTACCTTGATATTTATTCTATGAGATTTTATATGTAATGTGTTGGTCCCATGATGATGATGTGAGCCTTGAGAGGCAGTGACAGTACATGATGAAGGATTGATATCCTATGTTATGTGATATGGATCTGGATGGTTGGCAAGAGGCCAAGTGGTAACATGTGATGCTGGATCCTTGTGATGGATCAGGTTGATGAGGTCTCAATACCAGTATAATGTTCTTTATTTTCTGTTATATCTTGCATGATTATAACTTGGTTGAATCCTGCAATCCATCTAAAAGATACTAATTAATTACAGTGGAATTATATCATGTAGTTTGCCCTAGCCATAGATCCATCATCGTCAGGACTTGGTGATGGTGAAACAGGTTCTCCTACGGGTTAACCTGGAAGCGCATATTGTTGAATATGTGTAGGTTGCTCCTAGCCTGAAAATAAGGAGGTAAGAGTGTAACTTCGGTTACAGACTCAGATATGTATATAGAGCATGGTGAACAGGCCCATGGCTCAGGATATGTGATGTGTGAGCATGAATGCGTTCATGGCTCAGAGCACGGTGAACAGGCCCGTGGCTCAGTTTTACTAGCGCCGAGACCTGTACCAAGGCGGGCTAGAGTGAGGGTAGCCTATGGAGCTGTCCCTGTGGCTTAGACCACTTCAGCATGTGACTACGGTCCTGCTTGTGTTGTACTCATGTACTGACCATGAGGTGGGAGGTCGTGGAGTCCGACTCTTCCATTTGACCTTGTATGGCACTGGATTTAGGCTTCATAGCCAAAGGTTGGATTTGAATGGTACGATTCAAATCCTCAGGGCATAATAATACATAATACATCCGTTTAGTACCTATTGCTTAGGATAAACACGAAACATTGGTTGAAGCCTTGTTTGTGTGATATCTCTGTTATACCTTGTAGGTTATGTGACATTATATCTTGTCCTGATAATCATATTACATAGAGATACATATTATCTTGCAAATCATATTCTTTGAGATATATCTGGTTATATGCTCCTGTATAGCTGGTAAGCTTGTCGGTAAGAATGATTTGTTTTATATAGATTGTCCTTGCTATACCTGTTGTTAGATATTTACAGTTATAGTCTATCTTGCTGAGGTTCTGTAGTTGCGGTGGGAAGTTATGTTTCCCGCTGGGACAATGTTCAATTGTCTCACTCCGCTGGTTTGTAACCTTTTTAGGTGGTCAAGCTTGTCGTGGTGGTGGTCGCGGAGTTGGGGCCGAGCAACGAGAAGATCTGTAGAAGGCAAGCTTTGGAGATGTTGCTATTTTGGATGTTTTATTTTAGAGTCTAGAGTCATACCTGTACTCTCAGGTCCTTGGCGGTGTTTTGATGTTGTTTTATGATGTACGACCGATATCGTTTTGTATATCCTGCTGTTGGCCGGATGTGGGCCTCTATATGTATGAACAGGTGGTGAACTCATGGTTATGACAGGACAGCTGTTGCTCTAAGCTGTGGATATGTATCCAGGCTTGTGTGGATATATGTATATAACATGTTTCTATGCAGGATGAGGACTGGAATGTAATATGTTTCTCAGATTATCAGTCTTCCGAAAAAGGTTTTAATTAACCCATGTTTTTGATTACCTGTGATTATGGTGATTTCCACACATTTTCGCGTAACACCTCGTTATGTGTGATAATGGGATGTGTTGCCACAAGTTTGGTATCAGAGCTTTAGGTTCGCTGAGTCTGGGATCTAGGACTAGGTTGAGTCTGTTCTTATGAGTTTTCCAGGTTTTCTTACAAAATCTTCTGCTCTCAGCGGAAGAAAAGCCAAGATGTCTGGAAACCATGAAGAACATGCTCCTGAGCATAGTGATGCTGCATCAGTTGATGGAGTTGATGGACAGGCACATGAAGATTGGGTGCCTGAGGTCCCCCCAACCTAACCCAGCCATACTGGAACATCCTGCCTACCAACATCTTATGGGGAAGTTAATGGCTACGATGAATCTCATGGTTGAGCGATTACCAGTGCCTCCTCCGCGAGCACAGGTTCCCCATGGAGAAGCATCAGGTATTGAGAAGACCTTTGAGCGGCTTCGCCGAGTTGGAGCTTCGGATTATGCTGGAATGGCTGATCCAGCGGATGCAGATCTATGGCTGACAAGTCTCGAGAAGGCTTTCCAGATCCTTGACATCCCTGAAGCAGACAAGGTAAAGCATGCTGTCTACCTTCTGAAAGGTAGTGCTGGTCACTAGTGGACCATCGAAGAAGAGAAGCGGCCTGGTGAGGTGATCTGTTGGGAAGTGTTTCGACGCGAGTTCGTCACCAAATACTTTCCAAAGACATATCTGGATGAGAAGATCAGTCAGTTTGAGAAGTTGCGACAAGGAACGATGAACATCACCGAGTATGAATCTAAGTTTATGGATCTGTTGAGGTTCTATCCTCACATGGCGGCAACAGATGAGGAACGGATCAGACGTTTCAAGAAGGGTTTAAGTGCTGAGTTGACAACCCCGGTGTCTGCGTTGGAAAACCAAGAGCGGTTTGCTACGTTCGTGGAATAAGTTCGCCGGATCGAGAGAACAGTGAGGGAGAAAAGAGAGTCTATGTCTCTTAAAAGACCTGCTCAGTTTCAAGGACGAAGGTTTGGTGGCTTTAAGAAGCCCAAGTTTTCGGCACCGTCAGCGATAAGAAGCGTTGGTGTACCATCTCAGTGGTCTTCGAGTAAGGGGAGAGGCTATGTTTCTTCACCGTCTAAGGCACACAGTTCAGCTTCTGTGGCAGTGACAGGGCCAGTTAGGCCACGGTTTGAGGACAAGGCATGTCATCTTTGTGGACAAGTCGGGCATTTCAGGCTTAATTGCCCGAATAGAGATGTTGAAGTGATGCAGCAACCGAGACAGAGTTTCCAGAAGTCTGAGAGACCGCAGCCCAGTGGTAGCAGAGGCCGAGGACGCGGTCAGGCGTTTCAAGATGGATCGTCTGCTCAAGGAAGCAGAGGTCGTGGACAACAAGCAACAACTCGATTCTATGCCATGAATCAGCCAGAGGCGATAGTCAACCCGTGAGTGGTGACAGGTCAGATGGAGTTCTTTCATTCTGATATGTCTTCTTCTTGCTTTATATCTGTTCTGGTTGACCCGGGTGCTACACACTCTTTTATCGCCTATAGTATGCTTGAAAACTGTCATCTACCTGTTAGCTGTAAGAAGGATAGCTTGTTGTTAGAAACCCCTCTTAATGGTTCCTCCTTGCTTTGAGAAGAGTGCCCATCTTGTGTTTTGTCTTCCTCGGGACATCACATTCAAGTGGATCTTATACCACTTGATATGCATGGTTTCGATGTTATCCTCGGGATGGATACCCTAGAGAAGTATAATGTTGTCTTGGACTGTGGATCCAAGCAGGCAGTGTTCTATGTTGCTGGAGAGAAGTGGATCTTCCAGGGAGACAGGAAGATTCTTCCAACGTGTTTAGTATCAGCTGTGGTGGCATATAAGTTGTTACGACAAGGATGTGAGGCATTCTTAGCTCACATGGTAGATACCATAGTGGATGCCAAGGCGAAAGGTCCTAGTCTTGAGGAGGTGTCCGTTGTTCGAGAGTTTGCAGACGTGTTTCCTGAGGAGTTTCCTGGCGTTCCTCCACCCCGAGAGATTGATTTCGAGATCAATCTGGTCCCTGGAACACAGCCAGTTGCACAGTCGCCATACAAGATGGCTCCAGCAGAGATGGCAGAGTTGAAGAAACAGTTGCAAGAGTTGCTAGATAAAGGTTTTATCCGACCAAGTACGTCGTCGTGGGGTGCTCCAGTGTTGTTTGTCAAGAAGAAGGATGGTTTGATGTGATTGTGTATAGAATACCGGCAGTTGAACAAAGTCACGATCAAGAACAAGTACCCGTTGCCGAGGATAGATTATCTATTCGATTAGTTGCGTGGTGCTACAGTGTTCTCGAAGATAGATCTACGGTTCAGATATCATCAGTTGAGGATAAAGGCGGATGACATACCAAAGTCATCCTTCAGGACGAGGTATGGTCATTATGAGTTTGTGGTTATGCCGTTTGGATTGACCAATGCACCTGCAACTTTCATGGATCTGATGAATAGAGTGTTCCGTCCGTTCTTAGATCAGTTTGTTGTAGTCTTTATAGATGACATCTTGATCTATAGTCAAGACAGACTAGAACATGAGCAACATCTTCGTTGAGCGTTGACTCTTCTTCGTCAACATCATTTGTATGCCAAGTTCAGTAAGTGTGAGTTCTGGCTGGATGAAGTGACCTTCTTGGGCCATGTGATATCCGCTGAAGGAGTCAAGGTAGATCCGAAGAAGGTGGAATCTGTTGCAGATTGGGAACAACCGAAGACACCAACAGAAGTTCATAGTTTCCTTGGTTTAGCAGGATACTACCGGAGGTTTATCAAGGACTTCAGTTCGATAGCTTTGCCGATGACAAAGTTGACCAGGAAGGATGTACCTTTTGTTTGGGATGATCGATGTCAGCAAGCTTTCCACAATTTGAAGGAGAAGCTGACTAGTGCTCCAGTGTTGATCTTGCCAGAGACTGGGAAAGGTTATGTTGTTTTCTGTGATGCTTCCAAGAAAGGTTTAGGAAGATCATGTGGTTTCTTTTGGAGACACTATATGTATGGGGAAGTATGTCAGATCTTTACGGATCATAAGAATCTGAAGTATATCTTCACGCAGCATGAGTTGAACATGCAACAGCGGCGATGGATGGAGTTGATCAACGACTATGACAGCACTATCGAGTATCATCCTGGTAAGGCGAACATGGTAGCTGATGCGCTTAACAGGAAGTCTTCTTCTCTTTCGTTAAAGAAGGCACAGTTGGGTTCCCTGGTTTGCCATAGGCAAGATATGTTTGTTTCTCTGCGACAGATGAATGTGCATATGGAAGTCTCCTTGTTGTCTGGTCTTTTTGCATAGATGCAAGTCAAGCCTATGTTGAGGCAGCAGATCAAAGATGCACAGCAGACAGACAAGGCGGTACAGTTGATCAGATCAGAGTTCGGCAGTGACAAGCGTGATGGGTTTCATGAGCCCAAGGATGGACTAGTTTGCTATCGTGACAGGATGGTGGTTCCAGATGCTGATGATCTGAGGAAGTTGGTGCTTGAGGAAGCACACACGTCGATGTATGCCATGCATCCAGGTGTCACCAAGATGTATCATAGTCTGAAGGACTTGTATTGGTGGCCCGGTTTGAAGAAGGATGTAGCTGAGTTCGTGGCAAGATGTGCGGTGTGTCAGCAAGTGAAGGCTGAACATCAGAAGCTGGCAGGTACGTTGCAACCTTTGCCGATACCGCAGTGGAAATGGGATCATATAACTATGGATTTCTTAGTTGGTCTACCCCGGACAACTAGGAATCAGGATTCCATTTGGGTGATAGTGGAGAGATTGACTAAATCTGCCCATTTTCTACCAATGAGGACAACGTATACAGCTGAGAAACTAGCCCGAATATATGTGGATGAGATACTACGTTTGCATGGTGTGCCAACAACGATAGTTTCTGACAGAGGTCCTCAGTTTACAAGTCGTTTTTGGGAACAGTTGCACAAGGCGTTGGGAACGCAGTTAAGGTTCAGTACAACTTTTCACCCGTAGACAGATGGACAGTCTGAGAGGACTATTCAGATTTTGGAAGATCTCCTTCGAGCTTGTGTTTTATAGTTCCTAGGCAGTTGGGATGTACATCTGAGTTCGATAGAGTTTGCTTACAACAACAGTTATCAGCAAAGCATCGGCATGGCTCCTTATGAAGCTCTGTATGGAAGGAAGTGCAGATCTCCTTTGTGTTGGTACGAGTCTGGTGAGTATCAACTTTTGGGTCCTGAGTTAGTACAGCAGATGACAGAAAAGATCAAGGTGATACAGCAACAGTTGAAAGTGGCACATGACAGGCAGAACTCTTATGCAGACAATCGTCGACGACTGTTGGAGTTCCAGGTAGGAGACAAAGTATATCTTAAAGTCTTGCCGTGGAAAGGTGTGCTGAGGTTTGGGCGGAAGGATAAGTTGGCACCCAGGTATATGGGGCCTTATCCAGTTACAGCACGTGTTAAAAAGATAACTTACGAGTTAGAGTTGCCTCCAGAATTGCACAGGTTGCATCTAGTGTTTCATGTCAGCATGTTGAAGAAAAGTCATCCGGATTCAGGTACAGTGATACAACCAGTTGAGGTTGAGCTTGATGCAGATGTGACCTACGAGGAAGGTCTGGTGGCGATCCTTGACAGAAGGATCAAGAAGTTGAAGAGGAAAGATCTGATTCTCGTGAAGGTTCTTTGGCAACGTCGTGGCGTCGAGGAAGCCACGTGGGAGCTTGAGGAAGAGATGAGGAGGAAGTATCCCTCGCTTTTCTCTTCGGATTTCGGGGACGAAATCCCTTAAAGGGGGTTAGATTGTAAGGACCATGACCTGCGTTTAGGGTCTACCCTATTTATTTTGCTTAATCTTGGTGGTTTGATGCTTGCTAATCACCTTTGAGTGGTGATTAGGGTTTTTATTGTGCCTTGTTGAGAGTTGAGGGGCTACTTGCAAATAAACCCAGATTAGGGTTTTGTGTGCAAGTTTGCCATCTTGTGAGATGTTTTCCCCTCTTTGCTTCCTGTAGGGTTGAGAGGAAGGCTTGGGCTTGTTGTTTGAGTCCTTTGGGCCTTTGTTGAGCTTGTTTGGGCCTTGGAGTTCCTTGTTTGGGCTTGCTTGGGCCTTGTGTCAGCCAAGTAGAGCTTGAGTCGGCCTAGGGCTAGCTTGGTGTGTCACCCATGATGCTTGGTCCAACCTTGGTCATGTTTGGTGGAACACATGGTGCACATCTTGGACAAGTGTCCTATGGCTTGCAAGAGTGGTGGCTTGAGTTGATGGACAAGTGTCCCTTGGGTGGACGACACATAGCAAGAGCCTACCTTGTTTTCTCCTCCTTTCTCATCTATATAGGTGGTCCCTTTCTTAGCTTGAAGTCCCTTTAGTTCCTCTCCTTCTTGTGCTCGACACTCTCTTTCCCCTTGCTTGGTGGCCGACACACCCTTGTGTGAGGAGCTTGGAGGCCGATACACCCTTGGAGAAGGAAGGTGGTGGCCGATACACACCCTTGGAGGAGCCTTGGTGGTCGAGATACCCTTGGAGCTTGAAGTGCTTCTTCCTCCTTGGAGCTTAAGGCGGGTTGCATGACTCTAACCCTAACTACTCTATCCTCTTCTCTCATATGTTGTTTTAATCTTGCCTATATATGTTAGTAGTTGGTTCTTGTTTACCTTGCATGTTGGCCGATCCTTGTAATCTAGGGTTTAGGAGAGCAACACTCCTTTCTCCCCTTGGTCTAGATGAGTGAGCTTTGGTTCTAGTGTCGTGAGCAATACCCCTCTTTCCTACCCGATTGAGGTGAGCTTATGACCTAGTGGCTCGAGCAAGACTCTCATCTCACCTTGGGCAAGATGGTGAGATCATTTAGATGGCTTGAACCTTGGTCAAGATGTGTGGGGAGGTGTTGCCCGACATCCTTGCCCTAGTTTCCCCTTTCATGATTTTGAGTAAGCAAAGCTTCTCTTTTGTGCCTTGAGCGGGTGAGTACTCTGGCTCTGCTCGCCCGATGGGCTGTGTGCTCAGTGAGCTCAATGCTGTCTCGCCCGACATACCTTGCTCTACTCACTCCACAAGCCTGCTCGCTCGGTTTTTCCCTTGCTCACCTGCACGCGTGTCGCCCAGTAACCCTGCTCGCCCAATATAGTTCTGCTCGCTCAAACGCCTTGCTCGCCCGGTCTCAGTGATCACTCTACGTGTCTGCTCGCCCAGTTAACCTTTTGCTCGCCCGACACTCTCTGCGTGTGTCGCCTGACAGGGCTGCTTGCCCATGTTGTGCCCCGCTCGCCCGTTACTGCCCTGTTCAGTTCCACCTTGCACGCTCAGCCTCACCGTGCACGCCTAGATAGTTTTTCTCGCCCGATAGACTTTGCTCACGCGGCTTAATCTTGCACGCCTCTGTGTCGCCTGATCCTCTTGAGAAGGGGCGTGCGGGCAGGAGAATTGGATGCAGCACAACGTGCAACCTCCCCAGGCCTAGCCGAGCAAGTCAACTATAGTGAGGGTTTTGAGGTCTTAGGTGAGGGCAGTTAGGTCCTTTGGTGATGGTCCCAAGTATCATGACAGTAGACGCTTATGAATAACCAAATCTTGGTAGTAATGCCTTGCTTAGTAACAATCAAATGACATGGTAGTAATAATTACATAGTCATGATGATAATGTGTGGATAACAAAGATGTTAGTTGTGTTAATGCCTTGATAGTAAGAGAAAGTAATAATAATGGTAATGATTGGAATGATGTGACTAAGTGGCAATTACATTAACAGTTTTCTTAACATAGCAATGAAGATAATAGTAGATAATGATGATGATCATAATAATGATGGCAATAATGATAGTAATGACATGCATGAATTAACCCTTGTGCTTAATTGCTAGTGAGAATGATGATAGTTACACTAGTAGCTTGCATAATGGTAAAAATGGTAAGAATGATGATAGTGGATGGTAATAGTAATGATATTGGTAACAATAGTAGTTGACTTGTATACTCAACATAATTGTTATGTAAAGTGAATACCTTGACTAATCTTGAGATAAGGATAAGCATGATTATGGTACAATGTGCTTAACAAGCCTGATCATCAAATAGTGTAAAATTGATAAATAGATTATCTTGAATGATAACTCATGATAGTGGGCATATTCCTTATGTTGAATCTATGGTTATTGTGTATCCTAACCATGCAGGTGATGTGTAGCCATGAAAGGGCTATGAGACATATGTGATGAGTAACATTACCTTGATATTTGTTCTATGATATTTTATATGTAATGTGTTGGTCCCATGATGATGATGTGAGCCTTGAGAGGCAGTGACAATACATGATGAAGGATTGATATCCTATGTTATGTGATATGGATCTGGATGGTTGGCAAGAGGCCAAGTGGTAACATGTGATGTTGGATCCTTGTGATGGATCAGGTTGATGAGGTCTCAATACCAGTATAATGTTCTTTATTTTCTGTTATATCTTGCATGATTATAACTTGGTTGAATCCTGCAATCCATCTAAAAGATACTAATTAATTATAGTGGAATTATATCATGTAGTTTGCCCTGGCCATAGATCCATCATCGTCAGGACTTGGTGATGGTGAAACAGGTTCTCCTACGGGTTAACCTGGAAGCGCATATTGTTGAATATGTGTAGGTTGTTCCTAGCCTGAAAATAAGGAGGTAAGAGTGTAACTTCAGTTACAGACTCAGATATGTATATAGAGCATGGTGAACAGGCCCATGGCTCAGGATATGTGATGTGTGAGCATGAATGCGTTCATGGCTCAGAGCACGGTGAACAGGCCTGTGGCTCAATTTTACTAGCGCCGAGACCTGTACCAAGGCGGGCTAGAGTGAGGGTAGCCTATGGATCTGTCCCTGTGGCTTAGACCACTTCAACATGTGACTACGGTCCTGCTTGTGTTGTACTCGTATACTGACCACGAGGTGGGAGGTCGTGGAGTTCGGCTCTTCCATTTGACCTTGTATGGCACTGGATTTAGGCTTCGCAGCCAAAGGTTGGATTTGAATGGTACGATTCAAATGCTCAGGGCATAATAATACATAATACATCCGTTTAGTACCTATTGCTTAGGATAAACACGAAACATTGGTTGAAGCCTTGTTTGTGTGATATCTCTGTTATACCTTGCAGGTTATGTGACATTATATCTTGTCCTGATAATCATGTTACATAGAGATACATATTATCTTGCAAATCATATTCTTTGAGATATATCTGGTTATATGCTCCTGTACAGCTGGTAAGCTTGTCGGTAAGAATGATTTGTTTTATATAGATTGTCCTTGTTATACCTGTTGTTAGATATTTACAGTTATAGTCTATCTTGCTAAGGTTCTGTAGTTGCGGTGGGAAGTTATGTTTCCCGCTGGGACAATGTTCAATTGTCTCACTCTGCTGGTTTGTAACCTTTTTAGGTGGTCGAGCTTGTCGTGGTGGTGGTCGCGGAGTTGCGGCCGAGCAGCGAGAAGATCTGTAGAAGGCAAGCTTTGGAGATGTTGCTGTTTTGGATGTTTTGTTGTAGAGTCTAGAGTCATCCCTGTACTCTCTGGTCCTTGGCGGTGTTTTGATGTTGTTTTACAATGTACGACCGATATCGTTTTGTATATCCTGATGTTGGCCGGATGTGGGCCTCTATATGTATGAACAGGTGGTGAACTCATGGTTATGACAGGACAGCTGTTGCTCTAAGCTGTGGATATGTATCCAGGCTTGTGTGGATATATGTATATAACATGTTTCTGTGCAGGATGAGGACTGGAATGTAATATGTTTCTCAGTTTATCAGTCTTCCGAAAAAGGTTTTAATTAACCCGTGTTTTTGATTAGCTGTGGTTATGGTGATTTCCACACGTTTTCGTGTAACACCTCATTATCTGTGTGATAATGTGATGTGTTGCCACAGTTATATTCTGGGAAGCCCCCAATACCCCTCTATTTATAGGTAGGGTTTGGTTCAGGGTTCTCAGTCTATGCGAGAGTGGAAGGGACCAAAAGATATTAAATTTTCACAATAATTCTAGAACTTTTACAACCTGTGCCATCTGAAATGGCCATTTGACACACTAGACGGTCATCTAGCATGCCAAATGGTCATCTAGCTCAGTACAGACAATCGTCTAGTACTTTCCCAGTCACACACAAAATTGATAATTCCTTTCCAATTAATATCCTATATTAATTACTTGCACAACAAGTAATGTACAACTATAATAAACTTGAAAATATCTAGAACCTTCCCTTGACTGATCCAGGCCATCTCACCCATGTAAGACAGTCATCTCGCTCACCTAGTCAGTCGTCTGGTGAGTCGATTCGGGATGGTCAGTTCAATCCAAAGCCAATTTTATCTTGAATCAGTTTGACACTCCAAACACCCATCTCAACCCTTGAAATGACCATTTGGCACTTCAAGAAACCATCTCATGCCATGAGGTGGACATTTGGCAGTGCAATCAAGCTACCTTTGTGTGAATCAAATATTGTAACACTTTAGTACTTAGTTTAATGGTCAATCTAGTTTAATCTCCTCTTCTAGGATGAGACCTATGTGTGTGACCTTATAAGTCCCATATTACGTTGGCAGTGGATGTCAATAATAGTTTATGACATCACAAGCATGAGGGGTTCCTAGTCACACATGAATGATACCCAAGTAAATGAAAAGTTGGAGAACAAATTCAACCTACAATCTATGTATGGCATTACAGTGTATGTATAGTTCCTTTGTCACTAATGATCAAACTGAACTCAAGCATGGAGCAGTCACCCTCTTTATCATTCAATCTTGTTTACTAAATCAAGAGCATACTATTTGAGATATATGTAAGCTCAATATCACATATTGATTCACATGTGTATGTCCATGCATTTCTCAATCTTGCTAATCAAGAGGCCTAGAACATCAAAATCTAGTATGAGGGACAAATACCATTTCTATAATTCACAATCTATTCGCATGTGTCAAAGTCACCCAATAATTACCTTTATAACAACCCATGTTTTAGGAATGCATTTGGTGATGTCAAAGTTTATCCAATGACATGTGATGAGTGCAATTATTTTAGGTCTAAAAACCACAACCACCACTATCACCATCACTATGAGAACTGACTATGACTTCCATAATTATGGCTTCCATGTGTCATTCTCATGGTGGGTTTGTCCGATACACTATTCTCTAACATATATTTGTGTGATTGGTTTGATATTGCCATGTCATAACTAATGAGACTATGTCATCATCGTACATTGATATTTAGTGTTATTGTTTTCTATATACCTTCCATAATAACAACTTATTAGGGACATAATGAGAATACATATATGTACTCTTAATATCTATATGACCTCATTCTTTCATGTCACATACTTGAAGACATACATCATTGAGTAATATTATTCTCTACACATTTATAATATTACATCATTATCTCATAACTAAATTAAAAAGTATAAATTGGAAGCTTGCCTTTTGTTAATAATCAAATCATTTTTACAAGTTATGTCATTACAATCATCACATGATTGGCTCTCTGGACATACATACCAACATACTCCTACTTGCACTTAGAGACAATCATCCACGAATATTATTCTAGGTGACCTAACAAGACTGTCATGCTTCTACTATGAAAGTGCCTTTATCAAGAGGTCGGTAAGATTATTCTTAGTTGGTACTTTGCAAATCTATACATCTCCTAGTTGTATGATCTCTCGTATGAGATGATACCACCTTTGTATATGCTTTGAGCACTAATGTGATCTGGGTTCCTTAGCTTGTGCAATAGCTCCATTTTTGTCACAATATAGATCGATTGCATTGTTGAGGCTTGGAATGATCCCAAGTTCTATAATAAACTTATTGATCCATACAACCTCCTTTTATGCATTTGATGCATCAATACACTTGACCTCTATTGTAGAATCTGCAATTGTCTCTTACTTGAAACTCTTCCAGCTTATAGCTCCCCTTTTTGGGTAAAACACAAATCCTAATTGTGATTTATAATCATCTTGATCAATCTGCAAGCTTTTGTCAGTGTAACCCTTTACCACCAACTCTTCCTCTCTGTCGTAGAATAAGAACTGATCCTTAGTCTTTCTCAAGTACTTGAGGATGTTATTCATGACTAATCAGTGAGCATCATCTACATCTAACTGATTTCTGCTTGTTATTCTCAAGGCATACGAGATGTCTGGATGGGTACATAACATTACATACATGATTGATCCAATTTTTGAGGCATATGGAATCAAACTGATGCATTCCTTTTATTCATATAAATTGGGACACTGACTCTCAGAGATGGTCACTGCTGGGTTTTAGGGGAGGTAGAGATGCAGTGGAAACAAAAAATTTCTCCCCAAACCCAGAACCCAAAGAGATCTCGTCAAGATATATATGGCAGGAAGGATGGTTTGTAGAGGTGTACCTTGTCCCGAGGCTTGCTCGGTGACGTTACCCCGTGGCTAGCATGGTCTTCACCTCTAGTCTTGTACGGTGTCTGTGCAGCTCCTAGTCGCACTCGGACTAACGGCTCCTGGTCGCACCCAGACTGACGGATTGACAGTTGTCCTCTAAGCGGCAGAAATCTCCCGCCTCTGTAGTAGTCCACACATACCATTGAGAACTCCAATCGTCTTGTCCTACAGGACACTGGAAGGAGGTGTCCCCTTCTATTGGCGTACTAGTCACTAACATGCTCTCCCGCCACCGATCACTTTTCTGTAGTTGTCTTTCCCTCATTGTGCCTCCCTAGTTGGGTAGCACTTGCTTGGGCTCTCCCGGTTCACAACTGGAGAGGAAAACTTTGCAGAGCAACTAATATTCTGAGAAGCCCCCAATACCCCTATATATATAGGTGGGGTCAGGGTTCTCAGCCTCGGGCAATGTGGGACTAAAGTGGGAGTAGAAGGGTCTGGAATTTCCATGAATTGATACACTTCAGTAAGTGAACTGATCATTTCACAAACAAACTGATCATTTGGGGAATGAATCGATCATTTCATCTCATGAACCGGTCGGTTGGGAAGCTGAATTGATCGGTTCATTCATGAACCGATCGTTTCACTTCCCAGGGTAGTTCCCAATTGACTTTCTTCGTTCCGTTTCTAATTAATCCAAAGATCAATACTTGTCCCAATCGAATTGTACAAGTGAAATAAAAACATTTTCTCACCAACCTAACTTTCCCAATATGGCTCATTTGGTCTAGTTGAACTGATCGGTTCAACACTTGAACTGGTCATCTCACTTGACCCTGGGCCAATCGGTTTAATAGATTTAACCGGCCGGTTGGCAATCCAGGTTGTGCAGAAATCAGTTAATGCAGTTCTCAATCAATCTGACACCCAAATCAGCTAGTCCAACACTTGAAATTGGTGATTCTGAGTCAAGTCAATTGATTGAATGTTTAATTGAACTACGAAACACATTTAGTAAACAACATAAACATCATTTGTGGATAAACTCCTCTTCCAGGTTAAATCCTATGTGTGTGACCCTGCAGGCCCATTTCACTTTGGTAGTGAAAGTCCATAACACTTATGACTTCACAAGCAAAGAGAGGTGCCCAGTTGCACATCAGTGCTACTCAAGTGAAAAGGAAAGTTGGAGAACAACTTTCAATTCTACAATCTGTGACTGGTTTTATAGTGAATGTATCATTCCTTTATCACTGATATACCGAATGAACTCAAGTCATGGAACAGTCATCCTTTCACGTTCATTCACTTTCTTGATCTCAAAGTAGACTGTATGAGATATGTGTGACATCAATATCACATATTGATTCACACATGCATGCACATGTCTTTCTCAGTCCTACTGATCAAGTGGCCATGGACATCAAACTCCCTCAGGAGGGACAAATTGCATATCTATCACTCACCCCTCAAAAGCCCCATGTGTCAAGGTCACCCAATCATCACCTTTATAACAGTGTATATTTTAGGACTGTGTTTGATGATGTCAATCTGTACCCAATGACATGTGTTGAGTGTAGTGATTTCAGGTCAAAGAATCACACTCACGACCATCACTGTGAGAGCTGACTGTGACTACCAATTCATGATTCCATGTGTCACTTCTCACGGTGGGTCTTTCCGATACACATGTTCTCTAACAAGTACCTATGTGCTTGGTTTGATATCACTATATCATGACTAATGAGATTCTGTCATCAACCAATAAACAATATAGTCTTGTGCTTCATCGTTGTCTATCAACCTTCCAGAATGACATCTGACTAGGGCCATAACAAGAATGTATACTCTTAACATCTGTATGATCTCATCGTTTAGGTCCTCAACCTAAAAGCATACGTCATTGAGTGAAACAATTATTTAGACATTTAATATGTTCTATCATTATCTCATAACTGACTGAACTAAAATGAATTGGAAGCTTGCCTTTGAGGTTCATCAAATCAATATTAATGTATCCCACCAATCATCCCATGATTGGATCTCAGGGCATACATACCAACAGACTCCCACTTGCACTGCGAGCCAATCACCCTTGAATCATATTCTTAGTGATGTCCAAACATGTCCCACATGTTACTGTGCTCTAGTGCTAATGTAATGAGTTATGGCAACACTTTGCCTAAGTCGGTATAATTGCATGTCTCATATCTCTTTGATGTACGTCTTACGTATGAGATGGAGTTTCCGTAATATGCGATCAAATATTCCGTTGCTAGCCTTTAGCCTCATTGCATGACCAAGCACTCCTTACTAGTCATCAATGATCGAAATATCTATAAGTTCATCTTTATGAACTCCCAGATCCATATAGTATCCACTGTTGTTCTCTAACACACGGATACTCGACATTTTCCTTTTAAAATGGCTTTATTCGAACGTTTCCATTTTTTAACACACATTCACTTTTATATATCCCATATATATTTTGCGATAAATTTTCTATCTTTTACGGAAGTTCACATCAGTGTAACTCTTTACAGTGAACCCTTCCTTATTTCCATAGAACTAGTACTTCTCAAGTACTTACCAAGTTCTCATGGTATTCCAGTAACCCTTACTGGAAATAGACAGATATCCACTCGTCATGTCCCACATACGAGTTTTCAGGATGAGCATATCATATTGTCATGACCTACATACAACATGATAAATGCATTTTATTCTTTGTCATGTCCATACATGCAAGATGATAAATGTATTATGTTCTTGCCATGTTCATACATGCAAGATGACGGAATGATTACATACATGTTAGATCCATATCTATTTTAGTGTTCCCATTCTTCGTAAGAATTGAGACACTTGGCTCTGGGGTACTAACTCCATGTAACATGGACAAGTTTTGTCCCACTGAATCTGTGTATACTGAATCCTTTAGTACAAATTGCCTATGTATGGTTTCTCTTTTCCAAGTCAAGAGGTTTTGAGAACTATCTCTATAGGTCTCTATTCCCATCATATAGGAAATGCCTCTATCTTCCCTAAAGATAATTTTCACAAAGGATTCCATTCTAGAACATCTCATGCCTCATCAACATGTGGAATGCAAATACGCTCCTAGTAAATCACAGATTCCTTCTTTATCTTTGTCATATAAGTCAAAACCTTTGACTATATTACCAAAGTAAAGATCCCAGCTCTGAGTTGCTTGTACTCAATCAATCACATTGATTAGTCCATTGTAACTTATAGACTTCATTTGCATTAATGGATTCATAAACCTTATAGGTTGTGTCACATACACATCCTTGTCTTACTCCTCATAGGAATGCAATTTTAGTATTCGTATGCCAAATCTCTTAGTCATTAAGTTGCAATCCACAAGCATGATCCTTATCAAAATGTTATCCATGTGTCTTAACGCTTAAGACTCATTCACACTTATGGGTTTTATCCCAACAAGTGCTACCACTAAGGTCATACCATATGGTTCACATGGAAGTCATTTAGGCTCTAATGGTCATAAACCATAACTCGAAATCTGGTTCCTCAATATCATCTACATTGTTGACTCATCGTATACCAACTCATCATATAGATATTTGAGGTGTATCTGTTAAGGAATTTGAGATCTCACAACACTTTGTGATTCTTAATATCCTTTATTAGTGTAAGGTATTTTCTATTTAAGAAGAATTTAGTTGTTTGATAATCATGCCCTAACTTCTTAGAGTATGACTCCTTCTTGATTTAGACATCACTATGCCTTAATCATGAGTTCTCTATGATACACTATTATAATCACTCATAAGGTTCTCAAATATTTTGTTTAAGTATCCCATTCATTGATCACATCAAGAATTAATACTTTTACCAAATTTTTACTTCATTCATGATCTTCTTGAACATTTCAAGATATTCATATTGGAATTTCTCTAAACACCATTTGAAGTATTAACATTTGATCCAGTAGGTATTTAAATACATCATATGTATTATACCTAATAGGATAATCATTCTCCCACTACCACTAGTGAAGATTGATTTATCATGTCCAAGATATTCATGTCTCTTAATGGTTCACATCCAAAAGAGTCTAGCTTTATACATCAATTTGGACTAGAAATTAATTTCTCATGATAATGCTAATTCATTGTTTGAGTTATCAATAACATTTAGGTATCATTTTATCTTATGCATACCAAGTACCACAAGATAAACAAGGCATTGCCATAAAAGACCAAATCTTTGAAACATCAACTATATTGATAGCCATCTTGTCACTACAAGATGCAACAATAAAGTGTTTCTATTGGCAAATTTAAATAGAAATTCTCAACTCTATTTCATGCCCTTTAGGCTTAAATAAACTGAAAGGTGCTCCTATCTATGGAACAAACACTTGCTCCAATGATTAGTACTCCTTTCTTTGTCCTTTCACAAAGGCCATCACTTCTTTGTAGATCTAGCATATCATATATGTCATATCTTCATCTTGGTATCATATACCTTAGATAAAGAAGTGTTTATTTCATGATACCTATGGTGGAGATCTCTATCCCCTCCTTTCATCTTCTTTTGTTCTTCTAGATATAGAGGGCAATTTCTCTGCCCTCGTTCACCCTTCCCATATGTCTTGAGGTTGAAGAGAGCTTGGTATGCTGGCTAGAATCAGAACAATTCTTAGCTTTTCCCTTGCCCTTGCCTTTGGACCTACCTTTCTTTCTGTTGATCAAAATCATAGACTTAGGCTTGGCCTTCTTCATCTGTGCCTTGACTGTCCTCAACATGCCCTACAACTCTATCAATGCTTGTCAAAGTTGTTCATGTTGTAGTTCATCATGAACTGTATGATTCCTGCAACATTTGCAGTATCACACCAGTAGCCAACTCTTGGCTCAGAGGGAATCCAAGTCTAGTGAATTTTTCCACATACCCAATCACATTGAGTGTGTGAGAACCAACTGGATCTCCTTCTATCATGACATACTAGGACAATGTTGGGTTTAGGGAAGCAGAGAAGGTAGCGTAAAAAAAAATTCTTCTCCAAAACCCATTACGAAGGAATCGCATCAACATCTATACAGTAGGAAGGATGGTTTGTAGAGGCGTACCTTGTCTCGAGGCTTTCTCGGTGACTATACCTCACGGCTTATGCGGTCTTCACCTCCAGTCCTGGACGGTGTATGTGCAGCTCCTGGTCTCACCGGGACTATTGGGATTGACAGCTGTCCTCTGAGCGGCAGAAGTCTCCCGCCTCTGTAGTCGTCCGCACAGATTGCCTGGAACTCTGATCACCTTGTCCCACAATGCACCAGAAGGAGTCACACCCTTCTGTTAGTGTACTAGTCACTGAAACACTCTCCTGCAACCAGTTGTTGTTCAACAATTGCCTTTCCCTTGATGTTCCTCCCTGGACGAGTAGGGCTCTCTCGGTTACCACAACCAGAGATAGGCAACTTTACATAACAAATGGTGTTCTCAGATGTACTGATCTTGTCATCATAGAAGCCCCCAATACCCCTCTATATATAGGAGAGTTTAGGGTCAAGGTTCTCTGCCCCGGTTAATGAGGGATTAAAGCAGGTGTAGAAGGGTTCGAGATTTTCCACAAAGTCTGACACACTTCTTCAGTTGAACCGATCGGTTCAGCCCTGAACCGATCGTCTGGGCCCTTGAGCCGATCAGTTCAAGCATGAGCCAATCGGTTCGTGGTCTTGGTCCAACTTGAATTGACTTTCCATGTTCATTTCCAACTAATCAACTATTAGTCCCTGTCCAAATCAAATTTGTACAAGTGAAACAAATATGTATTTGCAAATAGGTCTCTGACTTTCCAAACAATCTCAGTTGGTCACCCGAACCAACCGATTCAATAATTAAATTAATCGTTTCATGGGCACCTGAGCCGGTCGGCTCACCATCTTGAGCTGATTGGTTCACCAACTTGAGCCGATAGGTTCATCCCTATGAGCTGATCGGTTGGGGCAACAGACTCTGCAAATTAGTCAATTGCAGTTCCAATCAATTTGATACTCTAATCATATGGTCCAACACCTTGAACACTATGATATTGAGCTATCAATCGATTGAGTGTTTAATTGAACTAATAAACTCCTTTAGCAATCAATCTAAACAATGTTTGTGGAGAAACTTCTCTTCCAGGAACATGTCCTAGTGTGTGTGACCCTGCAGGTCCATTTCACACTGGCAGTGAAAGTCCATAACACTTATGATTTCACAAGCAAAGAGTGGTGCCTAGTCACACAACAATGCTACCCAAGTGAAATAGAAAGTTGGAGACCAACTTTCAATCCTACAATCTGTGAATGGTGTTATAGAAAATGTATAATCCCCTTATCACTGATATCCCGAATGAACTCAAGGCATGGAACAATCATCCTTTCAACGTTCATTCACTTTCTTGATCTCAAAGTAGACTGTATGAGATATGTGTGCAATCAATATCACATATTAATTCACACAAGCATGCATGCATTTCTCAGTCTCACTTATCAAGTGGCCATGGACATCAAACTCCCTTAGGAGGGACAAATCCCATATCTATCACTCACCCCTCAAAAGCCCCATGTGTCAAAGCCACCCAATCATCACCTTTATAACAATCTATATTTCAGTACTGCGTTTGATGATGTCAATGTGTGCCGCACGACATTTGTTGAGTGTAGTAATTTCAGGTCAAAGAATCACACTCACCACCATCACTGTGAGAGCTGAATGTGACTACCAAATCATGGTTCCATGTGTCACTTCACGGTGGGTCTGAGCGATACACTTGTTCTCTAACAAGTACCAATGTGCTTGGTTTGATATCACTATATCATGACAAACGAGATTTTGTCATCAACCAATACACAATCTAGTCTTGTGTGTCATTGTTGTCTATCAACCTTCCACAATGATATCTGACTAGGAACATAACAAGAATGTATACTCTTAGCATCCGTATGATCTCATCATTTAGGTCCTCAACCTAAAAGCATACGTCACTGAGTAAAATAATTCTTTAGACATTCAATCTATTCGGTCATTATCTCATAATTGACTGAATCGGAATGAATTGGAAGCTTGCCTTTAATATTTATCAAATAAACCTTAATGTATCCCACCAATCATCCCATGATTGGATCTCAGGGCATACATACCAACAGACTCCCACTTGCACTGTGAGCCAATCACCCTAGAATCACATTCTTAGTGATCTCCAAACATGTCCCACATGTTACTTTGCTTTAGTGCTAATGAAATGAGTTATGGCAACACTTTGCCTAAGTTGGTATAATTGCATGTCTCACATCTCTTTGTTGTACGTCTTACGTATGAGATGGATTTGCCGTAATATGCGATCCAATATTCCTTTGCTAATCTTTAGCTTCTTTGCTTGTCCAAGCATACCTTACTTGTCATGAATGATCTGAATATCTATAAGTTCATCTTTATGAACTCCCAGATCCATATAGTATCCATTGATGTTCTCTAACACACAGAAACTTGGCATTTCCTTTTTAAAATGGCTTAATTGGAAGGTTTCCAATTTCAACACATATTCACTTTTATATATATCCCATATATATTTTGCGATAATTTTTTTGTCCTTTTTGGAAGTTCACATCAGTGTAACTCTTTACATTGAACCCTTCCTTATTTCCATAGAACTAGTACTTCTCAAGTACTTATCAAGTTCTCATGGTATTCCAGTAACCCGTACTAGAACCAGACAGACATCCACTCATCATGTCCCACATACGAGTTATTAGGATGAGCATATCATGTTGTCATGTCCTACATACAAGGTGATAAATGCATTATACTCTTTCCATGTCCATACATTCAAGATGATAAAAGTACTTTGTTCTTGCCTTGTCCATACATGCAAGATAACGGGATGATGACATACATGATAGATCCATATCTGTCCTTAGTGTTACCATTCTTCATAAGAATTAGACACTTGGCCTTGGGATACTAACTCCATGCAACATGGAAAATTTTTCTCCCACTGAATTTGTGCATACTAAACCCTTCAGTATATATTGCCAATTGTATGCTTTCTCTTTTCAGGTCAAGAGATTTTCGAGAACTATCTCTATAGATCTCTATTTCTATCATATAGGAAAACGTCACTTTCTTCCTAAAGATAATTTCCACTTTGGATTTCCATTCTAGAACATTTCCATTTCACATCACCATGTGGAATGTGAATATGCTCCCACTAAATCACAGATCCCTTCTTTATCTTTGTCATATCAGTCAACCCTTTGACTATATTATCAAAGTAAAGATCCAGTTATCAGTTGCTTGTACTCAATCAATCACATTGATTCATCCATTGTAAAACATATAGACTTTAATGGATTCATAAACTTTATAGGTTGTGTCACGTACACATCCTTGTTTTATTCCTCATAGGAATTTGGTTTTAGTATCCATATGCCAAATCTCTTAGTCATTAAGTTGCAATCAACAAGCATGCTCCTTTCTTACAATGTTATCCATGTGTCTTAATGCTTAAGACTTATTTGCACTTATGGGTTTCATCCCAACAGGTGCTACCACTAAGGTTGTACCTTATGTTCACATGGATGTCATTTACGATCTAATGATTATAAACCATAATTCAAAATCTGTTTTCTCGATATCATCTAGATTGTTGACTCATCATATGAACAACATATCTCATAGATAATTGAGGTGTATCTGTCAAGGATATGAGAACTCACAACTCCTTGTGATTCTTAATGTCCTTTATTAGTGTAGGGTATTCTTAATTTAAGAAGAATTTCGTTATTTGATAATCAATTTTGAACTCTTTAGAGTATGATTCCCTTCTTGATTTAGACATCACTATGTCTTAATCATGAGTTCTCTATGATACACTATCATAATCACTCATAAGGTTCTCAAACATTTGGTCCAAGCATTTCTTTCATTGATCTTATTAAGAATTAATACTTTACCAAATTCGTACTTCATCTATGATATTCTTGAAAACTTCAAGATATTCATATTGGTATTTCTCTAAATACCATTTGAAGTAATAGCATTAACTCCAATAGGTATGTAAATACATCATATGTATTATACCTAATAGGATAATCATTCTTCCACTACCTTAGTGAAGATTGATTAATCATGTCTAAGAGTTTCATGTCTCTTACTGGTTCCTCAACCAAAAGAGTCAAGATTTATCCATCCTATAGAAACTAGAAATGAATTTCTCATGATTTATGCTAATTTGACTGTTTGAATTATCAATAACTTTTAGGTATCATTTTATCTTATGCATACCAAGTACCATAAGATAAACAAGGCATTGCCACAAAGATCATAACTTTCAAAATTGAAACATCAACTTTATTAATGGCCATCATTGTCACACAAGACGTAAAAGAATAAAGTGTTTCTATTTATTGGAAAATATGAAATACCAGTTCATAACTCTATTACATGCCTTCAAGGCTGAAAATAAACTAAAGTACTCCTATCTATGACGACAACATTTTCCCCATTTATTGAGTGCTTATCACTTCACATCTTGGTATCATATACCTCAGAAGTGTTACTAGTTTATTTCAAGATACATTCAGGTGGAGACGTCTGTCGCCTCCTTCTTCTTTAGTTCTTCCAGATAGAGAGGACAATTCCTTTTCTAATGTCCTAGTTTTTGAAAATGGTGGCAATTGCCTCTCTTGGTCACGCCTCCTTTGGCCTTGAGAGATGAAGATGACTTGGGCTGCTGGCTAGGATCAGAACCCTTCTTAGCTTTGCCCTTGCGCTTGCCCTTGGACTTTCCTTTCTTTCCATTGATCAACATCACAGACTTAGGCTTGTCCTTCTTCATCTGTGCCTCGGCTGTCCTCAACATGCCAAACAACTCTGTCAATGGCTTGTCAAAGTTGTTCATGTTGTAGTTCATCACAAACTGACTGTAGGATTCTAGAAATGATTGTAGTATCACATCAGTAGCCAACTCTTGGCTCGGGGGAAATTCCAGTATCGTCAGGTTCTCCACATACCCAATTATCTTGAGCGTGTGAGGGCCAAATGGATCTCCTTATATCACGACACACTTGAACAGTGCCCTGGAGACATCATATCTCTCTTGACGTGCTTGATCTTCATACATGTTCTTGAGATGCTGAATCATCTCAATGAAACCCATGTACTCATGTTGTCTCTGCAACTCATGGTTCATGGAGCACAACATCAATCACTTTGCATCAATGGCATCTTCAGAATGCTTCTTATAAGCATCCCTTTCTACCTTTGGTGTCGTAGGAGCAGGTTCCTCTGGAACTGGAGTATCTAGGACATAGAGTTTCACTTTTGAGTGAGAACAATTCTCAATGTCCTATATCAGTCGTGGAAGTTAGTCCCATTCAGCTTGTCCTTCTTAAGGACCGATCACAATGAGAAGTGATTGTTGTTTTTTTCCATTTGTACTACAAAATGAAATATATGAAATTTAGTCCAAAACTCATTTATACTTATTTGATTGATTTGAAAAGTTTTATGATATAATTAGGACTTTAATTAATTATCGCTCCCACTATTTTTGTTCAAATTGATAACGCTCACCATCAATTATGAAGATTGCAACGTACAACCTTCTAGTGGGTCAAGATCCTAAAATCCTCTCAGTCATGGCCCAGCTAGGGCTGTCACCCACAACTTAGATCTTTTAGGTAGGTAACTTTTGCCAATTGCATCATATGCAACTCTTGAAAGATGTCATGCGCGACTCCTTTCCATGATCACCTCCATGCCTCAAGGTGCTAGATCCTATCTAGGTCACCTTGTTAAGTCTGACCCAAAGCCAACACGATGAATATGCACCCTGCTAGGGCAGACCCACATATTCATCCTTCACGCTTCCACGAGATAGACGATGCACCACGCTAGGGTGTGCCCACACTTGGTCGATCAAGCTTTTCACGTGTGTCACATTTGGAAGGCATCTCAAACTTTAATCTTTATTGAGGGATTTGGTTTTATAGGTACATATACATATCCAATTACCACAATATATAGTAAGTATCATATACATGCTATATCCCACAGAAAACATGCAAAATGATAAAAATGATGATTATGGCCATCCTAATGTGATTCCTTGAACCAAGAGGAATTACGATCATCTAGGTTGTTCTGGGTTTGATCAACTCATCTCCATGATTGATCGGCTCGCCATCAGGCCAGTCAGTTGGGTGCCACCATCTGATCGGTTGGCTCCTCCAACCAATTGGTTCGCCTGGTCATCGTGCATATCTTCATGGATGCCATCCACTTGTCTCATTCCTTGAATCGGTCATCTGGATAGCCAACTGATCAGCTGCACACCTTGAACCGATCGTCTCAGTTGACGTCAGGATGTCCGCCGTTCTTTGACATAGTAGGAAATAAAACAATCTAACTTATTTACATTTGAATTGAGAAACCCCGAGTTACATTCGGGGGGAGCAAAGGTAGGAAATAAATCTCGAGTTATCTCAAGTTATATCAAGAATAAAGATGGAGAATCAGTGCGTAGACCGAGATGCAAGCAATCAATTAACCACACACAGACATAGGATTTATTTGCCATAACCACGCTATACATTCACCACAAAACTCGTTCAAGGGCGACGTGTATCGAGTGCATTCATATTACATATCATATATGTATATTTGGGATTTGTGGATTTAGGATTGGACATGCATAAATCCATTATTATTCACATCGTATTCAATAGTTAAAGGCGACAAACCAAAAACCGATCATATCGATTATCCTAAAGTATAGAGTAGTAGACATGGCTCTGATAGCAGTGTTGGGTTTTAGGGAAGCAGAGAAGGCATCGGAAACAAAACAATCTTCTCCCAAACCCATTACGAAGGAATCACGTCAACGTCTATACAGTAGGAAGAATGGTTTGTAGAGGCGTACTGTGAAATAATGGATATAGATGCATCTAGAAGGATAATAAGTATCCTTGAAAAGGAATTTCGAAATATTAGAGTTTCTTGGGGTCCAAGGAGCCCCAATGAAGAAAAAGAAAGAGAAAATACCAATAATATAAAATAAGAGGATAATGTGATACATCATTAACGTATTTTATGGTATTGTTAAAAAGAGGTATTTTCTACTAAAAGAAAATATGAATTTGTGCCAATAGATTAAAAGTCAAGCATAAAGAGAATAAGAGAGAGAATTTTCGAATTCCTAAATATCCAATGAACATTGTTTATTAAGGGGATAATTAGGAGAGAGAAGCTTGCTTCCTAATGAAGAAACTTGGGTTCCTATTGGGAAAAGAACTTTTTAACTCGTGGATAAACCCCTTAGGGCGTGGATAGTCTCTCCTATATAAAGGGTAGAGCAGCTGGTTCGAGTTCAAGAGAGATCCCACACAACTCTCATTCTTCTCCTTGTTCTTTTCGTGCAAACTCTAGTCGAGAGTATAGATCAATCTTGAGGGCACCAGGGAGTGGTGTTGAAGTCTCGTTGGAGGCATGAAGTTCCCACGATGATCTGAGATGATCAGCCATCGTCTCCATGACCATGACCATCTAGAAGAGCCTGCAGAAGGCCGGCACCAAGGCTGCAGGTCGCACGCTTGTCCAGCCCTAACTAGCCACATTGGTCGTGAGCTGGGTGGCACCCCAAGTGCGGCGGGATGCAGCAGAGCTAGGGCCATGGTTGGTGGTAGGCATCGGGCCCTGGGGAAGAGGGGACACACCCACAATGTGCTGTAGATCGGCGACATCACTAGGTTGCGCGAGGTTGAAGACAACCCATTGGCCATTAGATGCTTTTACCCCTCCACGGGCTGAAGGACCAGTGACTTACATGTGGGTATAGCCATAATTTGATTATGTTTCCAAAACAAACAACGGTACATGCAAGTGGTGACGTGGCGTTCAGTGATTGGCCCAAGTAAGTAAATAATGCAAAATTCATATCTTTTTACTGGTAGCTCAGATGGATGCGTATAAAATATGAATCTTACTTAAAAAAATGTGAGGAATCCATCAAAAAATATTTAGAAACTAATTCCTCTTGAAATTCGAAAAGTTGTGGAAGGTATCAACTTTAATGCTTTAATGTTTAAGAAACCCTAATTTGAGATGATTAATATATTTAGAAGGGTTTTATGGATGATTAAAGTTGATATTAGCCTGTTAATTATAAAAAGAACAAAAAGGATGAACTTTGCACGTAATTGTTTTACTTTAGAGTTCCATGTACATGTACGAGCTTTAATGGGCCTTGAAACCCTAATGTTAGTAATTGTGACTCTTAATGGCTTTAATTGTTCAAATTCATGAATAAAATTGAGATATGATGGTTCTAAGCTATTTTGAGTATAAGAGTTCCTAATTGTGGATAAATACCCTTAATATGGTAATTAGGGTTTTCTAATGGATAAAGGTGGAGTTAATGATAAATAGAGTTCATATTTGAATTAGATCTGAATGAACTATGAGTTGTTAATTCGGAAGGAACCAAAGATGATAATTAGGCCTAATGATCTTGTCATGAATTAAAAGGATAAAAATGGTAGTTTTAATGTAAAAGAGCATAATGGATTTAATTTATGGTTAATTGTGCCTTTAATTTGAAATTAGGGTTATATGTTGTTAAAAGGTAACCTTAATATATTTTGTGAAGAATAGAAGAGATAATTATGGTTTGTGAGTAATTGTATAAAATTAGGGTTTAAAAGAGTAAAAATGAAGAGGAACCCTAATTGTAATAGAAACCCTAAAAGTGGACTAGAAACCCTAAGAAGCGAGCTAGGTTTAATAGATCTTGATGGCATGACCAATGATAGGAAATTGTATGCATATTTCAGGATCTCTTTTTGTGCTTGCTTGCCTATTGGATTTCTTGCATTGATTGGATTAATTCTGTCTCAAATCAGCCTGACAAGTATGTGGTTACGCTTATGGTTAATCACTTTAGTTTCACGGTGAGTCCTGGTTGTTTTATCGGTTGCCTGAAAATAACTGCTTGGATGACTTTTATTTCATGCAACTATAAGGTGACTATGATTATCACAATAAGTATGTATACATAACTGGCTCAGATCCTGGTCCTCCTCTATGGCTTTGCTAATGATGAAAATGGTAACCTGGTAAAGGGTCTACTTGTTAAGTGCGACCATCAGGTTATTAAGAGTTAGGGATTGGGCTACCTTTGGGTAGTGCCATGTGACTCTTTAGCACACCATGAGTTAGGGATTGGGCTACCTATGGGTAGTTCCATGAGACTCAACCCTAGATATTGATCTACCTGTTAGGTAGGATCATGCGGGGTATAATGAGGATCTACCATGAGGAAGGTAGTATCCAGGTCCACTGTAGGGACAACACAGAGGCTAGGGTATGTATGGATTGAGAAGTTATGCTTAAAACGTAAAATTGTTTGTTAAATCATAATTGACTGCAATATGTTGTTACATTTAATTGCACAATTATTGTTTCCCCCACATATCGGCATATTTATTTATGCTGACCGACATTTTGTTTGTCGAAGTTTTCGGTACAAATTGAAAAGGACAAACAGTAAAGAGGCATACTGTGAAATTAAGAAATAAAGTGCAAGGAAGATTAGTTATAATAGAGTCCAGATGTGGATAGAAATTAGATATCCAAGCTTTTTAAAAAGGTATGCAAAGTTTTATTTTATTCCAGCATCAGTATAGTCATGGCAGAATTTAATAATTATTATTGATGATTTGTCGAACCTTTGATCCGTGAAATTGGGATAACGACTCTGACCTCTTGGTCTCCCTTAATTGGAGGTTACTGGGAGGCGGGGTCATTCCATATGGTATCATAGCATAGGTTCCTCATTTAATCTTTAATAATTATTAAATTTTATATACTTTGTAGAACCCAAGGGAGTTATTAGAGGATTTTCCGAAAGATATAGGTGTCTAGAAAAGGATCACGCCTGGGGGCTGGCAAGATTTTCCTCTGCACCGCTAGTCAGAATATGAGGACTCCTGGATCTGTGTTACTGCCTGGCAGATGTCTTAGGATCTGACTCGAAATAAGATACCTTTATGACTCTCTCATCTTGTTCATCCCTTCTCAACTCAAATGTTGTTAAGGATTATAAGGAATAGGGTTTTCTTTCTTTCCTCACCCTCTCGAGGTATGGGTAAAGTTGATAGGGTTTAAGGAATCCTCCACCAAATTAATTAAAAGCATGTAAATAAAATGTCATGGACATACACTTAATAGTTTAAGCGTAAACTAAAGAATAGGTACATGCTTAGGTCGTATGACATATGTTGTCATGCCCTCAGGAGAGACCTGAGGCTAGACCTCCTTGTCAGGAGGATGAGTAGAGAAAGTTAGTCTTGGAGGTAGAGACCTCCTATAAGTAGAGACCTGGCACATCCTCTGAGGATGATGATAACCCTAACCCTAAGTGGTGGTTGGAGAAAGAGATGACACTATGAGTTAGATGTCATAATAGACCATGTGTGTGGGTGGACATGTTTTTGGATGCCCATGATGATATGAGCCATGTGGGGTTGGATGACCTAGTACCTTTGGCGACCCAACCCTGGGAAGGATCGTGCATGTTAGCATGAGGGATATCTCCTTCATTGATGAGGTTAGTGGAGAACCTATATAAACCCGATGGGCTTATATGGGCATGCTATAGTATGCACCCAGAGTACGTCAGTAGTGTTGACAGTAGGTTAAAATCCTGGCTAGGCGAGTATGATGGATGGCTTATGAGATAAAGCATAAAGAGCTATGGATAATCTTGGGAAAACATAGGCTTCACCCATGTAGGGGTATGCTTGTAAGCTTGATCCACCTTCATGGAGGGAGGACCTCTAGTAGTAAGGTTGTTTGTAGGGTTATCTCTAGAGAGAGAGAGAGAGTAGGACCCAAGCAAGAAGGTTGGAAGCTTAGACTCTGAGATATAAGGAACTGTGGGGAGTTGAGGATGATGCAACCTAAGTGGATGATAGCAGTTGCCTCATGCTTGATCCCTGGAGGCTGATGATATCTTGGTTGCCTTTAGAGGAACCAAACCCTAGAGAGAGGATGAGGCTTCTGGTACCTATGTGCCTATGGTATATGTGTTTACCTTGTAAGATGGGAAGGAGAGTTCCTTAGACCTGAAGAGGTTTAGTAATAGGTTGTGAGGCCTTATACCTAGTTGGTTGTCCTTGAGGAGGACTCCACTCTAAAGTGTTTCTCGAGTAGAAGGATGACAGGAAGTGCATGTCATACCTTGTACATGTTTGGTTCGTGGTTAAGACGTTGAGCATGTAGTTGGACACCCAAAAAGTGAACCTAGGGTTCCTAGGCCTAAGAAGGGAAGTGGTGTACCTGATGCTCATGATGAGATTTGAGTTTTTATTGATTTGAGCATGGTACTCCTCATGTTTAGAGGAAAGGGAAACCCCTTGAGTCGATGGTATGTTTGATGAACCCCTCACAGCTAAGTTGGTGACATGGGAACGTTTGTTCTTGGTCTGATGTTGAGGAATGAGAACAAGTATGACCTAGCATGGTTTAGTAGGTGGTATACTTGTGCCTTAGTAGCTTTCTAGGGCTAAGCACGCTCATGTGGATGTAAACCCTACACATAAGCACGTTTGTGACCTTTTTTGTCAAGGTGTAGTTTCCTCCCATCCTGGGAGAGGGACCCTTTTGTAGGGTGTATACCAGTTTTGTTGGTTTTGAGGTAACCTAAAGAGGTCTCATAGGATCTTCTGAAGCTAAGTGAAAAGTACATAGTAAAATAATGAACCTGTAGACCCATAGATAACCATCTCTAAGTGCATGTGGGTGTCTTACCATGGAGGTAACTGGTATGGGGCCTGACCAAGGTAAGTAGGTCACCATGACCCCTATGAAAGGATGAAAGTCAGCCCAGGAATGCAGAGAGAGATGATGAAGGCTTGGGTAAGGTTCTAAGTTGGACATGTACTATGTTAGAATCCTAATTCTATCCTAGGGTCAGGTAGGGATAAGACCGATGGAAGTAGGAGTTGCCTAATTCCCTAGTTGCACATGACCATAGGGTCGGGAGGTAACAACTATCATTGTTTGAGTGCCATGGGTTAGGAGATTGATCACCTTCCTGAACTCATGGGACCCAAATGGCAGATGAGTAGGGTACTCTTTGGATGCATAAAGGCATAGGGATGACCCCAAAAGTGTCGACACCCTACCAACCTAGAGGAGATGACCAAGGATTGTGTGGTGACCCAAGTAGGTTCGAGACCAGTTTTCCATGGTAGTAACTTTAATATCAAGATGGTCGTGATTTAGAGACATATGTTGCATGTTTCAACTTAGATTTGAAGGTTTACTGGAAAGGTGGGATGTACCATCTCTACTCTTGGAATGGGAAGAACTTTGTATTTGGACTGTAGCCAAATGCTTATTTCCTCTTGTTATGGGAGTGAGAGATAGGACAGTATGCATGCCATACACCAAGGATAAAAGATGATGTGAGTTGGAATGTCACTATGAAGTATGAGGGCAAAGATGATAACATACCCTTGTGGATTGAACGATACATGGATGGTTTACAAACACTAAGAGAAATAAGCTAGTCATCTTATGAGGATGTTTTATAATGAGCTATGAGAAATTTGTGAGTTATAAAAAGTTGAGTTTGATAACCAAGAAGACGAGCTCTGAGTTTTCTTGATGAAGATAGACTTAGAGTCTGAGATGAGATGATAAGTGAAATGCATGAAGGTGTATGTCTTCAACTTTACCTTACACCGAAGGATGTGAGGTGGTAATGGATGCTCTGGTTGAGGTGTAGCTGCCAAGTTTAGCTGGAGGGTAGAAGAGGTCATTAGGTGAAACCTAAGTTTGTGAGATATGTTTGGCTAACACTCAGATGTAATGAGATCTGTTGATTGAGTAGTGGTTGCCTAGTTATCCAACCTAGGGCTTGTCGTGATGGAAGGAGGGTTGTAGAACCTCAGATGCACTTCTCTGGAAAGGAAGGTGATGAAACCCCGACTAAAGAGGTTTAGGGTTTCTGAGGAATCGATCTTGAGGAATCATGACATATAGGAGATCATGATTTTAAGATCACCTTACATCGTGGTACTACGAAGATAGTAAGTGACAATAGTACTTTGGATGCTTAACCCAGTGTTTTGCTATAGAGGGTAAAGAGTCCCCGAGAGGGAATGGGAGTTCATCACTATGGATGTTGTGGTAAGTCTCCCATGAACCAAAGAAGGTCAAGATGCAATACGGGTTACGGTAGATAGCCTCATCTAGATGGCATGATCTAGGAGAAAGAGAGAATGCTGGAAAGAGGCAGATCTGGTTGAACTACATGTAATAGAGATGGTTCAACTACACCATGATGTGAGTTCAAAGGTCCTTGAGTGTGATCTAAAGGTTCACATCTATGCGGTGGAAGTAGGTACATGAAGAACTCGATATTAGTACAGTTTATCACCCTAACTAATGGTCAGTATGATCCAGACTACAGGGTCTGATGAGAGCATGTTTGCTAATTTAGGGTGATACATGGAAACAATTCTTGTCCTCTGTAAGATGTGATGATAACCACCATAGATAGTATTGGGATGTAAAGAAGCTTTGTAAGGGAGGTTGTGTTGGTCACCACTTCATTAAGATGATGTTGGTGAAGGGACCTCACAAAGGCCAGAAAAGGACCATAGTGTGTGCAAATGAAGTCGCTTTGATCCTACAATGGCTGAAAGAGAGCCTAGGGGAAACATGAGTCGTGAGATGATGCAAAGTAGACAGACATGCAGTTCACTGTGGTAGAGTATGTGATGAGGAAATCTGACCCCTGTAAGATATAACTAAGAGAGCTGAGTCCCCGATACATGGGTTATTTTGAGATGGATTGGTATGTTTGACCTTACCCCTCAGGATAAAGTAATGTGTGATGAGTTCCATGTGTCCAATTTAGAGAACTATGTGAGGTACTCGGGCCATGTGCTGAGCAATGAACCTAGTAAGCCCCAAGGGAGTCTAAAATGACCTGAGTCACCTATGAGGTTTATAGATGCCAAGGTGAAAGAACTCAGTGAAAAGAATATGTGAAGATAAAGGTTCTTTGGAAGCACCATGGATAGGGTAGAGCCACATGAGGGCCAACGATGGACATGGAAAAATCTTATCCTGAATTGTTTGTATGTTTGATGAAATTTTGAGGGCAAAATTCTTATAAGTGGGGAAGGATGTTAACCTCAATTTTGCATATGTTTTCAGAATTAAAATGTATTGATTTTATGAACTTGGACTTAATTGAAAAGGTGGTATTCTTTGCTTCCAAGGGTGCATTTGTTTGCAAATATCCCTTTTTGATGGGAATTTCGTGATTCCTATTGATATATTAATACAATAATGGATATAAAAGAGAAGAAAAGAGGAAAAGTCCAAATAATGGAAATAGATAAAACATAATGGGTATTAAGCAAAGTATTTATGGGAAATACTTGGAAATATCTAGAAAGTGGCATTAATGTCCACAATTGAGTAAAATTCATTTACATATGTTTCCTAATAAAAGAAATATGAAAAGAGGAAAAAGGAGATGAAAGATAATGAGAAATTCTTGCAAAAGAATATCTTAATAAAGAAATAAGTAAGATAATGTGAAATAATGGATATAGATGCATCTAGAAGGATAATAAGTATCCTTGAAAAGGAATTTCGAAATATTAGAGTTTCTTGGGGTCCAAGAAGCCCCAATGGAGAAAACGAAAGAGAAAATACCAATAATATAAAATAAGAGGATAAAAGTCATCCCAGGAATGGAAAGAGAGATGATGAAGGCTTGGGTAAGGTTCTAAGTTGGACATGTACTATGTTAGAATCCTAAGTCTATCCTAGGGTCAAGTAGGGATAAGACCGATGGAAGTAGGAGTTGCCTAATTCCCTAGTTGCACATGACTGTAGGGTCGGGAGGTAACAACTATCATTGTTTGAGGGGCATGGGTTAGGAGATTGATCACCTTCATGAACTCATGGGACCCAAAGGGCAGATGAGTAGGGCACTCTCTGGATGCATAAGGGAAGAGGGATGACCCCAAAAGTGTCGGCACCCTACAAACCCAGTGGAGATGACCAAGGATTGTGTGGTGACCCAAGTAGGTTTGAGACCAATTTTCCATGGAAGTAACTTTGATATCGAGATGATCGTGATTTGGAGACATATGTTGAACGTTTCAAATTAGATTTGAAGGCTGGTAAGGTGGGATGTACCATCTCTACTCTTGGACTGGGAAGAACTTTGTATTTGGACTGCAACAAAATGCTTATTTCCTCTTGTTATGGGAGTAAGAGATAGGACAATACGCATGCCATACACCATGGATAAAGGATGATGTGAGTTGGAATGTCACTATGAAGTATGAGGACAAGGATGATAACATACCCTTGTGGAGTGAACGATACATGGATGGTTTACAAGCACTAATATAAATAAGGTAGTCATCTTATGAGGATGCTTTTATCATGATCTATGAGGAATTTGTGAGTTATACAAAGTTGAGTTTGATAACCAAGAAGATGAGCTCTGAGTTTTCTTGATGAAGATAGACTTAGAGTCCAAGATGAGATGATAAGTGAAATACATGAAGGTGTATGTCTTCAGCTTTGCCTTACACATAAGGATGTGAGGTGGTAATGGATGCTCTGGTTGAGGTGCAGCTGCCTAGTTTAGTTGGAGGCTAGAAGAGGTCGTTAGGTGAAACCTAAGTTTGTGAGATGTTTGGCTAACACTCAGATGTAACGAGATATGTTGATCGAGTTAGTGGTTGCCCAGTTATCCAGCCTAGGGATTGTCGTGATGGAAGGAGGGTTGTAGAAGCTCAGATGCACTTCTCTGGAAAGGAAGGTGATGAAACCCCAACTAGAGAGGTTTAGGGTTTCTGAGGAATCAATCTTGAGGAATCATGACATACATGAGATCATGATTTAATATCACCATACACTGTGGTACTACGAAGATAGTAAGTGATAGTAGTACTTTGGATGCTTAACCCAGTGTTTTGATATAGAAGGTAAAGAGTCCCCGAGAGGGAATGGGAGTTCATCACTATGGATGTTGTTGTAAGTCTCTTAAGAACCAAAGAAGGTTAAGATGGAATATGGGTTATGGTAGATCGCCTCATCTAGATGACATGATCTGGGAGAAAGAGAGAATGCTGGCAAGAGGAAGATTCGGTTAAACTAAATGTAAGAGAGATGGTTCAACTACACCATGATGTAAGTTCAAAGGTCCTTAAGTGTGATCTAAAGGTTCAGATCCATGCGGTGGAAGTAGGTACATGAAGAACTCGATATTTGTACAGTTTATCACCCTAACTAATGGTTAGTATGATCCAAACTAGAGGGTCTGATGAGAGCATGTGTGCTCATTTAGGGTGATACATGGAGACAGTTCTTGTCCTCTGTAAGATGTGATGATGACCACCATAGCCAGTATCAAGATGTAAAGAAGCTCTATAAGGGAGGTTGTGTCAGTCACCACTTCATTAAGATGATGTTGGTGAAGAGACCTCGTGAAGGTCAGAAAAGGACCACAGTGAGTGCAGATGAAGTCACTTTGATTGTGTAATGGCTGAAAGAAAGCCCAAAGGCGACATGAGTCGTGAGCTGATGCAAAGCAGACTGACATGCAATTCATTGTGGGAGAGTATGTGATGAGGAAATCCGACCCCTCTAAGATATAGCTAAGAGAGTTGAGTCCCCGATACATGGGTTCTTTTGAGATGGATTGGTATGTTTGACCTTACCCCTTAGGATAAAGTAATGTGTGATGAGTTTCATGTGTCCAATTTAGAGCACTATGTGAGGTACCCGGGCCATGTGCTGAGCAATGAACCTAATGAGCCCCAAAGGAGGCTGAAATGACCTGAGTCACTTGTGAGGTTTATAGATGCCAAGGTGAAAGAACTTAGAGAAAAGAATATGTGAGGATAAAGGTTCTTTGGAAGCACCTTGGATAGGGTAGAGCCACATGGGGGCCAACGATGGACATGGAAAAGTCTTATCCTAATTTTTTTGTATGTTTGATGAAATTTTGAGGGCAAAATTCCTATAAGAGGGGAAGGATGTTACAACCTCAATTTTGCATATGTTTTCATAATTAAAATGTATTGATTTTATGAATTTGGACTTAATTTAAAAGGTGGTATGCTTTGCTTCAAAGGGTGGATTTGTTTGCAAATATTCCTTTTTGATGGAATTTTGTGATTCCTATTAATATATTAATCCAATAATGGATATAAAAGAGAAGAAAAGAGGAAAGTACAAATAATAGAAATAGATAAAAAGATAATGGATATTAAGCAAAGTATTTATGGGAAATACTTGGAAATATCTAGAAAGTGGCATTAATGGCCACAATCGAGTAAAATTCGTTTACATATGTTTCCTAATAAAAGAAATATGAAAAGAGATAAAAGGAGATTAAAGATAATGAGAAATCTTTGAAAAAGAATATCTTAATAACAAAATAAGTAAGATAATGTGAAATAATGGATATAGATGCATCTAGAAGGATAATAAGTATCCTTGAAAAGGAATTTCAAAATATTTCTTGGGGTCCAAGGAGCCCCAATGGAGAAAAAGAAAGAGAAAATACCAATAATATAAAATAAGAGGATAATGTGATACATCATTAATGGATTTTGTGGTATTGTTAAAAAGAGGTATTTTCTACTAAAAGAAAATATAAATTCATGCCAATGGATTAAAAGTCAAGCATAAAGAGAATAAGAGTGAATTTTCAAATTTCTAAATATCCAATGAACATGGTTTATTAAGGGGATAATTAGGAGAGAGAAGATTGCTTCCTAATGAAGGAACTTGGGTTCCTATTGGGAAAAGAACTTTTTAACTCATGGATGAACACCTTAGGGCGTGGATACCCTCCCCTATATAAAGGGTAGATCCTCTGGTTCGAGTTCAAGAGAGATCCCATGCAACTCTCTCTCTTCTCCTTGTTCTTTTCATGCAAACCCTAGTCGAGAGTATAGATCAATCCTGAGGGCACAAAGGAGCGGTGTTGAAGTCTCGTCGGAGGCATGAAGCTCCCACGACAATCTGAGTTGATCGGCCATCGTCTCCATGACCACGGCCATCGAGCAGATCCTGTAGAAGGCTGACGCCAAGGCTACAGGTCACATGCTTGCCCAACCCTAACCAGCCACACTGATCGTGAGCTAGGTGGCGCCCCAAGTGCGGTGGGATGCAGCGGAGATAGGTCCATGGTTGGCGGTGGTCGTCGGGCCCTGGGGAAGAGGGGACACACATGTAATGTGCTGCAGATCGACGACGTCGCTAGGTTGCATGAGGTTGAAGACAACCCATTGGCCATTAGATGCTTTTACCCCTCTACGGGTTGAAGGACCAGCGACTTACGCGAGGGGTATAACTGTAATTCGATTATGTTTCCAAAACAAACAGTGTTGCATGCAAGTGGTGACGTGGCGCTCAATGATTGTCCCAAGTAAGTAAATAATGCAAAATTCATATATTTTTACTGGTAGCTCGGATGGATGCGTATAAAATATGAATCTTTCTCAGAAAAATGTGAGGAATCCATTAAAAATATATTTAGAAGCTAATTCCTCTTGAAATTGGAAAAGTAGTGGATGTTATCAACTTTAAAGCTTTAATGTTTAAGAAACCCTAATTTGAGATGATTAATGTATTTAGAAGGGTTTTATGGATGATTAAAGTTTATATTAGCCTGTTAATTATAAAAAGAACAAAAAGGATGAACTTTGCATGTAATTGGTTTACTTTAGAGTTCCATGTACATGAACGAGCTTTAATCGGCCTTGTAAACCTAATGTTAGTAATTGCGACTCTTAATGGCTTTTATTGTTCAAATTCATGAATAAAATTGAGATATGATGGTTCTAAGCTATTTCGAGTATAAGAGTTCCTAATTGTGGATAAATACCCTTAATATGGGAATTAGGATTTTATAATGGATGAAGGTGGAATTAATGATAAATAGAGTTTATATGTGAATTAAATCCTAATGAACTACGAGTTGTTAATCCAGAAGGAACCAATGATGATAATTAGGCCTAATGATCTTGTCATGAATGAAAAGGATAAAAATGGTAGTTTTAATGTAAAAGAGCATAATGGACTTAATTGATGGTTAATTTTGCCTTTAATCTGAAATTAGGGTTATATGTTGTTAAAAGGTAACCTTAATATCTTTCGTGTAGAATAGAAGAGATAATTAGGGTTTGTGAGTAATTATATAAAATTAGGGTTTAAAAGAGTAAAAATGAAGAGGAACCCTAATTGCAATAGAAACCCTAAAAGTGGACTAGAAACCATAGGAAGCGAGCTAGGTTTAATAGATATTGATGGAATGACCAATGATAGGAAATTGTATGCATATTTCAGGATATCTTTGTGTGCTTGCTTGCGTATTGGATTTCTTGCATTGATTGGACTAATTCTGTCTCAAATCAGCCTGATAGGTATGTGGTTACGCTTATGGTTAATCGCTTTAGTTTCACAACAATTCCCGGTTGTTTTATCATTTGCCTGAAAATAACTGCTTGGATGACTTTTATTTCATGCAACTATAAAGTGACTATGATTATCACTATAAGTATGTATACATAACTGACTCAGATCCTGGTACTCCTCAGTGGCTTTGCTAATGATGAAAAGGGTAACCTGGTAAAGGGTCTACTTGTTAAGTGGGACCATCAAGTTATTAAGAGTTAGGGATTGGGATACCTATGGGTAGTGCCATGTGACTCTTTAGCAAACCATGAGTTAGTGATTGGGCTACCAATGGGTAGTGCCATGCGACTCAACCCTAGATATTGATCTACCTGTTAGGTAGGATCATGCGGGGTATAATGGGGATCTACCATGAGGAAGGTAGTATCCAGGTCCACTGTAGGGACAGTGCAGAGGCTAGGGTATATAAGGATTGAGCAATCATGCTTAAAATGTAAAATTGTTTGTTAAATCATAATTGACTGCAATATGTTGTTACAGTTTAGTGCACGATAATTGTTTCCCCACATACCAGTACATTTATTTATACTGAAAAATGTTTTGTTTGTCGGCATTTTAGGTACAAATTGAAAAGGACAAATAGTAAAGTGGCATATTGTGAAATTAAGAAATAAAGTGCAAGGTGGATTAGTTAGAATAGAGTCCAGATGTTGATAGAAGTTAGATATCCAAGTTTTTGAAAAAGGTATGCAAAGTTGTATTTTATTCCAGCTTCAGTATAGTCATGGTAGAATTTAATAATTATTACTGATTATTTGTCAAACCTTTGATCTGGGAAATTGGGATAGCGGCTCTGAACTCTTGGTCTCCCTTAATTGGGGGTTACTGGGAGGCGGGGTCATTATATTTGTAATGCCGAAGCCCACTGCCCAAGGCTCTAGTAGAGTTTCAGGAATGATGAGTGGCCCCACAAACCACCACTAGCCTTAACTGTGTGCTTAGACCTCACTCACTTGCATGCCAGGATCAACTTCCCAATAGGTCACCCATACCAGTACTACTCCAAGCTAAGCATGCTTAAGTATGGAGTTCTTAGTGATGGGCTCTCGGAAAAGGAGGTGCACCTTGGTGATATGGGTAGTCCAATCATTCCTTTTAAGATCATGTTATCTGAGGTTTCAAATCCTGGGATGTTACAATCTCCTCCACTTAGACTCTTGATGTCCTAGTCAAGGCTCAACTATATAGCCCCACAATCTGACCCCATTTCAGTGTAGACCCATAATGGCCCATGGGCACCCAACTCCCGATCACGAAATACCAGCGCAAGGGTTGCTACTTCAACCATGGGCAACCATTTCCTACATGCCTAGACCGCACGACTCAAGATTGGCATGTCACATGCCCATGTGGGCCCCACCTACTGGAGGGGAATTGGCTCTGATACCATTTGTAATGCTCGGGGCCACTGCCCAAGGCTCTAGTAGAGTTTTAGGAATGACGACTGGCCCCACAAACCCCCACTAGCCTTAACTGCGCACTTTATCCTCACTCACACGCATGCCAGGATCAACTTCCCGATAGGTCACCCATCCCAGTACTACTTCAAGATGAGCATGCTTAACTATGGATTCCTTAGTGATGGACTTCCAAAAAAGGAGGTGCACCTTGGTGATATGGGTAGTCCAATCATTCCTTTGAAGATCATGTTATCCGAGATCTCATATCCTGGGATGTTACACGTACCTTGTCCCGAGGCTTGCTTGGCGACTACACCTCATGGCTTGTGCGGTCTTCACCTCTGGTCTTGAACAGTGTCTGTGCAGCTCCTGGTCTCACCGGGACTGTCGGGATTGACAGTTGTCCTCCAAGCGGAAAAAGTCTCCCGCCTCTACAGTCGTACACACGGACTTCCTGGAACTCCGATCACCTTGTCCCACAAGGCACCACAAGGAGTCACACCCTTATATCAACGTACTAGTCACCGACACACTCTCCTGCAACCAGTTGTTGTTCTGTAGTTGTCTTTCCCTTGTTATTCCTCCCTAGATTGGTAGAACTTGCTCGGGCTCTCTCGGTTACCACAATTAGAGATAGACAACTTTATAGAACAACTGGTGTTCTTAGTTGTACTTATCTTGTCATCAGAGAAGCCCCCAATACCCCTCTATATATAGGAGAGATCAGAGTCAAGGTTCTCTACCCCGGACAATGCGGGATTAAAGCAGGAGTAGAAGGGTTCGAGATCTTCCACAAAATCTGACACATTGTGTCAGTTGAACCGATCGGTTCATCCCTGAACTGATTGTATGGACCCTTGAGACAATCTGTTCAAGTATGAGCCGATCAGTTCATGGTCCTGGTCCAACTCGAATTGACTTTCCATGTTTGTTTCCAACTAATCAACTATTAGTCCTTGTCCAAATCAAATTTGTACAAGTGAAACATATATGTATTTGCAAATAGGCCTCTCACTTTACAAACGATCTTGGTTGGTCACCCGAACCGACCGATTCAACAATTGAATTAATCGTTTCATGGGCACCTGAGCCGGTCATCTCACCAGCTTGAGCCGATCAGTTCACCAACCTGAGCCGACCAGTTCATCCCTATGAGTCGATCAGTTGGGGTAGCAGACTCTGCAAATCAGTCAATTATAGTTCCAATCAATCTGATACTCTAATCATTAGGTCCAACACCTTGAACACTATGATATTGAGCTATCAATCGATTGAGTGTTTAATTGAACTACTAAACTCCTTTAGCAATCAATCTAAACAAGGTTTGTGGAGAAACTCCTCTTCCAAGAACATGTCCTAGTGTGTGTGACCCTACAGGTCCATTTCACATTGGCAGTGAAAGTCCATAACACTTATGACTTCACAAGTAAAGAGCGGTGCCTAGTCACACATCAATGCTACCCAAGTGAAATAGAATGTTGGAAAACAACTTTCAATCCTACAATCCGTGATTGGTGTTACAACGAATGTATAATCCATTTGTCACTGATATCCCGAATGAACTCAAGGCATGGAATAGTGATCCTTTCAATGTTCATTCATTTTCTTGATCTCAAAGTAGACTGTATGAGATATGTGTGCAATCAATATCACATATTAATTTACACAAGCCTGCATGCATTTCTCAGTCTCACTTATCAAGTGGCCATGGACATCAAACTCCCTTAGGAGGGACAAATCCAATATTTATCACTCACCCCTCAAAAGCCCCATGTGTCAAAGCCACCCAATCATCACCTTTATAACAATCTATATATCAAGACTGTGTCTGATGATGTCAAAGTGTGCCCAACGAAATGTGTTGAGTGTAGTGATTTCAGGTCACAGAATCACACTCACCACCATCACTGTGAGAGCTGACTGTGACTACCAAATCATGGTTCCATGTGTCACCCTCACGGTGGGTCTGTCTGATACACTTGTTCTCTAACAAGTACCTATGTGCTTGGTTTGATATCACTATATCATGAAAAACGAGATTCTATCATCAACCAATACACAATCTAGTCTTGTGTGTCATTATTGTCTATCAACCTTACACAATGAAATCCGACTAGGGACATAACAAGAATGTAGACCCTTAGAATTTGTATGATCTCATTGTTTAGGTCATCAACCTAAACGCATACGCCATTGAGTAAAACAATTCTTTAGGCATTCAATATGTTCTGTCATTATCTCATAACTGACTGAACTAGAATGAATTGGAATCTTGCCTTTAATGTTTATCAAATCAACCTTAATGTATCCCACCAATCATCCCATGATTGGCTCTCAGGGCATACATACCAACAGACAGTGTCTTAGAAACAACATATGTCTCCTGTTGCCTCTGCAACTCATATTTCAGAGAACACAACATTAAGCACTCCACATCAATGGCATCCTCAGTATGCTTCCATCAGCATCCTTTCAGCCATTGGTGTGGTGGGATCGAGTTCATATGGTTCTGGTATAACTAGGACTTAGAGCTTTTTCTCTTCGATTGAGAACACTTCTCAACGTCCTAACCAGTCATGGAATTATTCCCATTTATTTTGTCATTCTCAAGGACCGATCGCAAAGAAAGTGATTATTGTTTGTGGCCATTTGTACTACAAAAGGAAATATATGAAATTTAGTCCAAAAACTCATTTTTGACTTATTTGATTGATTTGAAAAAGTTTTACGATATAATTCGGACTTTAATTAATTATCACTCTGGCTATTTTTGTTCAAATTGACAGCCCTCACCATCAATTTGGAAGATTACATCGTACAACCTTCTAGTGGGTCAAGATCCTAAAATCCTCTCAGTCATGAACCAGCTAGGGCTGTCACCCACAACTTAGATCTTCCAGGTAGGAAACTCTTACCAATTGCATCATATGCAACTCTTGAAAGATTTCATGCACGTAACTCCTTGCCATGATCACCTCCATGCCTCAAGGTGCTACATCCTATCTAGGTCACCTTGTTAAGTCTGAACCAGAGCCAACACGATGAATATGCACCCTGCTAGGGCAGACCCACATATCCATCCTTCACACTTCCACGAGATAGATGGTGCACCACGCTAGGGCGTGACCACACTTGGTCGATCAAGCTCTTCATGTTTGTCACATTTGGAAGACATCTACAACTTAATATTTAATGAGGGATTTGGTTTTATAGGTACATATACATATCCAGTCACCAAAATATATAGTACGTATCATATACATGCTATATCCCATAGAAAACATGTGAAATGATAAAATCATTGATTATGGCCATCCTAATGTGATTCCTCGAGCCAAGAGGAATCACAGTCATCAAGGTCCACATCATATGCAACCTATACAAGACGAACTTTGTGCTTTGCCATTCTGGGTTTGATCAACTCATCTCCATGATTGATCGACTTGCCATCAGGTCGGTTGGTTGGGTGCCACTAGCTGATCGACTGATGCCTCCAGTTGATCGGTTCACTGGTCGTCGTGCATCTCCTTAGGTCACTACCTGCTCGTCTCACTCCAGGAACCGGTCACCTTGGTCCACCAGCCGATCGGCTCATGCCTGAGATGAATGTCTCGATCCTCCAGGTGTCCGCCGTTCTTTGACATAATAGAAAATATAAACTAATCCTATTTACATTTGCATTGGGAAATCACAAGTTACATTCGGGAGGAGTAAAGGTAGGAAAGAATCTCGAGTTATCTCGAGTTACATCAGGAATAGGAGGTATAGAATCGGTGCACAGACCGAGATGCAAGAAACAACAATCAACCACACACAGATTTAGAGTTTATGGCCACAATCACTCTACATTTAAGGGCAACACGTATCAAATGAATTTATATAACACATCATATATGTATATATAGGGATTTTGTGGATTTATATTTGACATGCATAAACTCAATTAATTATTTGCATCGTATGCACTAAATAAAAGGTGACAAACCAAAAACTGATCGTATCGATTATCCTAAAGTATAGAACGTTTATGTGGATTTGATACCACTATTGGGTTTTAGGGGAGGCAGAGATAGCAGCGGAAACAAAAAATTTCTCCCCAAACCCAGAACCCAAAGACATCTCATCAACATCTATATGGTAGGAAGGATGGTTTGTAGAGGCGTACCTTATCCTGAGGCTTTCTCAGTGACATTACCTCGTGGCTAGTGTGGTCTTCACCTCCTATCTTGGACGGTGTCTGTGCATCTTTTGGCCGCACCCAGACTAACAACTCCTGGTCACACCCAGACTGACGGATTGCCAACTGTCCTCTGAGCTGTAGAAATCTCCCGTCATTGTAGTAGTCCACACGAACCACCAAGAACTCTAGTTGTCTTGTCCTACCGGACACTGGAAGGAGTTGTCCCCTTCTGTTGGTGTATTAGTCACCAACGTGCTCTCCCGCCACCATTCGCTTTTCTATAGTTGTCTTTCCCTCACTGTGCCTCCCTAGTCGGGTAGCACTTGCTCGGGCTCTCTCGGTTCACAACTGGAGAGGACAACTTTGTAGAGCAACTGATGTTCTGAGTTTTTCTCTGAGAAGCCCCCAATACCCATCTATATATAGGAGGGGTCAGGGTTAGGGTTCTCAGTCCCGTGCAATGCGGGACTAAAGCGGGAGTAGAAGGGTCCAAAATTTCCACGAATTGATACACTGTGTCAAGTAAATTGGTCATTTCACAAATGAACTGATCATTATGGGACTGAACTGATCGGTTCATCTAATGAACCAGTCAATTGGGGAACTAAATCAATCGATTCATTCATGAACCGGCCATTTCACTTCCCAAGATAGTTCCCAATTGACTTTCTTCTTTTCGTTTCCAATTAATCCAAAGATCAATACTTGTCCCAATCGAATTGTACAAGTGAAACGAAAATATTTCTCACCAACCTAACTTTCCCAAACTGGATCGCTTGGTCCAGATGAACCGATCTATTCAACACTTGAACCCGTCATCTCACTTCACCCTGAGATGATCGGTTCGATAGCTTGAATCGGTCAGTTGGCAGTCCAGGTTGTGCAGAAATCAGTCAATGTAGTTCTGTATCAATCTGACACCCAAATCGGTTAGTCCAACACTTGAACTTGGTTATTCGGAGTTAAGTCAATTGATTGAATGTTTAATTGAACTACTAAACACATATAGTAAACAATCTAAACATCATTCGTGGATAAACTCCTCTTCCAGGTTAAATCCTATGTGTGTGACCCTGCAAGCCCATTTCATTTTGGCAGTGAAAGTCCATAACACTTATGACTTCACAAGCACAGAGCGGTGCCTAGTCACACATCAGTGCTACCCACGTGAAAAGGAAAGTTGGAGAATAAATTTCAATCCTAAAATCTGTGACTGGTGTTACGGTGAATGTATAATTCCTTTTTCATTGGTATCCCGAATGAACTCAAGGCTTGGACCAGTCATCCTTTTAACGTTCATTCACTTTCTTGATCTCAAAGTAGACTGAATGAGATATGTGTGACTTCAGTATCACATATTGATTCACACATGTGTGCGCATGCCTTTCTCAGTCCTACTCATCAAGTGGCCATGGACATCAAACTCCCTCAGGAGGGACAGGTCCCATATCTATCACTCACCCCTCAAAAGCCCCATGTGTCAAGGTCACCCAATCATCACCTTTATAACAGTCTATATTTTAGGACTGTGTTTGATGATGTCAATCTGTACCCAACGACATGTGTTGAGTGTAGTGATTTCAGGTCAAAGAATCACACTCACCACCATCATTGTGAGAGCTGACTGTGACTACCAATTCCTGATTCCATGAGTCACTTCTCACGGTGGGTCATACTTAGTATGCTGGAACAGGTGCAAAATTTTCAAATCTTATATAATGGTATACAAAAGACCATAGAGTATAGTAACAGAATAAAAGCAATGACTATATTCAATTTTACAACATGATTACAACATCATCTCCCCTGTGGGGTTTACATGGTTATAACAAAATACAGATCTTAGTAGAGGGAAATATAAATTATATCAAGATTGTCTTCAAGCTTTAATTTCTTAAGTCTAGTCCTTCTCTTCATGCCATGCCATCCAAGTCCTTCACCTAGGGTTGGAAGCATGCCCCAATAAGAAGAGAAAAGAAGATTACATCAACAAAGGTTGGTATCTGCATACCAAAAAGAAATTTGAGAAATTTATGAAGAATACAGGACATCAAGTATAAAAGGATTCCCATAGAAAAGTAAAGTACTACCCAATAGGGCATAAAAGAAATGGATCACAATAAGAGAGGTAAATAACAACATAGTATAAGAACAAGGCATCCATGTGTTTCACCTCTGATAATATTAGACAATATAAACATGTTGGTAGGAAATAACACATCTACCAAAAATGTGGGGAGAGTAGGGTCTTGTATACATCTTCTCTAAAATATGGAGTGACTGGGTCTGTCAACGTCTACCTGGGTAGGAAGACATGCATGTCCTAAATACTTCATATTTATGAATTTTCATATCTGCATTCACATGTGGGAATTTTCACATCCACATAAAACACATGTAAAATTATACTAGTAGTCACCACATGATGCATAACAAACGAGTAAACAAGAATGAACCAAATAAGAGAGATGAGAACATTCAACAAATACATAAAGTGGGATCACATGATCCTAATCAACATATACCACCAAAGAATGTTCCATCATGTGTAAGGTATAAAGAAGTGTCCAAAAGAATGTCCAAATAGGATAATATGATCACAAGATCATAACAAATAAAGTAGTTCACATGAACCATAATTATTGAAGAAAAGAGATAATGTGTAGGCTATTATCCATAGGATCAAGAGAAGGATAAACATAGGTTATTGCTTAAAAGTAATAATAGAGGATGCAAACATGCCTTATTTCAAAGTCTTAGAAACACTCTTCACCAATCTAGTTATTTCCAAGATCACCTTTGCCTAATTGTAAATTGTTCACATGTATTAGGGTTTTGAGATTCATAAAAATAAAACCCCTAATTCTAGAGATTTTTTGGAATACCTCATATTTTGGACTCAAAACCTAGATCAATCGACTTATTAGGTTTTTTAATCATGAAAACATATTTATTTACTAAATTTGGAGTTCATATGAATTAGTTACCAATTTTAGGGATTTTATGTTAATTAATTAGATTCTCAAAAATCCATAATTGTAAATATAGAAATCAGACTCTCAGACTAATTTTAATAGAAAGATCACATTTTTGTTATTCTAAAACATATTTATTTATATTTGAGGAGCGGATTGAAAGATATGATTTTTAGAAATTCAACCAACCAGAAAATGCTAAATAAGCAGTAAACTTATGAGAGAGGAAGAGAGAGGGAGAGGGAGGCCACACTGAGTTGTCCCAATCATTGTTGGCCAACTCGACCGGTCCCCTCCCATCACAACAGTTCGCTTCGGTGGACAACAGAGCAAAACTTATGAAAGGACAATAGTTCCCTAAAGGTGAAAAAAAAGGAAAGTGACTATGAGAGCTAGGGTGGATAATCGTCAGGGGTTCATTGCCTCCACAGACCCTTACGCCGTGGCCATCGAGAAAGCAAGTATGTGCTTGCTAGAAATTGGGCAAAACCCATAGAAACCACCAAATATTGAATCGAAGATGAAAAAATGAAGTAATGATGTTAAGAAAAGGTACCTCAAACGCAATTGAACCGAGGGTAAACAAGGAGGATGTGTGACCCACTGATGGTGTGGTTTCATCCTCGGTCTTGCGGTAGCCAAACACAGAAGCAAATAAGATATTGGAATATGGAGAAGGTTCCAATGGAGCTTGCAGAAGTCTGGGCATATGATTTTATAGGCGTGGAGGGGTATATGTCTGTGTGTGGGTAGCCGCCTCAAATGCTCGAAGAGAAAAATTAGGCATTTGAAAAATACTCGATAATAGTTTCTGATTAGGGGGTCATTGTGTCTGGAATTTGATATAGAAATTGTGGGTGAAGAAATCTCGAGCAAAGATGGAAAAACAAGGGAGATAACTCTAAAAAACCAGGCCATGTTCACAACTACAACTTACTTTATTAGCACAAGGAGGTGATGACTGTGAGTCATTTGATCATGGATCTGACGGTCCACTATCACATGCACCTACTGACTGAAGGAAAAATACGTGTGTGATGCATTAAATTTATTTCCAAATCAGAATCGAATGAAGTGTGAACTTATTTATTTTCCTTTCTCTCTCTCTTCATTTGAGGGTGCAGCGAACTCCAAATTTATTGAAATTTAACATCTATTCTATTTTGGATATGAGGAATCCAAGTATGGTCTTAGTTTTCTCTTTTGAAGACTTTAGATATTGTATTTAATTATTTTAAGCTAAACCTTATTTTCACTTTCTTAATGCATTAGAGCCTTCTAGAATTTACCCAAATTTAGTGAAACTTCACCCACAAGTAAAGTAAAATATATGGAACACGAATTGGCCATTGATTATATCCTTTGGGATTATTTATCACATTATTTAATATTTTAGACAATTGCATACTTTCTCTCTCATAATCTAAACATGTATATAAAGATTATCCAAATATATAAAAGTTCACATGTTTCCTCTTTAACATGTAGATTTTGAATCTGAAGTTATTTTCCTCTTTTGAAGTCATTTATTATTTTATTTTATATTTTGCGGAAAATTCACATCTTATTTTCCAAATTGAATAAAATTAATTATTATTATGTAAATAATGTTAAAATTGACTCCCAAGGCAATTGGAACCCAAGGAATCCGAATTTTACATTAGATTTCACTTTTGAGATCTCTTTCTATGAATTATCATTTTTTCCTTGACATCATCATATTTATTTCATCATCCTTATTATTTATTTAATTGTGTTACGTTACCTTTACTCTTATTACCAAAAGGGTTGTATATCATTGTTATGCTTGATACTTATATGTATTTATTATTTTATCTCGTTAGGGTATTAATTCCATATTTATTTGAATATTATAACATTATTCTCTATTATGGACATTTTAGTTCTTATATGCATATTATCTCTCTTATGATCAATTTTAACCAACATTATCTCATGTGACATATTTTAGGTATCCTTTACTGGTCTAAAGATTAATTATGAAAGTGTTAATCCATATTTGTTTTATATGTCTATAGGTTAGGTTTTCAAATAACTACTATTAGGTACATCATTATCCTTGTTTGGCTTAGCCCAAAAAAATAAGGTCTCTAATACCTCAAACTTAGAATAGGATTATGTTATAGTATTCAGTATGTTGTAGCATACTGTCCCTCAAAGGGATTTAGTCCTCAAAATTTAAACATAAACTATTTACCACCCCTTAAAAGATTTTACCTAATTAGAATAACAAAACAACATCTAGGTACTATGATTACTTTTGCATGTTTTTAGTTGTGAAAATTTTTAGTTGTTCATGCAAATAACTAAAAAGTCATAACCAATTAGGACTGAGCTATAGGTCCTTGTATCTTAATCCTAACTACCCTAAGATTCATGTTGTCAAACCAAAAAGTCATAAGGGATAAAGGGTTTGTCCACTATACCTCTATATTATTCCACATTTCCCTAGTTACTTTTTGATAGCCAATCTAAGGTTAAGATATCTATTCCAACTAATTCTAGGATTTCTAAACATCACATATCTCTTCACTGTGACTTAGTTCAAGAAAACATCGACAAATCAAAGAAAAATTTGTACATATAGTAGTATAATGAAAATAAATTTTGGTGAAGAAATGTATTCAACATAAAATAGAATATGGATCCAAAATCAATTGTTGAAACCAAGTCACAATTTATCCATAACAAGACCTCCTTATCCCACTAATTCCCCATATCCTGATTTTCATCCTCAAATAAAACCTCATAACATCATAGGTGTCATCATTAACATTTAAGGTAGGGTAAGATCGTCTCATGATTAACTAAGGTCAAATGGATGATAATCTTGTTACTTAAAGAGGAACTTGTGTAAGGCAAGGGTTCTAACTAGGGAGACAAAAGTGAAATAGTCAGATTCTGACTGCCATGAGCTATGATACCATGTTGTAAGGAGTGGGACCCAGAGGGGATCCACTCCCTTCTAAAAATTTGAAGAATAAAACATCCATTCCAGACACACTCATAATTGGTATGCTGGAACATGTGCAAAATTTTCAAATCATAGATAAGGGTATACAAAAGACCATAGAGTATAGCAACAGAATAAAAGTAATGACTATATTCAATTTACAACATGATTACAACATCATCTCCCATGTGTGGTTTACATGTTATAACAACATAAGGATCTAAGTAAAGGGAAATCTAAACCATATCAAAAATGCCTCAAATCTCTAACTTCTCAAGCTAAGTCCATGTCTTCATGCCATGTCATCCAAGTCCTTCACCTAGGATTTGAAGCATACCCCATCAAGAAGAGAAAAGAAGATGACATAAGCAAAGGTTGGTATGTGCATACTAAAAAGAAATTTGAGTAATTTATAAAGAATAAAGGACATCAAGTATAAAAGGCTTCCCATAGAAAAGTACAGTACTACCAAATTGGGCATAAAATAAATGTATAACTATAAGAGAGGTAAATAAGAGCAAAGTATAAGAATAAGACATCCATGTGTTTCACATGTGACAATACTAGGCAATATAAACATGTAGGTAGGAAATAACACATCTACCAAAAATGTGGAGTGAGAAGGGTCTTGTATGCGTCTACTCTAAAATATGGAGTGACAAGATCTATCAACATCTACTGGGGTAGGGAAACATGTCTACCCCAATATTTTTATATGCAGGAATTTTCACATATGCATTCACATGTGGGAGTTTTCACATTCACATAAAAACACATGTAAAATTATACTAGTAGTCACCACATGATGCATAACTAAACAGTAAACAAGAATGAACCAAATAAGAGATATGAGAACATTCAACAAATACATAAAGTGGGATCACATGATCCTAATCAACATCCACCTTAAAAGTGGGCAAAAGAGAATATATCACCAAAGAATGTTCCTCTATGAGTAATGTATAAGTAAGAGTGAAAAAGAATGTCCAAACAGGCTAATATGATCACAAGATCAGTAACAAATAAAGTAGTTCACATGAACCATAATTTTCAAAGAAAAAGAGATAATGTGTAGGCTATTGTCCATAGAACCAAGAGAAAAATAGAAATAGGTTATTTCTCAAAAGTAATAATAGGGGATGCAAACACACCTTATTTCAAAGTCCTAGAAAAATTCTTCACCAATCTATTTGTTTCCAAGATTGCCTTTTCCTAATTACAAATTGTTCAAATGTATTAGAGTTTTGAGATTCATATAAATGTAATGAAACCATAATTCTAGACCTTTTTTGGAAAATGCTAGATTTTGGACTCAAAACCTAGGCCAATCAACTTATCAGGGTTTTCTAATTAAAAAAATATATTTATTTAATAAATTTGGAGTTCATATGAATTAGTTATCAATTTTTGGGCTTTTATGTTAATTAATAAGATTCCGAAAAATCCATCATCAAAAACTTGGAAGTCATACTATATTAGAAAGATCACATTTTCCAGATTCCAAAAACATTTATTTATAATTTTTGGACGTGCAGATTGAAAGATATGATTTTTAGAAACTCAACCAATCAAAAAATGTCAAATAAGTTGTAAACATGCGAGACAGGAAGAGAGAGAGAGAGAGAGGGAAAGGAAGGCTACATTTAGTCAGTTTAATAATTGTTGGCCAACTTGGCCGGTCCCACTGCCATCTCAGTAGTTCGCTTCGTCATACAAGAGAGCAAAAATTACAAAAGGACAATAGTGCCCTAAAGTAGAAAAAGAAAATCAAGAGAAAACTTGGGGTAGAGTCAGGAATCGTCAGAGGTTCATCCCCTTTGCAGACCCTCACACCATGGGCATCGAGCATGCAAACATGTGCTTGCTTGAAATTGGGCAAAACCTATAGAAACCGCCAAACATTGAATCGAAGGTGCAAAAATGATGCAAGGATGTTAAGGAAAGGTACCTCAAACGCAATTGAACCAAGGGTAGACAAGGAGGATGTGCAACCCTCCAATGGTGTGGTATGATCCTAGAACTTGCGGCAACCAAACATGGAAGCAAACAAGAAATTGGAATGAGGAGAAGGTTGCAATGGAGCTTGTGGAAGTCTGGGTTTATGTTTTTATAGACCTAGAGGGGTATATGGCCGTGTGCAGGTAGCCGCTCTGGAAGCTCGAGGAGAAAAATTAGGTGTTTGAAAAATCCTTGATCATAGATTTTGAGTAGGGGGTCAATGCATGTGGAGTTCAATATAGAAACTGTGGGTGAAGAAATCTCGAACAAAGATGGATAAACATGGGAGCAAACTCTCAAAAACCAGGCCACATTCAAAACTACTGCTTGCCTTATTAGTGCAAGGTAGGTGATGAATGTGAGTCATCTGATCATGGATCCAATAGTCCACTATTGCACACTCCTTCTAAATGAAGGAAAAAGATGTGTGTGACACATTAAATCGATTTCCAAATCAAATTCGAATAAAGTGTAAACATATTTATTTTCCTTTTTCTCTCTCTCCATTTGAGGGTGAAAATGAACTCCAAATTAATTGAAATTTGACATCTAGCCTATTTTGGATATGAGGAATCCAAATATGGGCTTATTTTTTGCTTTTAAAGATTTTAGATATTTTATTTTATTATTTTAAAGTAAACCTTATTTTCTCTTTCTTAATGTATTAGAGACTTTTAGAATTACCCACTCTTAGTGAAACTTCACCCACAAGCAAGGTAAAACATATGGAACAAAAATTGGCCATTAACTTTATCCTTTGGGGTTATTTATCATATTATTTAATATTTAGGCAATTACATACTTTCTCTCTCTTAATCTACACATGTATATTAAAGATTATCCAAAATACACGAAAATACATATAGTCTTATTTTAACATGTAGATTTTGAATCTAAACTTATTTTCCTCTTTTGGAGTCATTTATTATTTTATTTTATATTTTGGGAAAAACTTATATCTTGTTTTCCAAATTTGATTAAATTAATTATTATTATGTAAATAATGTGAAACTTGACTCCCAAGGCTATTGGAACCCAATGAATCCAAATTTGACATTAGATTTCACTTTTGAGATCTCTTTCTATGAATTAACATTTTTCCTTGACATCATTGTATGTATTTCATCATCCTTATTATTTATTTAATTGTGTCACGTTACCTTTACTCTTATTACCAAAAGGGTTGTATTTCATTATTATGCTCGAGACTTATATGTATTCATTCTTCTATCTCATTAGGGTATTAATTCCATATTTGAATATTGTAATATTATTCTCTATTATGGACATATTAGTTCTTACATGCATATTATCTCTCTTATCATTAATTTTAATCAATATTATCTCATGTGACATATTTTAGGTATCAATTATTGGTCTAAAGATTAATTATGAAAGTGTTAAGCCATATTTGTTCATATGTCTATATGTTAGGTTTTCAAATAACTACTATTAGGTATATCATTATCCTTGTTTGGCTAAGCCCAAAGAACTAAGTCTCTAATCTCTCAACCTTGGAATAGGATTATGTTCTAGTATTCGGTATATTAGAAAGAGTATGTCATCTACAAAAAATATGAGGAATGTCACTATGTTCCCACTAACTTTCTTGTACACACAAGTTTCATCTTCATTTTGAATTAAGCCAAATCCTTTGACTGTCTCATCAAAATGAAGATTCTATCTTTGAGATGCTTGCTTCAATCCATAGATTGACCTTTGTAGCTTACAAACTTTATTTGCAAACTTTAGATCTATAAAACCCTCAGAATGTGTCATGTACACATACTCAACTAGATTCCCATTAAGGAATGTGGTTTTAACATCCATTTGCCAAATCTCATAGTCATGATAAGATGCAATAGCAAGCATGATCATGATGGATTTAACTATGGACTTTGGAGTAAAGGTTACGTCATAGTCAACACCTTGAACTTGTCTGAAATCCTTTGCAACCAATCTTCCCTTATAGGTTTGTACTTTACCATCCATGTTGATCTTCTTCTTGAAGACCCACTTGCACCCTATGGGTTTTATCCCTTCAGGTGGTTCCAAAAAAGTCCATACTTTGTAGGTATAAATGGATTCCATTTCATATGTTATGGCTCAAGCCATTTCTCAGACTCTGGTCCCTTAAAAGCATCTTTATAGGATATTGGCTCATTATCTATGAGCAATTCACTGCCTTCCTGAGTCACATGATCTCCAAATCTTGTAGGTTCAAGGAGTGTCCTATTAGATCTACGAGGTTCCTGTGTTACTTGAGGAGTTTGAGATTCACAATGCATTGTGATTCTCTTGATTCATTTTTTACATCTAATGGTTCAATGTTTTCTTGTTGGTCTCTAACTTGTTTGAGTTCCACTTGCCTCCAACTGATTCCTTTGGAAATAAATTCCTTTTCTAGGAATCCAATATCTCTAGCAGCAAACATTTTGTTGTCTGATGGATTGTACAAGTAGTATCCCATAGTTTATTTGGGATATCCAAAAAAGTAACATTTATCGGATCTTGGGCCAAGCTTTTTAGGAAACATTTTTGTGAAATAAGCTTCACACCCCCAAATCCTCATAAAAGACATTTTGGGACGCTTCCCAATCCATATGTCATATGGTGTCTTTTGAACTGACTTACATGGCACTCAGTTTAGTGTAAACACAGTGGTTTATAGAGCATACCCCCAGAAGGTGGTCGGAATCTCAGTTAAACTCATCATCAACCACACCATATCATGGAATGTGTGATTCCTTCTTTTTGACATTCCATTATGCTAAGGTGTACTAGGTGGAGTCCATTGGGATACAATACCATGTTCTCTAAGAAGGCCTTCAAACTCTTGCTTTAAGTATTCTCCACTTGATTAGAGTGAAGTGCCTTGATACTTTTACCAAGTTAGTTATGTACTTCGTTCATCAGCTCCTTGAACCTATCAAGAGCTTCTAACTTATGTTTCATTAAATAAACATAGCCAAAACTACTGAAGTCACTAATGAAGGTAATGATGTACCGATACCCATATCTAGCGATTGTTCTAAAAGGTCCACACACATTAATATGTATGAGTCCTAATAGATCATTATCCCTCTCATTATTACTAGTGAAAGGGATCTTAGCTATGTTTCCCAACAAACAAGATTCACATGACTCTAATGATGAAATCAAAAGAGTCCAAATAACCATCTTTGTGGAGTCTAGATATGCAATCTCATCTATGAGCCATGGACGACAATGTTAAAGGTATATTTCATTTGAGTTGTTGAGTTTTATTATTTTGGTATAAACATTATATAAATCTGTATTTAGATCTAACAAATAAAGACCACAAGAAATTGGGGCTCTTCCATAAAATATCCCATATTTTGAAATAGAACATTGACCATTTTTAATATGGAACTCAAATGCATCCTTATCCATATAAGATATAGAAATGATGTTTCTATTAATAGAATGTACATAATAACAATACTTAAACTCTATTACAAGCCATGTGGGTAGATATATACTATATGTTCCAATTCTGCTGGCCGCAACTCTTATTCCATTAGCAACTCGTAGTTCCACCTCACCTTTTCACAAAGGGTTACCTCCTTTCAGATCATGTTACCCATGATGATGAAGTAAATAGATTTATCTCAATAATTTATATACCTAAAGTAGAGATCGCCATCCCCATCTTCTTCTTCCTGAATGCCTTCAAATACAAAGTATGAGATCTTTTTGCACTTTTCTTTCTCCTTATCTTGAGTGTTGAAGATGTGGATTTAGGCTTGACCTTAGAACTCTTCTCATTCTTGCCTTGATTCTTGGACTCAGCTCCACTGATCACCATTATGGGCTTGTCCTTTTTCAATTTTTCTTCAGCACAAATCAACATGGAAAGCAAGTTTGATATTTGTCCAGCCATATTACTCACATGGTAACATGCAATAAAGTGACTATACGATTCTAGTATAGTCTTTAAAATCATATCAGTGGCCAACTCTGGTCTCAAGGTGAATCTTGACTCTTCAAGATGATATGCATGTCCAATCATTTTGACCACATCTTCTTCTATTGAGGCTCCCTCTATCAACTTTGACTCAAGCAACACCTTCATGATATCGTCCCTTTCTTGCTCTGTAAGACCAAGTGTCACTTTCTTAAGATGTGTTACCATCTCAAGAACACTCATGTCTTCACATTTCTCATGCAATTCATATTTCATGCAACTAAGCATAAGGTACTTTATCTCTAAGGCATCATTGACATGCTTCCAATAAGCATCAACTTGTGCCATGGCTGCATCAGGAGCATGTATTTCTGGCACTGGTTCATCAAGGAAGTAGAGCTTGTACTCTTCATTGAGAACCTTTCTAAAAGTCCAAAACCATTTGTGAAAATTTCTCCTGTCAATTGTGTCCTTCTTCAGTACCAACTGCAATTCAGATTTGTTCATCAATTTGATTCTACAAGAGCAAATTTTCATTTTGTCAAAAACATTTAGATTTGATTTGAAAATTATGATGATATTAATTAGGTCTTTAATTATTATCGCTCCTTTTATTTAATTTGAATTGATATCTCTCAATATCAATTCATAATATTACAACATACAATATTCTAGTTGGCCAAGATCCATATTTCATTGAGACATGAGTTGGCTTTTGTCGATCGCCCACAACTCGACTATTTAAGTAGGCCATCATGCCAATTGCATCACGTGCAACTCTTCGATATATGATATGCACAACTCTTTTCCATGATCATTTGCATGCCTCTGGGCTTGGTCTCTACAAGTCACCAGTTAAGCATGACCCAATCGTCAACATGATAGATACGCACCATGCTTTGTGTAAATCTGCATATCTACCATCACACTTCCACGAGATATATGGTGCACCACACATTCTGCAAATCTACACTTGGTCGATCAAGCTTTTCATGTGTGTTGCTAATGGAAGGAATATAAGACTTAATATTTCAAGTGAGGGTGTTTGTATAAATACATATACTTTATCTAATCACCAAATATATAGTATTTATCATATACGTGATATATCCCACAATGGAAACATGCAATAAATGAAAGAGATGGTTATGAAGACTAATGTAATTCTTTGGAGCCACAAGGAATTACGCCATCTAGGTCAACATCACATGCAACAACCTTTTATTGATGAATATCTGTGTTTGCTAATCTGGGCTGATCAATTAAACCCTTGAACCGATCAACTCTTCTCCTGGTCCACTGATAGGTTGTCTCACCGGTCGTCTGGTTACATCAGTCCACCATCTGCTGGCTTCTCCAGTGAATCGATCGGGTCCACCAGTTGATCAGCTCAGCTCATCTGCCTGGTTCTCCTTGGTCCTCCATCTTGTTGGCTCATCTTCAGGATGTCATCTTCTTTATCTAACAAGAAAGTAAACTATCCTACTTTTACATGATTATAAGGAATTCTCAATTTACATTTGAGGGGAGCAAAGGTAGGAGAGAATTAAATTAACATTCTGAAGATAAGACAGAGCCTCGGTACACAGACCAAGATAAATGGATCAACCAACTGCACAACCATGCATAGATAATTGGGGTTATTGGCCAAAATCATGCTACACATCCACCATCAAAACTGCTTTTAGAGCGACATGTGTAAATTGCATATATATCGTATATATTAGTTTGGGATTACTGTGGTATTGAATTTGATAAGATATTATTCGCATCGCATGTAATAATAGAACAACAAAACCAAAATCTAAACATATTCATTATCCCATAATATAGTAGATTGATGTTGGCTCTAATATCACTCTTGGAAAATATGGCTATAGAGTAGGCAGCGAAACAAAATTTTTATCTACCATAATTCCATAACCGGCGGATTGCATCAATAATTATAATATGAGAAGGATGCTTTCGAGGATATACCTGGTCATGGAGCAAGTTCAACGATAGTCCTCATCGTTGAAGATGTGTAACTCGAATCCTAGTTACACTAGGACTTGTCTGAATACTCCTCCATAGATAGTAGTTTCAAATGTTGTCTGCTGCAACAACTACTCTCGTCATGGGCTACTGATTGACGATGCCCTCCAAGCATAAAACAATAGCCTCCCACATCTAGAGAAGTCCACCTGGGCCATTTAGAACTCCTATCGTCCTCCTAGAATGGATAGGAAGGAGTTGTCCCTCCCGTTGGCATACTAGCCAGTCACCAACTTTCTCTCCCACAATAATTAACTCAATTGTTCTCTCCCTTGTTGTCCCTCCCTAGTCGGGTAGAACTTGCTTGGGCTCTCTCGATTACCACAACCAGAGAGGACAACATGCATTAGAGAAACTAATTCTCAATTGTTTGGGTTGTGTTATGGGATGCCCCCAGTACCCCTCCATTTATAGGTGGGGTTTGGGTTAGGGTTCCCAATCTATGTGAGAGTGGAAGGGACCTGAAGATCACAAATTTACACAATAATTCTAGAACTTTCACAACATGCACCAACTGAAATGATTGTCTAACACAACAAATAGTCATTTGTCATGCCAAACAATCATCTGGTTTAGTCTAGACGGTCGCCTAGTATTATCCCATTCACACACAAAGTTGGTATTTCATTTCCAATTAATATCCCATATTAAGTTCATGTCCAGCAAGTAATGTACAACTATAGTGAGCTTGGAAATATCTAGAACCTTCCCTCGGCTGATCCAAGCCATCACACCCATGCAAGACTTCTGTCTTTCTCACTCAGATGACCGTTTGATGATCCAAGTTGTGACAGTCGGTTCAATCTAAAGCCAATTTCAACTCGAATCAATCTGACACTCCAATCACCCATCTTAACCCTTGAGACGACTGTTTGGCACTCTAGACGATTGTCTCATGCCATGAGATAGGCATTTAGTAGTGCAGTCAAGCTACTGTTGCATGAATCAAATGCCTAAACACTTTAGTTTTTAATTCAACAATCATTCAAGATCAAACTCTCCTTCTAGGATGAGACCTATATGTGTGACCATATAGATCGCATATTACATTGACAGTGAATGTCCATAACAGCTTATAACATCATAGGCAATGAGCGGTACCTAGTAGCACGTCAATGCTACCCAAGTAAATGGAAAGTTGGAGAGCAACTTCAACCTACAATTTGTATATGGCATTATAGTGTTTGTATAGTTCCTTTGTCACTGATGTTCAAATTGAACTTGAGCTATGGAGCTGTCATCCTCTTTATCATTCAATCTTATTTCTTGAACCATGAGCAGACTGTCTGAGATATATTTAAGTACAATATCACATATGAATTCACATTTGCATGGCCATGCATTTCTCAGTCTCGTGATTTATGAGGCCTGGAGCATCAAACTCCAGTAGGAGGGACAGATCCCATTTCAACCATTAATATTCTATCCCTATGTGTCAAAGTCACCCAATCATCACCTTTATAGCAACCCATGTTTTAAGACTACATTTGATGATGTCAAAGTGTGCCCAACAACATGTGATGAGTACAATGATTTCAAGTTTAAGAACCAAAACCACCACCATCACTGTGAGAACTGACTATGACTTCCATGATGATGGATTCCATGTGTCATTCTCACGGTGTGTCTGTCTGATATACTATTCTCTAACATGTATATGTGTGATTGGTTTGATATTTTTATATCATGACTAATGAGACTCTATCATTAACTAATTCACACTCTGATCTTATGTGTTATTGTTGTCTATCAACCTTGCACAATAACAATCGATCATGGGAATAATGAGAATATGTATATGTACTCTTAACATCCATATGATCTCATTCTTCCAAGTCACATACTTGAAGACATACGTCATTGAGTAATATTATTATCTAGATACTTATAATGTTACATCATTATCTCATAACTAAATTCAACAGAATAAATTGGAAGCTTTCCTTTATTAATAATCAAATCATTTTTCCAATTTATGTCATTATAATCATCACATGATTGGCTCTCTGGGCACACACACCGACAAAGAAGACACCATGTGATGTCCTCTTCTTGAAAGATATCCCATGTCACTTTCATAAGAAGTACTTCATCTAATTTGATCGTTGAATTGATTCCCAATCCTTCTTCACTTCTATTTGCAATTACTTCTCCTAACAACCCGTGCTCTTGATGCTACCATTCCAAATGAAAAGCCACACCAATTAATCAATTTACAACACATATGGTAGTACATTTTGTTGTTGGTAATAAGCATTGGTTTTATGTGATTACAACTTTGTATACCTCCCCGTAGACTTCAAATGAGTGTCATTATGCTTTAATTCATCTAGTGAAACTACAATTTTGCATGTGAACTGATCTAGAAGTTTTTAAATATAACTTATAATTTATTAGTTCAGTAGTTCATAATGTCTGTTTCATCATAGTCTTGTTCTACACATTTTTTAACCTCAACAACCGTGAGAAAAGGAATTTTTTTTTAGAAAGAAAGATAATGAAATAAATTTGTTGAAGAGATAATGTTACATTTTGATTTCTTTTACTAAAAAAATAACCTTGTTAATTATAATCGGTGTAAGGTTGTCCATCGTTGTCAATAATTGGGTCAATATCTTTTGACCAATACTAGGGCCAAAAGAAACAGAGGTGAGGGAAGAATTCACTCTAGTTCCATACCCATTCATGTTATTTAGTCAATATGAGTTTGAATAGGAGTTTGTAAATGTGACTTTGATTGGCACATTTTGTTTGTGAGAAAGGATTAGGGATGCATGTGCAAAATGACCAGATGGTTAAGCATATGTGGAAGATCATATGAGAAAAAAGAGAGGTTGAGGTATATGTGGAGAATGTTATGTTGAGTTTCCTATATGATGTATATATGATACACATGGCATTATCAATAATAAGGATCCAACTAATAATTTGTAATTATCTTTTTTATTATCATGAATTAAGTTTGTTAATAAAGAAATTTGGACAATGTTAACAAAACCGGTTTGGGACACAAGAATAATTAGAATTTATACAATCAAGAAATGTATTTTTATCCTTATATTTATGGTTTTAACCTTCCACTGGCTTATCTTGGTTCAATAAGTTTGTAAGGTAAACTGGTGATGTTACATTGAATGATTTGGATATACATTAACCTTCATTAAAAACAAACAATTCAACCAAATGTAACGAACCACACTTTTGAGTGTTTAAAAGACCTTAAAGTTGTGAATCATTACTCATAAATTCCAGGATCAGATTCAAGAAATAATATAGAATAGTAAACAATTTCCATTAAAATTTGCTCTGATACCAATTGTAATGACCCCGCATTTCGGTAACCCCCAGTTAAGGAAGACCAAGAAGTTAGAGCCGCTATCCCAAAATAGGATCAATGGTTTTGCAAATAATAAAAAATAATTAATAAATTTTACCCAAGACTAAGCATAAAATGGGATAGAAATTTACTTTTCACATACCTTTCAAAAATAGGAATCCGAAACTTATTCTCACTATAGAGTTCTATCTAACTAAATCCTCCTCTATGATTTAACTTTATTTATCACAAGTTCCACTTTACTATTTGTCCAATTTTGGATATTCCTAAAATGCTGACAAACAAAATGTTGGTCAGTATAATGAACTATACTAGTGTTGGTATGTATGCCCATAGAGCAAGTCATATGATGATTGTAATGGGATACTTTGTAATTGATTTGAATAATAATAATAAAAGCAATTTCCAATCTATATGTTTAAACTGTTTCTGAGATGATGGTGTAACATGATAGATGTCTAAAGATTGTTTTACTCAATGACGTATGCTTTTGGGTTGAGGACCTAAACGATGATATCATACAGATGTTAAGGGTATTCTTTCTTGTTTAGTCCCTAGTCGGTTGTTATTGTGGAAATAACCATAGACATCAATAACACTAAAGACTAGATTGTGTGTTGGTTGATGACAGAATCTCATTAGTCATGATATGGTGATATCAAACCAAGCACATAGGTACTTGTTAGAGAACAAGGTACCGGACAGACCCACCGTGAGAGTGACACATGGAACCATGACATGGTAGTCACAGTCAGCTCTCACAGTGATGGTGGTGAGTGTGATTCTTAGACCTGAAATCACTACACTCAACACATGTCGTTGGGTACACTTTGACATCATCAAACGCAATCCTGAAACATGGGTTGTTATAAAGGTGATGATTGGGTGGCTTTGACACATGAGGCTTTTGAGGGGTGAGTGATAGATATGGGATTTGTCCCTCCTAAGGGAGTTTGATATCCTTGGCCACTTGATGAGTAGCATTGAGAAAGGCATGCACATGCACGTGTGAATCAATATGTGATATTGATGTCATACACATCTCACTCGGTCTACTCTGAGATCAAGGAAATGAATGAACATTGACAGGATGACTGTTCCATGCCTCGAGTTCATTTTGGATATCAGTGACAAAGGAATTATACATTCACTCTAACACCATTCACAGATTGTAGGATGAAAGTTGTTCTCCAACTTTCTACTTTCACTTGGGTAGCAATGATGTGTGACTAGGCACCGCTCTTTGCTTGTGAAGTCATAAGTGTTATGGACTTTCACTGCCAACATGAAATGGACCTGCAGGGTCACACACATAGGATTTAACCTGAAAGAGGAGTTTTGTCCACAAGCAATGTTTAGATTGATTACTAAAGGAGTTTAGTAGTTCAATTAAACACTCAATTAATCAATAACTCAATATCATAATGTTCAAGGTGTTGGACGCATTGATTGGAGTATCAGATTGATTGAAATCGCATTTGACTGATTCTGCACAATCTGCATTCCCAACCGATCGGTTCATGTGATGAACCGGTCGGCTGAGGTTGCTGAACCGGTCGGCTCAATTGTTGAACCGATCGGCTCATGCACAGAGTGAAACGACCGGTTCAAGTGTTGAACCGATCGGTTCAACTGGTGCAATCGAGCAACTTGGGAAAGTAGGATTGGTGAGAATTTTCCTTTCGTTTCAGTTATCCAATTTGATTGGAAATAGGATTGGTATTCGATACCGATTGGAAACAAAAGAAGGAAAGTCAATCGGGAACCAACCTGGAACCCCAACCGACCGGTTCATGAGTGAACCGATCGGTTCAAGGGTCCCAAACGATCGGTTCAGTGGTGAACCGATCGGTTCAGGTCCCCAACCGACCGGTTCACTTGTGAACCGATCGGTTCAGGTTGCGAGATGGTTGCTTTTTGTGGAAAATCCCGAACCCTTCTACTCCTGCTTTTAGTCTCGTATTGCCGGGCACAGAGAACCCTGTCCCATGACCCGCCTATATATATAGGGGTATTGGGGGCTTCTCAGAGTACAACTCAGTGCAAGTTGATTGCTCTGCAAAGTTGTCGTTCTCTCTGGTTTTGGTAACCGAGAGAGAGCCCGAGCAAGTGCTTCCCGCAAAGGGAGGTGCAGCAAGGGAAGGACAACTGCAGTTGCAATTGACAGCAGGAGAGTGTGTTGGTGACTAGTACGTCAATAGGAGGGTGCGACTCCTTCCACTTCCTTGTGGGACAAGGAGAGTGGAGTTCCAGGTGGTCCGTGTGGACTACTTTAGAGGCGAGAGGACACTGCCGCTCAGGAGGACAACTATCATCCGACAGTCCGGTAGGAGGAGGAGTCGTCAGTCCCGGTGCGACCAGGAGCTGCACAGACACCGTCCAAGACCGGAGGTGAAGACAGTGCAAGGCGCGTGGCACTGTCGCCGAGCAAGCCTCGGGACAAGGTATGATTCACAAACCATCTTTCCTATTATATAGATGTTGACGCGATTCCTTTTGTTCTGGGTTTGGGGAGAATTTTTTTTTATTTCCGCTGCTTCTCTGCCTCCTCCATAACCGAACAGTGGTATCAGAGCCAGGTCAACCGCTCTATATTTTAGGATTATCGATATGATCGATTTTGGTTTGTCGCCTTTATTTATTGCATGCGATGCGAATAATATCGGCTTTATACATGTCCAATCCACAAATCCCTAATATACATATATGATATGTAATATTAATGCACTCGATACGCGTCACCCTTAAACGAGTTTTGTGGTGGATGTGTAGCATGATTATGGCCTATAAACCCCTATATCTGTGTGTGGTTGTTTGTATGGTTTCTTGCATCTCGGTCTGCGCACCGATTCCCTTTCTCATAATCCTGATGTAACTCGAAATAATTCGAGAATTCTTTTCCTACCTTTGCTCCCCCCGAATGTAACTTGGGGTTTCACATTCAATTGTAAATAGGATAGATTTTATTTCCTGTTATGTCAAAGAACGGCGAACAACCTGAAGACGATCAGTTCAAAGAGTGAACCGATCGGTTGGCGATCCAGACGGCCGGTTCGAGGAACGAGATGAGCGGGTGGCGACCTGAGGAGATGCATGATGAACGGTGAACCGATCGGTTGGAGGCGCCAGTCGATCGGATGGTGGCACCCGAACAACCTACCTGATGGCGAGCCGATCGATCATGGAGATGAGCTGATCAAACCCAGAAAGGCAGGCACATATTTCATCTTGTACAGGTTGCGTGTGATGTAGACCTAGATGACCGTGATTCCTCTTGGCTCGAGGAATCACAAATAGGATGGCCATAATCATTGCTTTTTATCGTTTATGCATGTTTTCTGTGGGATATAGCATGTATATGATACATACTATATATTGTGGTGATTGGATATGTATATGTATATAAAACCAAATCCCTCATTAAAATATTAAGTCTTATATGCCTTCCATTAGCAACACACATGGAAAACTTGATCGACCAAGCGTAGGTTACGCCAAAGCGTGGTGCGCCGTCTATCTTGTGGAAGTATGAAGGGTCGACATGTAGGTTCTGCCAAAGTAGGGTGCATGTTTACCGTGTCGGCTTTTGGGTTAGACTTAACTGGTGATTCTTAGAGCGTCTAATCCCAGAGGCACGGAATGTTCATGGCAAGGTGTTGTGCATGTTCATTCATCAAGAGTTGCATATGATGCAATTGGCAAGAGTTGCCTACCCGGAAAATCTGAGTTGTGGGTGACAGCCAAAGCTGGTCCATGGCTTAGAGGATTCTAGGATCTTGACCCACTAGAAGATTGTACGCTGCAATCTTCTGAATTGATGGTGAGGGCTATCAATTTGAGTCAAAATAGTGGGAGCGGTAATTAATTAAAGGCCTAATTAACTATCGTCAAATTTTATTCAAATAAAATCAAAAAGGTTTTGACAAATGCAAAGTTTCTCTTGTAGAATGGCAAAAGAATCATCTTTTAAAATGGGCAAATTAATTGAGAATAAATTCCATAACTGGTTGAGGACTGTGAGAAGTGTTCTGCACAATCCAGATATACCAGGAGCCTTAGAATCCACTCTATGTACGCTTAATGCGTTGGTGAAGAAGAAAGTAGGTAAGGGAGAGAAGTGTTCTCTCGCCAAACCAATTTCTTCTAGATGGAGAGGATGGAAGGAACAATGGAAGAAGAATTCGGAGATAGAGATCTCTACTTCTGGTGTATACGTGATAGAGATTAATTTTACTACTTCTTCGTCATGGGTACTTGATACCGGATGTGGATCTCACATTTGTTCAAATGTGAAGGATCTTAAGAGAAGTAGGCCTTTGGGGAAAGGCAAGGTTGAACTACGTGTTGCTAATGGGGCAAGAGTTGCCGCCAGTGCTGTAGGAACCTATGAGTTAACTCTACCCAGTGGGCTAATAATAGAGTTGAAGAACTGCTATTATGTACCTTCCATAAATAGGAATATCATTTCCGTCTCTTGTTTGGACAAAGATGGATTTGAATTTCTTATTAAGAATGTAAAGTGTTCCATTTCTAAAGATGGGATCTTTTATGGCAGTGTCCCTATGTCTTATGGTCTATACTTGATAGAGTTGGAGACAAGTGTATACAACATAAACACCAAAAAGCAAAAACTCAATGACTCAAACAAAACATATCTCTGGCATTGTCGTCTAGGGCACATAAATGAGAAGCGCATTTCTAGACTCCATAAAGATGGTTATCTAGACTCTTTTGATTATGAATCAATAGAGACATGTGAATCTTGTTTGTTGGGCAAGATGACCAAGACTCCCTTTTTAGGTAAAGGTGAGAGAGCTAGTGATCTATTAGGACTCATACATACTGATGTATGTGGGCCTTTCAGAACTAATGCCAGAGGTGGGTATCAGTACTTCATTACCTTTACTGATGACTCCAGTAGGTATGGCCATATGTACCTGATGAAACATAAGTCAGAAACCCTTGAAAGGTTCAAGGATTTCATGAATGAAGTACGAAACCAGCTTGGTAAAAGTATTAAGGCACTTCGTTCCGATCGAGGTGGAGAATACTTGAGCCAGGAGTTTGAGGACCTTCTGCGAGCCCGTGGTATTGTATCACAATGGACTCCGCCTGGAACACCACAGCATAATGGTGTGTCTGAAAGAAGGAATCGCACATTGTTAGATATGGTGCGATCTATGATGAGTTTTGCTGATCTTCCAATTTCTTTCTGGGGTTATGCTCTTGAAACCGCCGCGTTTACACTTAACCGTGTACCATCTAAATCGGTTCAAAAGACACCATATGAGATATGGACTGGGAAGCGTCCCAATTTGTCTTTTATGAAGATTTGGGGTTGTGGGGCTTACGTCAAGAAAATGTTTCCTGATAAGCTTGGACCCAAATCTGATAAATGTTACTTTGTTGGATATCCCAAGGAGACCAAGGGATACTATCTATACCACCCTACTGACAACAAAGTGTTTGTTGCCAGGGATGATGTGTTCCTAGAGAAGGAATTTATTTCCAAAGGAAACACTGGGAGGAATATAGAGCTTGAAGAGGTTCAAGCCCAACAAGAGAACATTGAACTGGTAGATGTACCAGAGGAAAATGTAGATTCACAAGGTGTTGTGGAATCTCAGTCTCCTCAGGTAACACAAGGACCTCGTAGATCTAGTAGGACTCGCCTTGAACCTGAGAGGTTTGGATACCTTGTAACTCAGGAAGGTGGAGAGTTGATCATAGATGATGATCCAACTACCTACGTAGAGACTATGGAGGGACCAGATTCTGAGAAATGGCTTGAAGCCATGAGATCCGAGATGGAATCCATGTACTCCAACAAAGTATGGACTTTGGTGGAACCACCCGAAGGGGTAAAACCCATAGGGTGCAAGTGGGTCTTCAAGAAAAAGATCGACATGGATGGAAATGTGCAAACTTATAAAGGAAGATTGGTTGCAAAGGGATTTCGACAAGTTCAAGGTGTTGACTATGACGAAACCTTTTCTCCAGTTGCCATGATTAAGTCCATCAGGATCATGCTTGCTATTGCAGCTTATTATGACTATGAAATTTGGCAGATGGATGTTAAAACTGAATTCCTTAACGGGAATATACATGAGGATGTGTACATGACACAGCCTGAGGGTTTTGTAGATCCAAAGAATGCCAATAAAGTCTGTAAACTGCAAAGGTCAATCTATGGATTGAAGCAAGCATCTTGGAGTTGGAATCTTCGATTTGATGAAGAAGTCAAAGTGTTTGGCTTTATTCAAAATGAAGATGAACCTTGTGTTTACAAGAAGGTTAGTGGGAGCTCGACCACATTCCTCATATTGTATGTGGATGACATACTTTTGATGGGGAATGATGTCTTAGCCTTAGAGAAGGTAAAGACTTGGCTTGGGAAAACTTTCTCAATGAAGGACTTAGGAGAAGCATCCTATATTATAGGAATTAAGATCTATAGAGATAGATCTAGAAGGCTTCTCGGACTAAGTCAGAGCACGTACATTGACAAGGTGCTGAAGCGGTTCAGCATGGAGAACTCAAAGAGAGGCAACATCCCTATGCTACATGGAGTTATCGTCTCTAGAGCTCAATGTCCCCAATCTTGTGAAGAGAGGGAGCATATGCATGGGATCCCATATGCATCAGCCATCGGGTCCATCATGTACGCTATGTTGTGCACACGCCCAGATGTCTCGTATGCTCTAAGTATGACGAGCAGGTACCAGTCAGATCCCGGGGATGCTCACTGGACAGCCGTGAAGAACATCCTCAAGTACTTGCGAAGGACTAAGGATCAGTTTCTTGTGTACGGAGGAGAGGAAGAGTTGGTTGTAAAGGGTTACACTGATGCAAGCTTCCAAACCGATACAGATGATTACAGATCGCAGTTAGGATTTGTGTTTTGCCTTAATAATGGAGATGTGAGCTGGAAGAGTTCCAAGCAAGAAACAGTTGCCGATTCTACTATAGAGGCTGAGTATATTGCTGCTTCGCATGCAGCAAAGGAGGCTGTGTGGATCAGGAAGTTCATTTCTGAACTTGGTGTAGTTCCCAGTAGCTGTGATGCAATTGAGCTTTATTGTGACAATAATGGAGCTATTGCACAAGCTAAGGAGCCTAGATCACATCAGCAGTCCAAGCACATACTGCGGCGCTTCCATCTCATTCGAGAGATCGTACAGCGAGGAGATGTGAAGATTTGCAAAGTACCAACTGAAGACAACATAGTTGATCCACTGACTAAGGCCCTTTCTCAGCAGAAGCATGATGGTCATGCTAGGTCACAAGGACTGTGTTTCCTTGGTGACTGGCTCTAAGTACAAGTGGGAGTCTGTTGGTATGTATGCCCATAGATCAAGTCATATGATGATTGTAATGGGATACTTTGTAATTGATTTGAATAATAATAATAAAGGCAATTTCCAATCTATATGTTTAAACTATTTCTGAGATGATGGTGTAACATGATAGATGTCTAAAGATTGTTTTACTCAATGACGTATGCTTTTAGGTTGAGGACCTAAACGATGAGATCATACAGATGTTAAGGGTATTCTTTCTTATTTAGTCCCTAGTCGGTTGTTATTGTGGAAATAACCATAGACATCAATAACACTAAAGACTAGATTGTGTGTTGGTTGATGACAGAATCTCATTAGTCATGATATGGTGATATCAAACCAAGCACATAGGTACTTGTTAGAGAACAAGGTACCAGACAGACCCACCGTGAGAGTGACACATGGAACCATGACATGGTAGTCACAGTCAGCTCTCACAGTGATGGTGGTGAGTGTGATTCTTAGACCTGAAATCACTACACTCAACACATGTCGTTGGGTACACTTTGACATCATCAAACGCAATCCTGAAACATGGGTTGTTATAAAGGTGATGATTGGGTGGCTTTGACACATGGGGCTTTTGAGGGGTGAGTGATAGATATGGGATTTGTCCCTCCTAAGGGAGTTTGATATCCTTGGCCACTTTATGAGTAGGATTGAGAAAGGCATGCGCATGCACGTGTGAATCAATATGTGATATTGATGTCATACACATCTCACTCGGTCTACTCTGAGATCAAGGAAATGAATGAACATTGACAGGATGACTGTTCCATGCCTCGAGTTCATTCTGGATATCAGTGACAAAGGAATTATACATTCACTCTAACACCATTCACGGATTGTAGGATGAAAGTTGTTCTCCAACTTTCTACTTTCACTTGGGTAGCAATGATGTGTGACTAGGCACCGCTCTTTGCTTGTGAAGTCATAAGTGTTATGGACTTTCACTGCCAACGTGAAATGGACCTGCAGGGTCACACACATAGGATTTAACCTGGAAGAGGAGTTTTGTCCACAAGCAATGTTTAGATTGATTACTAAAGGAGTTTAGTAGTTCAATTAAACACTCAATTAATCGATAGCTCAATATCATAATGTTCAAGGTGTTGGACGCATTGATTGGAGTATCGGATTGATTGAAATCGCATTTGACTGATTCTGCACAATCTGCATTCCCAACCGATCGGTTCATGTGATGAACCGGTCGGCTGAGGTTGCTGAACCGGTCGGCTCAATTGTTGAACCGATCGGCTCATGCACAGAGTGAAATGACCGGTTCAAGTGTTGAACCGATCGGTTCAACTGGTGCAATCGAGCAACTTGGGAAAGCAGGATTGGTGAGAATTTTCCTTTCATTTCAATTATCCAATTTGATTGGAAATAGGATTGGTATTCGATACCGATTGGAAATAAAAGAAGGAAAGTCAATCGGGAACCAACCTAGAACCCCAACCGACCGGTTCATGAGTGAACCGATCGGTTCAAGGGTCCCAAACGATCGGTTCAATGGTGAACCGATCGGTTCAGGTCCCCAACCGTTCGGTTCACTTGTGAACCGATCGGTTCAGATTGCGAGATGGTTGCTTTTTGTGGAAAATCCCGAACCCTTCTACTCCTGCTTTTAGTCCCGTATTGCCGGGCACAGAGAACCCTGTCCCATGACCCGCCTATATATATAGGGGTATTGGGGGCTTCTCAGAGTACAACTCAGTGCAAGTTGATTGCTCTGCAAAGTTGTCGTTCTCTCTGGTTTTGGTAACCAAGAGAGAGCCCGAGCAAGTGCTTCCCGCAAAGGGAGGTGCAACAAGGGAAGGACAACTGCAGTTGTAATTGACAACAGGAGAGTGTGTTGGCGACTAGTACGTCAACAGGAGGGTGCGACTCCTCACACTTCCTTGTGGGACAAGGAGAGTGGAGTTCCAGGTGGTCCGTGTGGACTACTTCAGAGGCGGGAGGACACTGCCGCTCAGGAGGACAACTGTCATCCGACAGTCTGGTAGGAGGAGGAGTCGTCAGTCCCGGTGCGACCAGGAGCTGCACAGACACCGTCCAAGACTGGAGGTGAAGACCGTGCAAGGCGCGTGGCACTGTCACCGAGCAAGCCTCGGGATAAGGTATGATTCACAAACCATCTTTCCTATTATATAGATGTTGACGCGATTCCTTTTGTTCTGGGTTTGGGGAGAATTTTTTTTTGTTTCCGCTGCTTCTCTGCCTCCTCCATAACCCAACAACTAGTATTTGGGAGAATCAAAATCTTGTATCTAATGGTGACAACATATTATAATCAAATTATTATTTAACAAATCAAATTTTACATATTAAACATAAGTACTCAATCCCTACATATCCTTGCCTCTGTGTTGTCCCTACAGTGGACATAGATACTACCTCTCTCATATGGTAGATCTCAAACAACCCCTTTGATCCTACCTTACAGGTAGACCACGACCTAGGGCTACGTAGTCATATGGTCCTACCCAAGGGTAGACCAACACATCGACTCATGATAACCTAATGATCCGACCCCAAGGGTAGACCATGTACTAGGTCATCTATCTCATCATCATCAAAGCTACAGAGGAGGACTAGGATCTGAGCTAGTGATGCATGCATATTTATGATGATAGCCATAGTCACTTTATAGTTGCATGGAATAAAAGCAAACCAAGCAGTTATTTTAAGCAACTGATAAAACCTCAGAAATCATCATGAAACTAGAGAGATTAACCATAAGCGTAACCACATACCTGATTTGAAGTCTCAATTATAAGCAAGATATCCAATCCAATTAAGATGTCCAAGCAAGCAATCAATCCAATCACACAACATAATAGAATCCTGAAAAGCATGTACAACCTATTTACTACATACTCATCAAGAACTTACTTTATTGACTTGGGATTACTTTCTAGGGTTTCTAATTCGGATTAGGGTTTCCATAGGGCTCTTTAGATCTATTTCACAACTTTCCTTTTTATGCCAACAAAACCCTAAAAAATATTTATTTGTTCAAAATCTTAATTACTCACTTATTCACATTAAAAGCTCCTTTTCATTAATTTGTCTTAAGATTAACTTAATATCATGTTATCCAAAGCATCTCAAAATATAACTCATTAAAAACCCATTAACACTTAGATTAGGGTTTCTAAGCCCATTAATGCACATCAACATATCAAACCTAAATTAGGTTAATTAAGCACATGGATTATCTATTTAGATATCATAACATCTTTTTATTAACAACATGTTAATATGCTCATAGATTATCCATATTAATCATCTCAATTCCATAGAACATTAAATTAGGGTTTTTCTTAGCTATAAAGCATTAAGCTCAACAACTTTAACCACTTTTCAAACTATGATTAGATCAGACTCTAAAACTATTTTTTTAGTTCCTTGCATGTTTTTGATAAATTTTCATATGTAATATATCCTAATATGAGTTATCAATTGTAAGTTACAAATTTTGTAAGTTAATTCCCTTTCAGTCAATCGTTGGCTGTCACGTCAGCCTTGCAACTCCTATTTCACTTTCCATGTAGGTAAACTGTAGACAATAGGGTCCGGCTATCTCAACGACCCAACTTGCTTGATTGGCACCTCAGATAGGGCGCGTAAAGACACTTCCATCCTTTCTTTCCTTCACAAACGCTAGGGGAAAGGAGGTATTTTCCTACTTTCTCAACATCTACCTCGTGAAGGTTTGCCTCCCATGAGCAGTGCCCCGCCACGGTCAACTAGGTCATTGACTCTGGGCTCTAGGGTGTTAGAGACCAAGCTAAGGCGGTCACAGCTCCACCAGGACCAACCAGAGTCGTTGGCACTCCCAGATTTTTCGAAGGCGCATCGGATTTTCGGCTCAAGAAGAGCGATTGGCGGTAGGGTATTGTGGTGCCAGGGGAGCAGAACCATGGTCCCCACAATGGAATAGATAGTAGTGGGATATCCTATAAGTTCATGTGCAATCGATCGATCAATTTCTCGTCTTTAAAAGGGTAGTCTATTCTTTTATAGGTGTGGACCAGTAGAGTCCACTGGTGATGGGATCTACTCCTCCACACAAATTGGGGAAACCCCCAATCCTCCTCGAAATGGGATTATCTAGGGATGGTTGGGCAAGTAATCACCTTCCTGATTCAGCTGAATCACTTTTGGATTTGCACAAGATAAATAGACAGATTGAATCGTGGAAATCAATGGGAACTTACTGTTCCTAGTTTCCAACTCAGACTAGAACTGGACGATGCCCAGGCACTGTTAATCTCAGATTTGATGGACCATATCTCATGTGCCAAGATAGTTCATTTTGATTAATATTGGAAAAATTGTGACATCGAGTGATATCCTATTCACTTTAGGGAATCTTTCAAAAATCACGTATCTTAATCCCTTTATGATTTTAATCCCAAATTTTAGAGGAATCTGACTTAAACTACTTGTGTTCCAAGTTTGGGACTCAAATCCAAAAATATGAGAGACTTTCCTTCATATCCAAGTTATCACTTATTAAGGCATATTTTATGCATATTTTCTCTCTCCTATTTTTATTTTCCTTTATTTGGATTCCTTTTATCATTAGAAACCTTGAGGATTTGAAATCTCATCAATGATGATTCAATCATATATCTTTCCACATATTTCTCATATTTTCATCATTATCCCAAATTTCCTTCTTAATAAAGCATTGTTTGATTTCTTCTTTTCCTTTCAATAATATTGGATTCATTAACATATTGTGATCCACGAAATCACATGCACAAAGAAAATATTCTAAATAAAATCCATCCAACACGCATAAATCATACAATTTCATAACCATACATTTATTTGGAAATTGCATTTCCAACCATATGAACCCAAAAATTGATGTTGTAACATCAAATCCCCTCTTATAGAAATTTTTCCCTCAAAATTCCACCAAGCATACAAACAATTCAGGATAAGACTTTTCCATGTCCATCATTGGCTCCCATGTGGCGTCATCCTCTCCATGGTGCTTCCAAAGAACCTTTATCATCTTATATTCTTACATCCGAGTTCTCTGTCACCTCAGTATCTCGTACCCTCATAGGTGACTCATGATATATCAAGCTCCCTTGAAGCTCAATAGGTTCAATGCTCAGCACATGGCTCGGATACATCACATAGTGCTCTAGATCCGACACATGGAACACATCATACATAATATTATCTTGAGGGATAAGGCTAAACATAAGAAATACCATCAATCCATCTGAATGAACACATGTATCGGGGACTCAGCTTCATAACACATGTTCACCCATAGTGAACTGCATGTCAGTCTACTTTGCATCAGTACATGACTCTTGTCGTTCATGGGCCTTCTTAGCCATTGCGCGATCAAAGCGACTTCATCTGCATACAATGTGTTTTCTCTAACCTTCACAAGGTCCGTTTAGCAACGACATCCTAGTGAAGCGGTGACCGGCACAACCTCCCTTACTGAGCTTCTTACATCCCGATACTGGCTTTGGTTGTTATCATAACAAGCAAACAGTTTATCTTTCGTTCAATCTCATCAAAAAACCTCGACAATCTCAAAATTCGATACATGTATTCATAAGCGTAACTACATACCTTATGCCATTGCAGAAACTATGCAAAAATCTCATATGCTTTAAGACTGCATCCAAACATCCAAACAACAAAGCCTGCAATCGACATAATCTGAAATACACATACTACATATGTGTCACCATGTATCACGTTACATTAATCATATCTAGATCCGCTCCTAAACTAAGGTTTAGGGCTACCTCATGTTTGTAAGAGGGATTAGAGTTACAAATCCTAATGACCATTTTTGAAAAAACTTAATTAGTATTTTCTTATCATATATATGCAATTGTTTCATTAATGGTCAAGGTATAACATGAACATGCTGCATGGTGTTCATAGGTGCAATACATAAGGACTAATTTGAATATCAAATATTCTGCCACAAAAAATATTTTTGGTATCTGCTTATGATGATAAACACAAATTAAACTGTTACCATCTTATTTGTCACGAAAGAAAATGAAATGAAAAAAATCCAAAAGAGGAGCATGTAAGTTTGATTATCAATTAACAATCATGTCATATTTTGCGTTTTCATGCCGTTATCGTTTTTAGAAATATAAACAAGGTTCTTTGAGATAACGCTTTTTCTTGACGGTGTAACTGTTCTGCAATTGCAAACTTCATTTCCGTTTGCTGTATCCTGCGGTGTCGAAGACGTTTGATTAATTTGCCATGTTGGCACGTTTGATTTGCCGCGGTAAACGGAAGTCTCAGCCGAATAGGATTTCTCTACCCTACCATTAAGGCCCCGTTTGGTTCACCGGAAAGGATTGACTTGCGATGAGGAATAGAAAAGGGTGGGAAGGTACATGCAACGGAAGGGATATTTGTTTTCCTATTCAATGTTTGGGTGCAACTAGGATGGGATTGGTTACAACTAGGGATTTGCAATAAACTTATATTTATAATTTATAATCATTTGGTGTTATATTTTTGATGAGGAGACACAAAGCCGTCAGCTTCCTCTCTTCCTAACAGTGAAAAGAAACAACAACTCACTGCCTTATGAAAAGGAACGACTCCTCAAAATGATAGCAACAGTGCGTAAGGATACGGAAGGGAACGACCAACATGTTCAGGCACAGATATTGCAAAACCAGTGGCTGGAAACGCTACTTGCTCGAAAGGAAGAGGACCAAAACGAATCGAAAGATTGGAGCATTGATGTCGCTGCCTGAGCAAAGTTAGCGGAGTAGCAGTTGAGCGAGAATAGGGGTATGGCGACCTGACCCTGGACGAGGAACCGGAGATGAGTCTGCTTCCAGAACTACTGCTAGGTTTCGCTTCTGTAACAAGTATGGGGGATGATTAATCCATAGCGGCGGTAGGGTGGAAATATGAGGAGCAACTGCTGCACTATTTTGCCCTTATGCCCGGAGTCGTGGTCCAACTGCAGTCGGTAGAGCCGGCATCCATTCACGGCAGGGAAAGATGGAAGCGACAGGGAAAGAGAGGGCAGCGGAACTGAAAGACGGGCGTTGGGGCGTTGGCGGAACTGGAAAGTTCCGAGAGGTCCGGACTCTACTTCCGTCTGACTGCAATCCTATCTTTTCTTATTTGTAAACAAACATGCGATTATTTATCTTAATAGGATTAATATCCTTTAATGTGCCTGATCCCACAAACCAAACGGGGCCTAAACTCCAGTCTGCAGAATTGGCATAGGATTTCTACTAAGATTTCTTTACTCTACCACTAAACTCCTATGTGCATTATTCAAACATAGGGTTGCGGCTAACACTAGGACAGAAGTCCTGTTCAATTCAGTATATACCTGGAGGAATTTGAGTCAGATTGGTAAATGAACTTTTAAAGCCGAAGGATATGCAGCTTATATATAGATGTTTCTGCTTCTGCTTCTGCTTCATGCTACCAACGCAAATCGGACGAGCGACGCAGGCCGTGATTTTTGTGGACACCAAGTGATCTAGGCTGTTAACCGCCGCGCAAGTGGCTGCGGGTTCAGGGGACGCTACAGATCCTTCTGGGTGTTAGTACCTCCGACAAAAGGTATGTGTGTGGGATCTTTCTGTTTATATGATCTGTTCTTGTAATCTCACAGTCAAAGGTTCATAGTATACCGATTACATCCTGCGTTAATTCAAGTTATAAGTTATAACATATTTAGTTTTGCTATGATCTTAAAGACTAGGGTTTTGCAATGGATTACGATCTGAAAAATAAGTAATATATAATTAACAGTTGACGTTTGAAATCATCATGTGTTCAAAACCGGAAACGTTTGGAATTTAGAGAAGGGGATATTTGATACTAGTGATATTGGTACAGCACGATACATACACGGTAGCCGATGACCAGTAAGGGAATCGCAACTGTTATTGTATTTCATGGTATTAGTTTTTTTTTTTTTGATGAAAGCAAAAGACATCTTCTATTCAATATCGGAATTGGCAATTACAAGAAGGTCATTGTCAGGAGGACCTTGGGAAACCCGTCCAGCAGTCCATTTACATGCTTCTTTTGCTAGATAATCTGCAACCCTATTACAGTTTCGAGATCTGAAGGTCAGTTTCGAGATCTGAAGGTGAGATTGATGGCTTCCATCCCCTCCTAGAGAAAACAAATATCTTGGATGAGCAACTCCCCATGACCCTTGCCTCGTCCGCCGTCCTTGATGGCCTGGACAGTTTCCTTACAGTCTGATTCCACGAGCACGGATACATAGAAGTAAACCTTCTCTGATTGCCTCGTCTTCACCCATAAACACCGACTGAAGGCCATTATTCATTTGCTGAAGCGTGGCTCGTATCCTCCGCCGGTGATCTCTGATAACAGCACTGATATCCCTATGTGGTTAGGTCCATCCCGGGCCCATGATACGTATGTATTCAATTTGGCTGTCCCCTCAGCCCTCAGGTGGAGCCAACTAGAGTGTGTGCTCATCTGCTTTCTGATCAGCCATGCCTACTAGCGACTTTGACTATTTAAGTTTTGTAGTCACTGATCAGGACCTGACTAAGCTCGGCAGGAGGACCACCTCCTCCTAAAAGATCTTTTTGTTGTAAGCCGTCCAAGCGATCCGTAGTGCGTGACTCCTTGCTCTACCTGGAGCTCTTCCTTGTGGTGAAGCAGTGCTTTACAAAGTGCATGTGCAGCCGTTCCTTATTGTATCCATTCCTGTATCTTAAACCTGGTGAGCGCCCAGACCTGCAGCACCTTTTGACAACCCACCAGGGCATGATAGTCATCCTCTGATGCCAAGCCGCACCTCGGACAAGTGTCGTCATCACTGATATGTTGCCACTTAAGCCTCGTTTTTGTCGGTGGTATCCCTTTGAAAACTCGCCAAATGGGTGAGTTTTGTCGGTGCTTCTTCCATAGTCTAGACCATGTGCGCTCCTCTATCTCACCTTCCCCGTCCACACAGCTGTTCTGAAAGGAGTAAGCTGATAGGATCGAGAAGCCCTTCTCGTCCAGTTCCCACACCATATGGTCCTCTCCATCCCTACTATAGAGAAGGATATTAAGGATTTTCGAGGCTATCAGGTTCCAGATGTGTTCGTGGATCATCTGTTGACTCTAGGTGCGCAGGTCCGTGTATATGAAAAAAAACTCAAATAACACACTATTGTATATATACCTATAGCATCTTCGCAACTTATTTTCCGAACTAATAACTTTTCAGTCAAAAGAACCATATTAGTTGGCGTTTTACTGGGGCGGGAATATGAAGGGCTAACGCCAAACAAGCTGGCGTTTTCGGGCTGGATGGGACTAAAGCGCGAAAAAAGTTTGCATTTTCATGGTGACGGGGCAAAAGTGCCAAACAAGCTGGTGTTTCCGGGCTGGAGGGTCTAAAGCACCCAAAAAGTTGGCGTTTTTTATAGTGACCGAGGCTTAAACGCCAAATTGATTGTCGTGTTTATCTCAAAAATTTCAAAAGAAAAGCACCAACCCATGTGGCGTTTGTTGTTCAGAATACACGTAAAATTATATGGCATTTAATGCATGCTCTAAATTTTCAAGAAAAATGCGTTAACTTTTATGGCGTTTGTTGTTCGGAACAAATCCCATTTCATATGGTATTTGCTGAATGTTCTAATTTTCTAAATATCCAACACATATTAAGCTAGATTATGAATACAATATGACATAAATATGTCCAAAAGGGAATAAGATAAATGGTGAATATAAAATGATCCAACATAGAACAATAAAAAAAAAACATAAGTCTAAATGCATTTAAGAAAGATACATGATTCAACTAGGAAATTTATAATATTTGGAAATGATACGTAATCTTTAGATGCCGCAACAAACAAGTTCAATCCTGCAATCAAAATAAAAGAAATATTTGACCAAATTATTAAATTATAGTTAACAATACAATATATTATTTAGAATATAAAAATATTTGAAAGAATTAATACCTACATTTTTTACTACCTCAAACCTTGAGTTTGGTCACTAGATTGTCGCTCTATGTTTGGAGAATCTTAGATTGGGCTCAACTGTGTAGTTTGAGCTCCACGTGTAGGCCTATTCATAGGAAGTGGTGGTGTGAGAGGTTGAGTGAAAGGCATATTCCAAGATGGTAGAGGTGATCCAAATATGGTTGTGTGAAGGCCTTGTGACCATCTAGGTGGTGGTTCATGTGGTGAAAATGAATAAAAAGGCCCGTGTTGGTCAAAGGCTCATGGCGGACTAAAACCTTATTGAGACCATGATAAATTAGAAGGAACCTCAAATTGATCAAATGGTGGCGACAGATCAGAGTCGAACATTCCTGAAAACGAAGAACGAGTATCAACATGAGATTGTCTTAACATTATATATATATATATATATATATATATATATAAATATAATACACACACATATATACTTACACAATCTCACTCTATGTATCCATGAGGATATTACAAAGTCAGTGGATCAACTAGACCTTCAACATTATACTCGGGTTTGTACCACCTAGGGGGCTACTTGACATGCATAAAATTTTGATATATTTCATAAAATTTTGTTTCACTTTCACTAGAGATAAAATCACTAACCATATAACTGCCACATTTGTTCAAATGATTTTGATATAAAAATGCCCTTGTTCAAATGATTTTGATATAAAAGTGACTTTGTTCAAATGATTTTGATATAAAATTTACTTGTTCAACCGATTATGATAACGATACTGTTGCACATTTTTTATGATCCGAACCACGCTGGTTCAAACCACATTATATAATTCATGCCACATTTGTGATGATTCAAACCACACTGGTTCAAACTACATTGTATAATTCATTCCACATTTGTGATGATTCATATAAACATGACTTCGTTCAACGAATCTGATATATCTCATAAAATTTTGTTGCACTTTCACTAGAGCTAAAATCACTAACCATATAACTACCACATTTGTTCAAATGATTTTCATATAAAAATGACTTTGTTCAAATGATTTTTATATAAAAGTGACTTTGTTCAAATGATTTTGATATAAAAATTACTTTGTTCAACTAATTTTGATAACGATATTGTTGCACATTTGTGATGATCCGAACCACGTTGATTCGAACAACATTGTACGATTCATGGTACATTTGTGATGATATATTTCATAAAATTGTGTTGCACTTTCACTAGAGATAAAATCACTAACCATATAAAAATTACTTTGTTCAAATGACTTTGATAAATAAATTACTTTATGCAAGTCTGAAACATTTAAGTAACTATTTCTCATGATTTAACTATAAAAAAAATACACAATCAAACCATCATTCAGACACATCATTCACACACAAAAATAGACTTGTACAAAATAAAAAAACTAATAAAAATCATGACATATTTAAAGAATGTCTAAATAATCAAGAATCCATGTAGGACAAAGCCCATTTAAAATACAATCCATTAAAGTTACATTTTACAAATGCATACATCATATTTCACACAATCTAAGAAAAAATATATACACAGCTCTCACTTATGGAAAGATTGAGCAGACTATGAGTTTGGATTGGTTATTCACTTTGGATGTGAAGTTGTTCACTCATTGATTTCGTTCACCCTAATCTCACTGTCAAGAAAGTAGAAATGGACAAAGAAGATCATTAATATATTAAAAAAGCAACATCTGTCGTGGGGGAAGAAGAATAGAGATACAAGGAGGAGGACGGAGAAGGTGGCAGTTGGTTGTTGTGGTGGCGAGGAGGGGTGTGGCATGTGGTGGCGTGGAGGGTTATGGCATGTGCTTGTGGAGAAGGTGGTGGGTCAGAGAAAGGAGGAGGAAGGAGGAAGAAGGAGAAGTGGTAGTTGTAGAGGAAGGAGGAGGCAGGAGAATCGAACAGGAGAGTTTGCCCACGGTGGCTGGCTAGTGGTGGCTTGGAGGGACATAGCTTGTGTTTGCAGAGAAGGTGATGGTTGAGCAGGAAGGAGGAAGAAGGAGAACGTGGTGGTTGTAGAGGAAGGAGGTGGAAGGAGAATAGAATGTGGCATGTGGTGGTGTGGCCTGTATGACACTGGAAAAGGAGAAGGAAGAAGAAGAGGAGGAAGGAGAAGGTGGCAGTGGTGGTGATGGTGGTGGTGGTGCCGGAGGCGTGGGGTAGAGTTGCATGTTATGACATAGAAAAGAAGACAAAACCAAAAGGTGGAGGTGGCTACGTAGAAGGAGGAGGCGGAGGAAAGACGAGGAGGTGGTGGCGTAGAAGGAGGAGGAAGAGGAAAGACGAGGAGGTGGTGGCGAATGAACAAGGCAGAAGGGAAAGTGCTAGAGGAAAGACATGAGGCGGCGGTGGAGGAAAGACAAGGAGGCGGTGGTGGAGAAAGAAGGGATGGCGATGGAGCAAGAAGGATTGAAGGAAGACAAGGGTTGGGGAACAGATGGAGACAGACGTGGTGGCGGAGGAAGAAGGACCGGACGAGGACGAAGGTGAGGGAGAAGATGGTGGTGGAAGGAGCAGGAGGAGGACGAAGGTGGGGGAGAACCTGATAGCACAAAGATCCCACCATGCGAAGAAGGAGCTGAGGAGTAGCTCGGACCAGCGATGTAACGACTGGGCCCACTATCTTAGGCTCTAGAGTTTCAAGAATGGCGACTGGCCCACAGACCACCACTAACCTTAACTGCACACTTTTTCCTCACTCACGCATAAGCTGGGGTCAACTTCTATATTGGTCACACATCCTATTACTACTCTAAGTTGAGCATGCTTAATTATGAAGTTTTTTAGTGATGGGCTCCTAGAAAAGGTGATGTAACTTGGTTATATGGGTAGTCCAATCATTCCTTTTAAGATCATTTTATACAAGACATCAAATCCTGGGACACAGTTCGCCAACAACCACCGCAGCTCGGAAGAAGATGGATCACACCTCATAGGTCGATCGGGCGGTGGAGTGAAAGTAAAGCGGGAGAAGTGAGTAGCAGGGGAGAAAGGAAAGATGTCACATGCTTGGTAACCAAGAAGAACACGCCAACTTATGTGGCGTTTAACAGAAAACGTCGGAAAAAGTGGCGTTTTAGGCCTCGTAACCAAGTAGAACACATCAACCTATGTGGCGTTTACAGGAAAATGCCAAATAGACATGCATTTTACATAAAGGCAGTTCAAGGAAAAACATAATGTATTTGCTTGTTGATCGCACACACATGATTTAATATTAAACGCCAGATAATATGGCATGTTTTAGCCACAGTGACTGGTTAGCGATGAAAATTTAAGTAAAATGCTAGACAATATGGCACTTTCATTCTCGGAAACAGAAAACGCCAGCTGTTGTGGCGCTTTATATCCAAACACCAGTAAAATGCCAACTGATGTGGCACTTTAGTTCGGAAAAAAAGTTGAAAAAGTACTATAGCCGTAAATATTAATACAATAGTCAGGCCACTCACCCTGCTGTCCCCCATAGCTTCGAACACTCCATAACTCTCTAGCAAGCCTGCCAATCTCGTACCGATGGGTCAGGTACTTGATTTCCGTTCACAATCTGTCATAGAAAACCTTCCTTACATTGCTAAGTGCCCCATCCCCCTATATGTGAGTTTTTTTAGTACTTTTGGATAAAAGTCCGCGCCAAGGATTTGGATTTGATTGAACAATGTGGTTGTACAAGGTATTGGCCAGACCAAACAGTACAGGCTCTGACCTGTCACAAAAAAAAAATCAGCCTTGCGGGTACCACCACTACAGTCATTCCAGAGCAGCGATGGGGTCCTTTGTCATGGCGCTCCACCTGGCCGCCAGTCTCAGTTACGGTCCACTATAATAGCATGAGATAACCGTGGCGGATCACATCGGATAGTTTGTCAAATTGGAAGATCGTAACAGTTGGCGGTTAAAATCTGTTGTACCGAGTTGCTGTTGTACAGGCACCTCAGATGGATAATTTGAGTAGATGTATGATTAGGGTTTGCTGGGACATAAATTAAAAAACAAGTTGGGATACCAAATTTAGAGATAGCAATTGGTTTCATTTTATAAGTAGAAGTTTGTAGTTAGGGTTAGTTTGGTGCGGTGTAGTTGAATGTAAACTGTTATATTATGGTGGAAAAATACATTGCAAATTCACAATTTGTCATCAAACTACTCGACTAAAATGTTATAGAAGTAGATACTGTATAAATCTAAGTCTATTACATGATTTTCTAACTAGGAAAATCAATACCAAGATTTGTTAAAAATCGTAACTGTAGTCTGTACATGTCAATTTGGTTTATGGACTGTCTTATTTTTGACGGCTTTTATGGACTATAATATTTTTGCCAGCTTTCATGTACTATATAAAACAAGGCTATCATGATGAACAACGTCAGAGCGAGAGATCGTCACCTAGGAGGGTGATCGTTGACAAGGAAGGTAATCGCAGCCTGCTCGCGAACCGACGCCTTGAAGACTTCCTTCAATTCGATTATGTAGGAGACAGGGACTTCAGTAGAAATGGGAGAAGCCGACATAGGCTGGGCCAGAGGAGGGAGCAGTATGCACGCTCGTACAATGGGAGAGGCCGGTCTAGTAGAATACACTCGGACGATGATAGTTTTTGGTTTGAAGATCTCAGTGATGATGAAGACTGGAGGAACAGACACTGAGTCAGTGGCTGTTGTTGACGGTTTTTGAACCTGTTTCTATGGATTGCTCGTCTTTATTCTGGAACATAGGAACATAGCGACGAAGGTTTTCCTGACAGACGAGATCATCAGGGACAGATGTGGCATACCGTTGGTGTCAAGGTATGACTGCTGTGAGACTCATGAAGAAGAGGAGACGACAATCTCAAGATGAATCTTACTGTGGGGAGAAGTGTGTGTGAAGACGATATATAGGGGCATTGGGGGGCTGTGACCATATGATGCGGATTTTGTGTATGGAGATGGATGATAAGGAAGTCTATAATATCTTTTGCAATATTAAGGTGGAACCTTGGAGATCTAGATTGATGATTAAGGATAGGATGTTGAGAAGGGTTAGTGGATGGCATATCCGGAATAGTGAGGTGTACCTTACGTGTTCTTGCATAAGGAGATGGAGGGATGATCCATGTTTGTAGGCTTTTGTGTGAGGTGTCTTGATACCTGCGGGTTATAAGCAGGAGTCGTATTTTGTTGATGTTTTTCACCCACAAGAGAGGGGTGGGATGAATAGAGAACCCTCTGGCTTATAAAAAAAAAGGCTATGTAATATATAACTATGATGAATACCAGATTCTGTCCCTGAAAAATGATATATATATATATGGCCATTCATTCATTGCCCGTGCGGGTAGTCTGGATTTTGGCTACCCGACAACCCAAAAAATAACTCTCCTGGCTAAGAAAGTAACTCTGCTGTAAAAAAAGTAACTATGGTGTCAAAAAAGTAACTCTGCTGGTCAAAAAAGTAACTCTGTACAAAATATACAACAGATATATATAAGGACGGATTTTTTGACTTTAGAGGGCAAATGATATTATTTTTGGCTAAAATTTTTTGAAGAGCTTTACAAAATAGTCCTCTACAATTGTGAATTTTTTTTTTGGAAAAAAATGATTCGAAAGGTGGGCGGGTAGCTACCCGCGCGGACAATAAAGATGAGCCTTATATATATATATATATATATATATATATATATATATATATATATATATATATATATATACTCTTATCTTCAAATTCATCGTTCTTTTTTTATTAATGGCTTTGCAGGCCATCAATACTTTGGCTCTTATAGACGCTGCAGTTTTTCGGCTCTTCTTTTCTCTGCAAATCACAAACATTCTTGTAAGTTTTAGGAGCCGTTTGGATGCGGTAATTAGAAGCGGCATTGTATTTTATTGAGGTATTTCAACTGCCGCATTTACATTGAGATTGTTTGGGTACCGATAAGTGAATTTATCAAATCACAACGGTCCTCCCCAGACAAACCCCAACCCCGATACCTCTGTCTCTCCCGACTACTCTCTTTTCCAACCGCGATCGTCTCATCCGTGATCACTCCTTCTCAGAGTCTGTTTCTCCATCTTCCTCCGCTCCCTCACGCTAGTTAGGGTTCTGCTTCATCCCCACCACGAGTCGACGTGGCGGCGGTGGCCTACGCTCAGCGAGCGAGTGGCCGTCCATGGCGCCGATCTGGGCTTGCTTCAGCGACGCACGATGGGGGGATGTTGCATGGCTCTCCCTGCCGTCCAAGGCCGACAACTTCTCTTCCGGAAAAGTGCAAAACAGAACGCAGTCGGCAGCTTACAAACAAAGTAATAAGAGAAAGCAGACTTTGTTAATTTTTAGGGAGTCTAAATTCCATAATTATTGACTACTGCAGTAGTCTAAATAAACTCATCCGAACGGCCCCTTCACTTTGTATTAATGTGTTTTTTTTTATATTGTATGTATATCTTTCAATTCACATAATTATGTATGGACGGTTTCCGCTCAGATTCCCGTTTGATCTGTTTCTGCTGATAGGCTGGCATTTGAAGGCGTCACATCTCCTGTCCCCGTTATAGACTAAGAAATCAGATTTACCTCAGCAGAAACAGGCTACCGTCAATATGGACAAGTTCAATTCAGATCAGACACAGATAAAGATGGCCCTTTTCGAGCATGGAAACGACATGGACAGTCTTGTTTGCAGGGAAGAGCAGATTTCCGGACTCGTGAGGCAGTTACTTGAGGAAAAGATTCGGTTTCCACAGCTCCTAGTCATTCCTATTGTTGGGACGGCCGGAGTTGGCAAGACAGCTCTCGCAAGAAATGTCTATCAAGCTGTAAGAGAGAGATTCGGATTTGCGGATTATGGCTGGATTAATCTTGCCACCGAGCCACATGTCAAAGATAAATCAATTCTAGAGCTTGTCGGTATGCAGATATGGGGACTGGAAAAATGCCGCGAACTGAACGCAATTGGATTGGGACATCTTGAAAATGAGGTCCGGGTGCTTCTGTTCATGTACCCGTTTTTAGTTGTCATTGATGAAATAAATGATCCTCATATCTTAGCTGATTATCTCAAGTGTTTTCCGGATTCAAGAGAAGGAAGTAGGATACTGATCACAACGACGGTGATAACAACCGCTCAACTTAAGAACTGCCTTCCTGACAGCTCTTACTTGTATGAGGAAGCAGTCAACCATGTGAAGCCCCTGAAGACGGAAGATGGCTTCAAGCTCTTCATGGACAATGCACCACGGAATCACTGCTTAGGGTGGACTCCAAGTGATTCAATTAAACCACTTTTTCAGTTGCCTGTCGCTGAGTTGCTCGGTAGGTTGGAACTAACAGAGACAAACTTTCTCAGTAACTTTCATGGGGATCCATATGAAATTGCAGTGGACTACTGTTTGAGGACCCTCCCACCGGAGCTAAGGACATGCTTCGCTTATGTGACTTTGTTCCCAGGGAATTTCGAGTATGATATCGAAAAACTAATCAGGTTATGGGTACATGCTTCGCTTATGTGACTTTGTTCCCAGGGAATTTCGAGTATGATATCGAAAAACTAATCAGGTTATGGGTGGCCCATGGTTTCATAGCTTCCACAAGTGTCGAGGTGTGCCTAACCGAAGAAGTCGTAGCAGAACCTTATATGAGCCAACCCTAGTCACATGATTCGGCGAATTTTTCAAAAATTCGTGTATAATACGTGCATTATTTGGCCGACGAATGTAACGGCCGAACTAAGAATTAAACCCGCACTGTTTCCGAATAATACGAATAATTCACGAATTATATGCTGTTCGTGTATTATTCACGTATTTATCGAAATCATCCGAATAATTAACGATTTATTTGGAAAAATTCAGCCCAGCTGGACGGCCCACTTAGGGCTCAGTTTACATTAGCCCGCGCCTGCCCATCCCACACGCCTTCTGCGCGAGTCCCCGTCCCCGTCTCCGCGCACGAACGGCGCCGCCGAAGCCCGACGCTCCTGCTTCGGCGATCAACCAGCTCCACGAGCCCAGCGATATTCAAGGTCCCCCGCGGCCGCGACAGCCACGCCTTCTCATCCAGTTTTTGTGTTGTTTTGGGATTTCCGCGACGGACACGCCCGACCTCTTCTCTTCGCCTTCAAACCCCCCCCCCCCCATCTTCTTCTTCGGTCCGACCGTCCGAGGCTCCGACCTGCAGCGTCCTCGTCAGTGTCGTCACTGGACAAGACGACCCCAGTCGTGCAACCCCTGGACGACGTCGGCCACGCCGCCACACGACCACAGGAAGACGCCGGCCCATCCCACACGCCTTCTGCGCGAGTCCCCGTCCCCGTCTCCGCGCACGAACGGCGCCGCCGAAGCCCGACGCTCCTGCTTCGGCGATCAAGCAGCTCCACAAGCCCAGCGATATTCAAGGTCCCCCCGCGGCCGCGACAGACACGCCTTCTCATCCAGTTTTTGTGTTGTTTTGGGATTTCCGCGACGGACACGCCCGACCTCTTCTCTTCGCCTTCAAACCCCCCCCCCCCATCTTCTTCTTCGGTCCGACCGTCCGAGGCTCCGACCTGCAGCGTCCTCGTCAGTGTCGTCACTGGACAAGACGACCCCAGTCGTGCAACCCCTGGACGACGTCGGCCACGCCGCCACACGACCACAGGAAGACGCCGGCCGTGCAGGCCCACCCAAGAGGCCAAGATGACCCCAGCCACCACCGCCGGCGGCCGGGAGCAATTGCAGCGACTAGCGAGCCGGGAAATTTGGTGAGCATCTCGGCTTATTTCTTTATCTGATGATGCTAGGCAGTGATAACGGTGATGAACAGAGAAGTCAAGATCCTGTAGCACTTATCAATGAGGCCCTATCAATTAGTATTACACAGAAGAAATCAATTATAGAAACTAATACAATTAGATCCGCTCTTCATAGACAAACTTGGGATTTGCGATCCCAACTTATTTTGGCTTTTTGACCCCATATTGTAGGGTGGATCCCGAAAGATATGAAAGATCTCCCTCCAAGCCGTACATACGACTTTCATCGATCTTATTACTAAAGAATCAACATGAACAATTAAAACTTGACCAGATCTTATGTGTGGTCCGTATTTGAACAAACATACATTTTCACAAATAAATTGCCCAAGGATAATTATTGGGGATAGTTCATCACAATAATCGTGATATAGAAAGTTCCAATTTAAATCGAATGGATTCAAAATGATGTTATTGCAAGGATCGGGATTATAAATATCACTGTCACACTAATTTTATGGATTACAGACTGCTAAGGGTACTTGACTTGGACGGTGGAAACCAAGTCAAATTGGTAGATGATATCGGAGATCTCATCCATTTAAGATATCTGGGGTTAAGATACAATCCTTTAAAGACATTACCAGAATCAATTGGATGTCTTACACTCTTACAAACTCTAGACATCAGAGATACCGACATTACTCATCTTCCTGGATCCATATGGGAAATCCTGTCCCTCAGACATATATGTGGATATCTTCACACTGTGCCAGACTCTATCAAGAGATTGAAAAACCTGCAAACTTTAGGCACTGTGATAGGAGGGTCTTGGATTAACAACAGTTTGTCGAAACTGACAGCTCTTCGGAAGTTATCTGTCTACCGGGCCGAGTCTATCATCTATGATCCTCCTTTCCAATGTCACAAGCTACCTTGTTTTTTGACCGAAGTTCATTTGGTTTGGGTGCCGCTCACTGTTACGTTTCTTGAGTTGTTGCCAGGACTACAGCACCTTAGGATTCTCAGCTTAACTTTGATTCACTACAAAGAATTCACTTGCCAAGTAGGGAGCTTCCCACAGTTAGAAGTGCTCTGGTTGAAGAACATGCCATGGTCGGAGAAATGGACGGTGGAGGAAGGAGCCATGCCTAAGCTTGCCCATCTGACTTTGGAGCATTGTGAGCTATTGAGGAAACTCCCACAGGTACTGCAGAGGCCTACCGTCATCAAGAATTTGAAGTTGATCGGTATGCCAAGGGAATTCAAAGTGATGAATCCGTAACATTGCAATAAGGGTTTTCATAGATTTATAATTATTATGTGTGTCCACTTTAGTATTTTGGAGCTCGTTAATCTCCTTAACATTCGTGTTCTAAGTTATTATAATTTTATGAAACACCACTTGTATGACATTTTCTTAATTTCTTTGCTGTATCGTGTCTTTAATTTAATGTTGTTGGATTTTGGTTAGGCCGTCTTCTGTAACCATTTCATGTATATTCCTTATCTTAAGGAATGAGGTCACCCTTTCCTAGTATTGTGGTAGATAATGTTCCATAACTCAGCTGGAGTAAAATGTTTTTCCTAAATGTTATATATATATAGAGTGGATTCGTTCACTAGTAGATGGGAAAAACAAGCATCTACTACACCTTTTTTTTAATCGAATATTTGAATGACAAAGGGAAAGCGACCGATGCCCCGTAGTAGTGAAGTCGCTAAAGTTAGCCCTTTTAAGGAACGAAATGATACGTAAATGAAATATCTAAATTATGAATGTTAACATTAGTTAATTCTCTTTTATGTAGTTCTTCCTCTTTCCTTATATGTGTATTGTATTCTCTATTTTGGGTACCTTATTAAACCCTATGTATTTTGTATCCCCTTTTATTTTCATTTAAGGAGCAATGTAAACGGAATACACACGGGACTACATTATAACATCGTACCTGAGTCAAATCAGGGCTTCCTCTGTTATCAACATTTCATCGTTCTTGTCTCCGTTTGGTTTGAGATTGGGATTATGTAGTTAGGATTGGGTTAGTCGAGGTTATACTGTAGATCTGGATTAGATTAGTATGGATCTAGTCTGCTTTTGTTTGGCAACCTACTCTGATTCTGTACAGTTGGTTGCTAGCACTTTATTTTACGTACTTTTTGTATGTATTTTACACCTCTTTTAATATATTTTTTATTAGCTTTGCCCAAAATTTTACCATATTTTTGACTAAAATCTCACTTACATGATTTCATGTACATTTATAACCCAAGTCGCGATCTTTACCTCGACCGCTACCCACTCATTCAACAACCGCGGTCGAGGTCTCTGAGCCACTTTAAGATTGATGTCATCATGCATTGAAGTCGGACCAAGGTCATATTGAAGCCGTGATTACTACTAAACCGCGACTACAACGGAGGTCGTGATCACTACAAAAACACCAATCAAACCAGGGACCACAGTGTATTTGGAGACCACATACACTAAGTTTGATAGTGATCCCTACAGACTGCGACTAGCTTGGAGGTTGCGGTCATTGCTAAGCTCGCGATCCTTGCAGGTCGTGACCGAGTGAGAAGGCCTCGACCTCGACCTCTCCAACGCAACGCAAAAGTCGACCTCGACCGCGATCATTGCCAGACCGCGAGTAAGTGGCAGACTGCAACTCAGTTCAACTGCAATGAAAGAAGGAATAAAGAGCAGACTGCGACTGCGGTCTCACACCTTCCCCAACCCAGACTGTGACCGTGGTCTAGGCTTAAGTCAGAGGAATTTGCTTATAAATAGGCCACCCACCCGTCTTGTCAAATCATGAGATAATAGATCGGATCTCGAGGACCACGAATGTCTGCTGCATCCTAGACTCATTCCATTCCATCCCATCCACCAGTCTTGGACCTCTAAAGGCGGAAGTTGAGGAGAGAGAAGACTGAAAACTCCTTCTTTGAGAGAAGAAGATCGTATGCGGTATCGACATGTTAGATCCATATATGAAGAAGTACCGTGTCGTATCACATCTCTTCTCTGTCTAGATCTATCATTCTGCTTCATTGAACCTCCTTCCTCACTTTGTGAACTTCATGTATCCATCTTTCTGTAACGTTGTTATGCTGTCTGCAACATGAGTGGCTAAACCCCTTAACTTGAGTTAGGAGTAGCCACTAAGGCTCTCCCAATATATATATCATTTCTTTCTATTGAATATATATATATATATATATATATATATATATATATATTCTTATCAAGATTATCTCCATACACCTATTTTAATGCTTCACATGTATGCTTAGCTACCATTTTGTGATGTTTAATAGTTGGTATCTTGAGAGAGTAATATCACTTTTATCACGTGTTATGGAGTAGTATGGATGCATGTGAGTGTTGGAATGCTAAAGCTTTAAATCATATGTTATGCGATGTAGTTTACGTGCGGTCATCTCGAGAGAGAGGCTACCCTTAGGCTTAGATCTATCCTCATCTCGAGAGAGATTGGAATGGATTCTTTTGATGGTTTCTTGTAATCTTAGTAATAGTATGCGAGAGAGAGATGATGTTGCATGTTAGTGAGAAGTCTTAGTAGGTGTACCCCAGCCTGACTTTCCTTCCATATACTTGTTTTGTCTTGTTTCTTTTGTTTTTGTTTGTTCTTCTTATCTTTGTTTTACTTGCCTTAACCTCAGTTTGTGTGTCGTCGTTCCTTTGAGAACACCTTTTATTATACCCACAATTTCTGGAGTGTAAGAGTGTTAGATTCCATGTGCTTAACACTTCCAACCTTGTCCTTGTGTTCGACTCCGATCACTACATCGGACCTCGTTTATCGTTGTGGGGGGCCGAGAGTCGGGTTATCTCTTTAAATGTCTGACAACTCTGAATTTGCTCCTTTTAGATATGTGATTTATGCCAGTCAACTTTTTGGCACCGTTACCGGTGATAAGACAAAATGACACTGTTAAGAACTTGAGTCCACTAACTATACTCCCGTGCCTCAAGTGTGGCATTCAACTTATAAAAACGAGATTAACCAAAGCGGAAGCGATCATTAGCAGCGGAATTACTGAAAATCACTAAAAATTAAAACTTTTTGCAATGAGAACCACAAACTATAGAACTCTTTCATAAAGAATCCAAGTAAGTTATTTACATTCTGATTCATCACTACATCTCTGTATCATCTCATCTCGAGAGGCATAACATTGACTGCCTTGTTAAACTATACATGAGCGATATACAAAAATCTCAAGGCTTCAAGCCAAAAATCTCAGATTCACATCAAACTCTCTACTGACTCCTAGGACTTGAGAGTACAAAGACGACACATAGGACTCTCTATATATAAGACCTATCAGACAGACAATGTCTCCACCTATGGATCACTGATGTCCTTGTTGTTGCTGTTGCTGCTGTGACTGTTGTTGCTGCTCACCCACTGAAGGGTTTCTTCTTCCTCAGTGTCTACCTAAAAAGTTGAATCCCATGGGAGTGAGACAATTGAAAATTGTCCCAACGAGAGTTATAACTCTCCGCCAGAAGCATTGTTATTGCAGATAATAGAGTTACACTGAGCAGTGAAGTATAAATATTCAACAGTAGGTAAATCATTAATTAGACCAAGTAGAGAAGTATTCACTATGCAATCATTTCAATTATAACTTGATTAAGCAGCAAGTCATTCATTTAATAAGGAATATGAAGAACTTGCATATTATTTATCCTACCAGAACATAACAAACAATGTATCATCAATCATTGATTTTCGTAGTTTAACCCTAAGGAAATATGCTACACGACTGATTACATCTTACAAACATATTTATGCCCTGAGGAGGTGAGGTATACCGCTCATACTCCAACCGACCATTGTGAAATCAAAATCGGTACCATACATAGGTCATCAGAAGAGCCGGATTTCTATGACCTCATCTTCCCCAGTCAGTGTGAGGAACAACATGCAGGACATCTTGTGTCTCTGCCAAAATAGCTTTCCAGGGTATATTGGCAACTTTTCTATTAGAGTTACAATGGCATGTTGTACTCTCTTCGCAATCGAGAGATTTCTTGTTTATCTCACATCGATTTAGCATTAACATCATCATCGGGAGATTAGTGATACAACATCCCGACATATACATATAATGAAGGATTGAGAGATTTAATGTTTGTCTCACATCAATTCCTCCATTAGAGCGTAAGGATATTTGTGCCCATTACCCCCACATACTTAAAAGTATGCTCTCCAGGAGTTCTCTTAGGAAAACCTGTTTCACCATCACCTAAATGCTGACGATGATGGATCTATAGTCAGGGCTCTACATGATATTATTTCACTTGATTAGTTAAGTACATTACATCATTCTTTTTGCATCAGGCATGTTTTCAATCATAAAATATTATGACAATTGCTATAGAGAATGAGTACTATTTCTATCAAGTTCATTTCACAACTTTATTAATCATTGGGATCTCAGTCCCTTATCTTCTCATCATCATGATTCAAGAATGTGGGTGTTCAAATCCTTAGATCATCAATATACTTGTTACCTCTTTAATAGGAAACTTAATGCCATCAATTCGTTTAACAATGTTAACATGATGATTGCATTGCAGATATTTCACATGGCTCTTAAAGCCTATCAATCTCTTTTGTTACCTTTCACTAGACAACATAGCATGTCGCTGCTTACAAAGCTTATAAAATACTTTCAATAATCAAAGCATCATAGTTCATACCTGGATATGTTCAATATCTCATAAAACCTGCATGATTAATACAGATGATAACAAATACACCTATTTCATATGAGTACAATGTAAAACAACTATAACATCCTCAATCAAGGAATACACCACTATACCCTTACTAGGGTTAGGGTTTACCTTTTTAATTCAATTAGGATTAGCTATCCCCTTAAGCTCAAATAGGATTAATGACTCATCATTTCACTATCCAACCTTAGAGCTTTCATGCTATAGAATATAACCCAGAATTAGGGTTTCACACTTCCATTTACTTTATTAGGAATTTAGGGTTTACTATTCACATTGCATCACTCTTAATTAGGGTTTAAGTTCAATAACCCACAACTAGGGTTTACTATTCACATTTCATCACCCTAGGTTAGGGTTTGCTATTCACATTACATCACCCTAGATTAGGGTTTACTATTCACATTACATCACCCTAGATTAGGGTTTACTATTCACCCTAAGTAGGAGTGATCATCAAAGTACCTTAAATTAAGGTTATCATGTCATTATTATGAATTAAGATCATACCATCATCATGTATTAGGATTTCACCCATCAATGTCCTCAATTAGGGTTATGATTCATTAACCTTCATAATTAGGGTTTCATGATCTCACTATGATGGATCATACCCTAATTAGGCATTCATACATATTGGAAGTCCACTACATGATTATTTTTCATGTAGGAAGTCTTATATCTCTCATACTCTATAGGATGATGTTTGTTCAACCTTAATTATAATAAGTCAACTCAACCTTGAAGAAGAATTGACATCATGGGTTATGTCATCATCACCATGATCGTTAATGCTTGATTATTCAAAAGGGTACTAATCACCTTACCCCATTAAGATGTGATTACTATAATCATATTTGATTACATCATGTATTCATCAACTAATCACTTTGTCCTTTAACCAATTGAAGTGCCCATGCAGTTTTGGTTAATTATCCACATACACCCCAAACGGTCTTGGCCACATAGACCACAAATGGTCTTGGCCACATAGACCCCAAACGGTCTTGCACAAAAGCCTCCAAAGGGTCTAAGACCGTTTAGACCTCCAAACGGTCTAAGACTGTTTCGACCTCCAAACGGTCTAAGACCGTTTAGACCTCCAAACGGTCTTGCACAAACCACTGAGACCATTTGGTAAAGTTGGGGTTGAAACCGTTTAGTAAAATAGGTGGTGAAGATCATTTTGCCAAAGTTGACTTTTGAGACCGTTTGCTAAAGTAACATTTGTAAACACATGAGATCAAACGGTTTGGGATCGTTTGGTCCGAAACGGTCTTCAGACCATTTGGTCCAAACCTCCTCAAAACTGCAAGGACAAAAAAAAGTCTCAACAAGTCAAATTGAATTAGGGTTTCCAATGTTGATTCCTACAACCATTGAATTCATGTAACCAATCATCAAATGGACCTATCACCATACTTCAATTGAGTTGGAAAGGTCAACCTTCAACTGATTTGACCCTCAATTGGTCATCAATTAGGGTTTGAATCGATCGGATTGGGGTTTGGAATCGATGATCCTTCAACATAAATCAAAGTGAGATTGGTAACTTTGAAACCATTGAATCATCATTCAAATTGAACATGACCTGACCCCAAACGGTCTTGAGGTCATTTGTATGACCTCCAAATGGTCTTGATACCGTTTTCACATGTCAACATCAAAATACAAGTCAACCAACTAGGGTTTGATTCATTGGATTGCTCACCAAATCAGTAATTGATTGCACTTCAACTTAGTACCTTTAGATCTCCAAACACCTAACCATAGTCAACCCTAGACCTCCAAATGATCTTGGGTGACCCCCAAATGGTCTTGGGATCGTTTGGATGACCTCAAACGGTCTTGATACCGTTTTATCATCACATCATCATGAACCATGTCAATCAATTAAGGTTTGGATCCTAGGATTGGTCACCAAATCAGCAATTGATTGTACTTCAACTTAATAGCTTTGGACCTTCAATTGCTCAACCATACATAACCCTAGACCTCCAAACGGTCTTGGGTGATCACCAAACGGTCTTGATACCATTTGGGTGATCCCCAAACAGTCTTGAAACCGTTTGGGTCAATCAACCCAAAACATCAACTTATTCAATTGCAAAATCAACACTTAGTCGATTAGGGTTTATACCATATCTTTAGATCTTCAAACACTTAACCATACTCAAACCTAGACCTTCAAATGGTCTTGGGTGACCCCCAAACAGTCTTGAGACCGTTTGGGTGATCCCCAAACAGTTTTGAAACCGTTTGGGTCAATCAACCCAAATTTCTAAATCAATCACTTATGAAATAAGCACTTAACCCGATTAGGGTTTTGGTGATTGATAGACCTTCAACTCATGAACCAATTAGAGTTAATCAAATATAATTGATGGGTCATTAACCTAGATCATTTTGAAAAAATCCTCAAATGGTCAACCCTGATCAACATCACCAAATAGTTTGAAACTGTTACCCTCCATGCGGTTTTGGTGAAACCGTTTCATTCCAAACGGTTTGAAACCGATTGCTCCCAAATGGTTTGGGAGCAATCGGTTTCAAACCGTTTGGAATGAAACGGTTTCACCAAATTGGGAAACCGTTTGAGCAACTAAGGAGACCGTTTGACTTGGTATTTTCTTTGGATAAAAATATAAGATGATGTCATCATCGTCCTCCTTAGAAAAACCAAGAACAACAACCATTTTTCATGGGAACTTCAGCCATGAACCAAAAGAACACCAAATAGATAAGAATAACTAACGATTACTATAGAAATGGATGCAATAGCAATGATTAAGGGTTTGAGTTATAAAACCCGCCTATAGAACTGATCCCAAGCTCCATGATCCATGGCTCTAATGGTTGATGGAGTTCCAGCAACTGTCCAAGGTCCATCCTTGAGCCTTTGGATGTGCAAGTTAGCTAGAATTGGAAATCGGGTGAAGAAAACCAAGAATTAACCATTGATTTAGAGTTTCCACCATGAATTCGTGGTAGGAGATGATAAAAAACTTACCAACAGGTTTTCATCGTCCTTCTCCTGCTCCTGAGCTCTTCCTTGGTCGGCCAAAGCAAAGATGAGAAAAGGAAACTAAGGAAACGATCCTTATGTGTATTGGAAAAAGATATACATAAGGGATTTTTAAGGAAAGAGAAAATGGGATTGTTTTCTTTAAATTACAAAATAATTTCCATCAAATCCCCCTCCATTTCTTGGCCACGAAGCCACCTTAATTTTATTGCAAACCTTCATCATTATCTAATAATTAATGGAAAAGATACTAAGCACCTTAAAGAGTTTTATATTAATATTCAACCTTTTAGTGGATATTACTTTTTATTATCTTAATGTGAGTGGATTCCACTCAACCAAGATCTTTTTGTTCCATAGCAAGGCATAAGCTCGTACAACACTATTGCAAACACATCCTTCAAATTTTGGTTGAAGGGATCCTCAATTAATTTATTTAATTTTGCATTAAATTAAAATAAAGTTCCATATATGCTTAAATCTTGATTATTTTAATGTCAAGATTCTCTCTCCTCCAAAACAATTCAAATGAGGCGCCCCTCACATTTTATTTTCTCTACTTGATGACAAGAAAAATGATAAACCCTCTAGAGGTGATATATTGCATATTGAACGCTAGGTTTTGGGTAAATTGCACATTACACCAAAACTAGGTTTTAATGCACAAGGATTGCTCTACAAGCTTTATCTTGATGCCCAAGCTTGTGGAAACCATACCACTACATCATATTTATTCTTGTGATGTCTCAAAATAAGAGGAACATCTTATCATGTGCAATTTGCAAGTTAACCCCTCAACTTGGGTAATTTGCACTTTAGTCCAAAATTAACAAAATAATGTTTCAACATTATTCAAAAAGGATTGAAATTGAAATATAAGTTCCTCAAGAGCCTTAATTACTTTTCAGAAGATAAGAGAAAGCATTTAATCAACTTTATTAGGCAAAACACCTAGGGTTAAAATATAACCCAGGCCAGGGACGTTACAATTTATCCACCGCTTACAAGGATTTCGTCCTCGAAATCATTAACAAAATATTTTAAGAGAAAGAGTAGGGTATTTCATCCACATTTCTTCCTCTAGTTCTAATGTAGCTTCTTCCATGCCATGGTGATTCCAAATGACTTTTACAAGAATAATGTCTTTCTTTTTCAACTTCTTGATCCTTTTGTCAAGAATCAACATAGGTCCTTCAACATAGGATATATTATCATTTAACTCTACTTCCATAGGCTGCAGAACTGATTCTGTGTCAGGATGACATTTCCTTAGCATGGAAATGTGGAACACTGGGTGCAACTTTTGCAGCTCAGGTGGTAATTCCAACTTATAAGCTACCTTTCTAATCCGTTCAATGATTGGATAAGGCCCCATAAATCTAGGAGCTTACTTTGATTTCCTTCCAAATCTAAGAAATTCCTTCCAAGGTGAGACCTTGAGGTACACTCTATCTCCAACTTGGAATTCTAATGGTCTACGACGCTTATCAACATAGGATTTTTGCCTATCCTGTACAGTCTTTAATTATTGTTGTATTGTTTTAATCTTCTCGGTGGTTTATTGCACAATATCAGGACCCAAAAGTTGATATTCACCATTTTCATACCAACATAGGGGAGATCTACAACGTCTACCAGACAATGCTTCACAAGGTGCCATGTCAATATTGTGTTGATAGCTATTGTTGTAAGAAAACTCTATCAAACTTAGATGTAGATCCCAACTTCCTATAAACTGAAGGACACATGCCCTAAGCAAGTCCTCCAAGGTTTGTATAGTCTTTTCTGATTGTCCATCTGTCTGAGGATGAAAGGTTGTACTAAACCTTAACTGTGTGCCTAAGGATTTATGAAGTCGCTCCCAAAAATGACTCGTAAACTGGGGGCCTCTGTCAGAAACAATGGTAACTGGGACCCCATGCAGTCGCACTATCTCATCTACATATAACTATGCCAACTTCTCAGCAGAATAGGTTGTTTTGACAGGTAAGAAATGTGTTGTCTTTGTCAATCTATCAACTATTACCCAAATGGAATCATGTCCTCTAGCTGTTCTAGGTAAACCAACCACAAAGTCCATGGTTACATGATCCCACTTCCACTATGGTATTGGTAAAGGTTGCAGTGTTCCTATAGGCTTCTGGTGTTCAGCTTTAACTTGCTGACACACATGACACCACATAACAAACTCAACAACATACTTCTTCAAATCAGGCTACCAATACATATCTTTCAAGTTATGATACATCATGGTGCTTCCTGGATGCATAACATACATTGAAGAATGAGCTTCTTCCAGGACTGACTTCCTTAAGTTATCAACATCAGGTACTATCATTCTACCATGATAATAGGCTACCTGATCATCTGCATCATGTAAACCATCTCGTTTCTCACTACCATACTCTGATCTAATCTGTTGAACTACAACATCAGCTTGTTGTGCCTCCTTAAACTACTGTCTTAGAATAGGTTTTATGTGCATCTCAGCTAATAACCCAGATAACAATGATACTTTTAATAGTACATTATCATGACTTAAAGAGATAAGCATATCCCTACTAGAGCACACCAAAGAATTCAGCTGTGCTTTATCTAGGGCTGGTGTTGCTGACTTTCTACTTAAAGCATCAGCCACCACATTGGCCTTCCCTGGATGATAATCAATTGTACAATCGTAGTCATTGATTAAATCCATCCAGCGGCGTTGCCTCATGTTTAACTCACACTGAGAAAAGATGTAATTCAATCTCTTATGGTCTGTGAAAATCTGGAATATCTCTCCATAGAGATAATGTCTCCAGATTTTCAAAGCATGGACTACTGCAACTAGTTCAAGATCGTGTGTCAGATAATTCTCCTCGTGTTTCTTAAGCTGTCGAGAAGAAAAAGAAATCACTTGTTTATCCTGCATTAACACACATCCTAGTCCATTCTTAGAGGCATCACAGAAAACTATATACCCTTTCCCTTGCTCAGGATACACTAGCACTGGTGCACTTGTCAACCTTTCCTTTAACAACTGAAATGATTGCTGGCACTTTTCATTCCAGATAAAAGGAACATCTTTTCTAGTCAACATGGTTAAGGGTAAATCTATAGAACTAAAGTTCTTAATGAACCTCCTGTAATAGCTTTCCAACCCTAAGAAACTGCAAATCTCCATCGGTGTCTTTGGCTGCACCCATTATAGAATAGATTCTACCTTTTAAGGGTCAACACGAATACCTGAAGTAGATATTACGTGTCCAAGAAAAGAAACTTCTGGTCACCAAAACTCATACTTGCTAAACTTAACATATAACTTATGCTCTCTTAGCAAAGTTAGAGCCTGGCGAAGATAATGTTCATGCTGCTGAGCATCTCTACTGTAGATCAGGATGTCATCTATGAAGACAACTACACACTGATCAAGAAAATGTCAAAAGATTCTATTCATGAGTTCCATGAATGCAGCTGGTGCATTAGTTAGTCCAAACGACATAACTGTGAACTCATAGTGACCATACCTTGTCTTAAAAGTAGACTTAGGTATGTCACCCTCCTTAATACGCATGTGATGATATCCTGACCTCAGATCTATCTTTGAAAAGACAGTTGCACCACATAATTGATCAAAGGGATCATCAATCCTTGGAAAAGGGTACTTATTCTTTATTGTTACTTTATTTAACTGCCTATAATCAATGCATCAACACATAGACCCATCCTTTTTCTTAACAAAAAGGACCAGAGCACCCCATGGTGAAGTGCTCGGTCTGATGAAACCCTTCTCAAGAAACTCTTGTAGTTGTTTCTTGAGTTATGCCATCTCAGTAGGCGTCATCCTATACGATGTTTGTGCTATTGGCTGCGTGCTCGGAATTAGATTAATCTCAAAATCAATCTTTCAGGGAGAAGGTACACCTAGAAGTTCTTCAGGAAATACATCTTCAAATTCCCTGAATACTAGAACTTCAGTAGGATTAGAAATCTCCATGGTGGTATCCACCACATGGGCCAAGAATGCATAACATCCTTGCCTCATTAGCTTCTCAACTACCATAGTTGACACAAGGCAGGTTGGAAGAATCTTTCTATCTCCTTGAAAGATCCATGTGTCACTTTCATCAGTGAACACATCTTGCTTGGACTCACAATCCAAGACAACCTTATACCTTTCTAAGGTATCCATCCTAAGGATTATATCAAACTCGTGCATCTCAAGTGGTATAAGATCCACTTGAATGTGATGCTCAGAAAAGGAATGAATGTAGGGAGAAAAAACTTCCTACAACACAACAGATCCCATTAAAGGAGTTTCTAACTTCAAACTCTCTACCCTATGACCAATTGTCATATTGTAGTCAAGAATCACTCTTCGAGTGATAAAGAAATGTGTAGCACCCAGACCAATTAAAACAGATACGATGCATGATGTAGACATATCAGAATAAAATAGTTTCATCTGACCTATCACAACCCGAGGGTTGATCACTGCATCAAGTGGATTCATCGCATCGAATCTCTCCGTTGCCTGAGGTTGATTCGGTGCTCGATGACTGGGTGTCGATGATCCATCTTGGGACGCTTGTCCACGTCCTCTAGCGCCACCTGGAAACTATCTCCTTTGAGAACCTTGCTGACTCTGCCTTTGGGGTTGTGTCACACTTGCCTCTCGGGCTCTGCAATCCTTCATCAGATGTCCCACCTTTTCACATATGAAACAACTTCTGATCCCTTGCTGTGGTCTGGAGGGTCATGTAACCGACATAGATGTTGAGCTGCGGGATCCTTCTGGTGGTAAACTCCGTCCTCTACCCCTATTTGACGTCCACTGCATCTAGGTATTGAATCTAGGTGGTGGTGTAGGCATGGAAAACCTCAGTTTTTTGAAACCTTTGGATGAGGATCCTTGGAACTGGGGGTACACCTTCTTGTTCTTGGTCTGTAGCTTCTCTATCACATACCTCTCTATTCTTCTGACAGATTACACAAAAGTAGTAAATCTTTCCCTGTTCTCCAGAGCAGACACAGGGGTGGTCAACTTAGCATTTAATCCCTTCTTAAAATGTCTAATCCGCTCTTCATCTGTGGTTGCCATATGCGGGCAGAACCGTAACAAATCCATGAACTTAGCCTCGTACTCACTAACATTCAATGTTCCTTGCCTTAACCTCTTGAACTGAGAGTTTTTCTCATTCAGGAACGTCTTAGGAAAGTATCTGTTGACAAATTCTTGTCGGAATATTTCCCATTCAATCTCCACACCTGGCCTTTTCCCCTCCTCAATGGTCCACCAGTGACCAACACTCCCCTTGAGAAGGTACACAACATGTCTAACCTTCTCAGTTTCAGGGATGTTCAGGATCCTAAAGGCCTTCTCTAACTCAGTTAGCCACATGTCAGCATCTACTGGGTCGATTGTTCCAGCATATTCTGTGGCTCCAACCCGGCGTAGTTGTTCAAACGTCTTGCCGACTCCCTATATTTCATCATGGGCATGTGTCCTAGGTGTAGGTATGGGCATTCTATCAGTCATATGTGTCATGGCGGCTATAAACTGCCCAAACATAGCTTGGAAGGATGTATTCCCCATGTCATCTTGATCGAACTGGGGTGGTTTAGGCACATGTTCCTCCCTTTCTTGGTCTCTTACACCTCCTCCGGGTGCAGCGACACTACTTTCAGCAACATGTTCATCATGTGATCCAGACATCTTTAGTTTTCTCTTCTCCTCCTATATGAACAGAAGACACTATCAGATAGACTGGAAGACACTTAAATAGACTCAACAATCATAGTCCTATGTCTTTGTAGACTCAGCAAACCTAGAGCTCTGATACCACTAAAATGTGGCATTCAACTTATAAAAATGAGATTAACCAAAGCGGAAGTGATCATTAGCAACGAAATTACTAAAAATCACTAAAAATTAAAACTTTTTGCAATGAGAACCACAAATTGTATAACTCTTTCATAAAGAACCCAAGTAAGTTATTTACATTCTGATTCATCACTACATCTCTGTATCATCCCATCTCGAGAGTCATAACATTGACTACCCTGCTAAACTATACATGAGCAGTATACAAAAATCTCGAGGCTTCAAGCCAAAAATCTCAGATCGACATCAAACTCTCTACTGACTCCAAGGACCTGAGAATACAAAGACGACACATAGGACTCTGTATATACAAGACCTATAAGACAGACAGTGTCTCCACCTGTGGATCACTACTGTCCTTGCTATTGCTGCTGCTACTGTGACTGTTGTTGCTGCTCACCCACTGAAGGGTTTCTTCTTCCTCAACGTCTACCTAAAAAGTTGAATCCCACGGGGGTGAGACAATTGAAAATTGTCCCAGCAAGAGTTATAACTCTCATCCAGAAGCATTGTTATTGCAGATAATAGAGTTACACTAAGAAGTGAAGTATAAATATTCAACAACAGGTAAATCATTAATTAGACTAAGTAGAGCAATATTCTCTATGTAATCATTTCAATTATAGCTTGATTAAGCAGCAAGTCATTCATTTAATAAGGAATATGAAGAACTTGTATATTATTTATCCTACTAGAACATAATAAACAATGTATCATCAATCATTGATTCTCGTAGTTCAACCCTAAGAAAATATGCTACATGGCTGATTACATCTTACAAACATATTTATGCCCTGAGGAGATGAGGTATACTACTCATACTCCAATCGACCATTATGAAATCAAAATCGGTACCATACATAGGTCATCAGAAGAGTCAGATTTCTATGACCTCATCTTCCCCAGTCAGTGTGAGGAACAACATGCAGGGCATCTCGTGTCTCTTCCAAAATAGCTTTCCAGGGTATACTGGCAACTTTGCTATTAGAGTTACAGTGGCATGTTGTACTCTCTTCGCAATTGAGAGATTTCTTGTTTATCTCACATCGATTCATCATTAACTTCATCATCGGGAGATTAGTTATACATCATCCCAACATATACATATAATGAAGGATTGAGATATTTAATGTTTGTCTCACATCAATTCCTCCATTAGGGCGTAAGGATATTTGTGCCCATTACCCCCACATACTTAAAAGTATGCTCTCCAAGTGTTCCCTTAGGAAAACCCATTTCACCATCACCATCACCATCACCATCATGATTCAAGAATGTGGGTGTTCAAACCCTTAGATCATCAATATACTTGTTACCTCTTTAATAGGTAACTTAATGCCATCAAGTCATTTAACAGTGTAAACATGATAATTGCATTGCAGGTATTTCACATGGCTCTTAAAGCCTATCAATGTCTTTTGTTACCTTTCACTAGACAACATAGCATGTCACTGCTTACAAAGCTTATAAAATACTTTCAAAAATCAAAGCATCATAGCTCATACCTGGCTATGTTCAATATCTCATAAAACCTACATGATTAATACAGATGATAACAGATACACCTATTTCATATGAGTATAATGTAAAACAACTAAAACATCCTCAATCAAGGAATACACCACTATACCCTTACTAGGGTTAGGGTTTCCCTTTTTAATTCAATTAGGATTAGCCATCCCCTTGAGCTCAAATAAGATTAATGACTCATCATTTCACTATCCAACCTTAGAGCTTTTATGCTGTAGAATATAACCCATAATTAGGGTTTCACACTTCCATTTACTTTATTAGGAATTTAGGGTTTACTATTCACATTGCATCACCCTTGATTATGGTTTAAGTTCAATAACCCACAATTAGGGTTTAGTATTCACATTTCATCACCCGAGGTTAGGGTTTGATATTCACATTACATCACCCTTGATTAGGGTTTACTATTCACATTACATCACCCTAGATTAGGGTTTACTATTCACCCTAAGTAGGAGTGATCATCAAAGTACCTTGAATTAAGGTTATCATGTCATTATTATGAATTAAGATCATACCATCATCATGTAATAGGATTTCACCCATCAATGTCCTCAATTAGGGTTATGATTCATTAACCTTCATAATTAGGGTTTCATGATCTCACTATGATGGATCATACCCTAATTAGGCATTCATTCATATTGGAAGTCCACTACATGATTATTTTTCATGTAGGAAGTCTTCTCTCTCTCTCATCCTCTATAGGATGATGTTTGTTCAACCTTGATTAGAATAAGTCAACTAAACCTTGAAGAAGAATTGACATCATGGGTTATGTCATCATCACCATGATCGTTAATGCTTGATTATTTAAAAGGGTCTTAATCATCTTACCCCATTAATATGTTAATTACTATAATCATCTTTGATTACATCATGTATTAATCAACTAATCACTTTGTCCTTTAACCACTTTAAGTACCCATGCGGGTTTGGTTAATTATCCACCAAACGGTCTTGTCCACATAGACCCAAATGGTCTTGCACAAAAGCCTCCAAACGGTCTTGCACAAACCACTGAGACCGTTTGCTAAAGCTGGGGTTGAAACCGTTTAGTAAAATAGGTGGTGAAAACCTTTTGCCCAAAGTTGACTTTTGAGACCGTTTGCTAAAGTAACATTTGAAAACGCATGAGCTCAAACAGTTTGGGATCATTTGGTCCCAAACGGTCTTGAGACCATTTGTTCCCAAACTGTCTTGAGACCGTTTGGTCCAAACCTCCTCAAAACTGCAAGGACCAAAAAAAAGTCTCAACAAGTCAAATTAAATTAGGGTTTCCAATGTTAATTCCTTCAACCATTGAATTCATGTAACCAATCATCAAATGGACCTATCACCATACTTCAATTGAGTTGGATAGGTCAACCTTAAACTGATTTGACCCTCAATTGACCCTCAATTGGTCATTAGTTAGGGTTTTAATCGATTGGATTAGGGTTTGGAATTGATGATCCTTCAACATTAATCAAAGTGAGATTGGTAACTTTCAAACCATTGAACCATCATTCAAATTGAACATGACCTGACCCCAAATTGTCTTGAGGTCGTTTGGATGGCATAAAAATGGTCTTGAGACTGTTTTCCCAAGTCAACATCAAAATCCAAGTCAACCAACTAGGGTTTGGTTCATTAGATTGCTCACCAAATCAACAATTGATTGCACTTCAACTTAGTACCTTTAGATCTCCAAACACCTAACCATAGTCAACCCTAGACCTCCAAACGGTCTTGGGTGACCCCCAAACGGTCTTGGGATCGTTTGGATGACCTCCAAATGGTCTGGAGACCATTTGCTCATCACATCATCATTAACCATGTCAACCAATTAAGGTTTGGATCCTAGGATTGGTCACCAAATCAGCAATTGATTGTACTTCAACTTAATATCTTTGGACCTTCAATTCCTCAACCATACCTAACCCTAGACCTCCAAACGGTCTTGGGTGATCACCAAACGGTCTTGATACCGTTTGGTTGATCCCCAAATGGTCTTGAAACCGTTTGGGTTAATCAACCCAAAACATCAACTTATTCAATTGCAAAATCAGCACTTAGCCGATTAGGGTTTATACCATATCTTTGGATCTTGAAACACTTAACCATACTCAACCCTAGACCTTCAAACGGTCTTGGGTGACCCCCAAACGGTCTTGAGACCGTTTGGGTGATCCCCAAACCGTTTTGAAACCGTTTGGGTCAATCAACCCAAGTTTCTAAATCAATCACTTATGAAATCAGCACTTAACCCGATTAGGGTTTTGGTGATTGATAGACCTTCAACTCATGAACCAATTAGATTTAATCAAATATAATTGATGGGTAATTAACCTAGAGAATTTTTAACAAATCCTAAAATGGTAAACCCTGGTCAACATCACCAAACGGTTTGAAACCGTTTCCCTCCATGCAGTTTTGATGAAACTGTTTCATTTCAAACAGTTTGAAATTGATTTCTCCCAAACGTTTTGGGAAACCGTTTGAGCAACTAAGGAGACCGTTTGACCTGGGATTTTCTTTGGATAAACATATAAGATGATTTCATCATAGTCCTCCTTAGAACAACCAAGAACAACAACCGTTTTTCATGGGAACTTCAGCCATGAACCAAAAGAACACCAAATAGATAAGAATAACTAACGATTACTATAGAAATGGATGCAGTAGCAATGATTAAGGGTTTGAGTTATAAAACCCGCCTCTAGAACTGATCCCAAGCTCCAAGCTCCACGGCTCTTATGGAGGATGGAGTTCCAGCAAGTGTCCAAGGTCCGTCCTTGAGCCTTTGGATGTGCAAGTTAGCTAGAATTGGAAATCGGGTGAAGAAAACCAAGAATTAACCATTGATTTAGGGTTTCCACCATGAATCCGAGGTAGGAGATGATCAAAAACTTACCAACAGGTTGTGGTCGTCCTTCTCCTGCTCCTGAGAACTTCCATGGTCGGCCAAAGAAAAGATGAGAAAAGGAAACTAAGGAAATGATACTTATGTGTATTGGAAAAAGATCTACATAAGGGATTTTTAAGGAAAGAGAAAATGGGATTGTTTTCTTTAAATTCCAAAATAATTTCCATAAAATCCCCATCCATTTCTTGGCCACGAAGCAACCTTCATTTTCTTGCAAAACTTCATCATTATCCAAGAATTAATGGAAAAGGAACTAAGCACCTTAACGTGTTTTATATTAATATCCAACCTTTTAGTAGATATTACTTTTTATTATCTTAATGTGAGTGGCTTCCACTCAACCAAGATTTTTGTGTGCCATAGAAAGACACAAGCTCTTCCAACACTATTGCAAACACATCCTTCAACTTTTGGTTGAAGGGCTCCTCAATTAATTTATTTCTTTTTGCATTAAATTAAAATAAGGTTCCATATATGCTTAAATCTTGATTATTTTAATGTCAAGATTCTCTCTCCTCCAAAACAATTCAAATGAGGCACCCCTCTCATTTTATTTGCTCTACTTGATGACAATAAACATGAGAGACCCTCTAGAGGTGATATATTTCATATTGAACCCTAGGTTTTGGGTAAATTGCACATTACACCAAAACTAGGTTTTAATGCACAAGGATTGCTCTACAAGCTTTATCTTGATGCCCAAGCTTGTGGAAACCATACCACTACATAATATTTATTCTTGTGATGTATCAACATCAGAGAAACATCTTATCATGTGCAATTTTCAAGTTAACCCCTCAACTTGTGGGTGGAGACCCTTGACAGTTACTTTTGTTACTAAGTTTTATCCTATAGAGAGGACCATGCACAACATGCAGAAGATTACCTCATTCGCACAGAAGACAATACAGAACTTGCACAAAGCATTGGAGCATTTCCAAGAGTACCTTAGGAATTTCCCACACCATAATTATTTCAAGAGGTTTCTAGTAACCACTTTCTATAATGGGATAACTCATACGGAAAGGACTTCGTTAAATACAGTTGCTGGTAATGATTTCCTTGGGAAGAAGCCAAGCAGAACTATAAAGATAATAGAAAATATGGCTATGCTACAAGAAGATGTAGACTATGATAGGAATGACAGAGGGCCAACGAAGAAGGTAGGATCTAAGGACCATCTATGAAGCCAAGGCTTTAGAAATCGTAACGACACAAATTCAAAAAATAGCAACTGATGTGAAACAACTGAAAGATACTAGAGTTAAAAGCAAGAAGCATACTGAGAAGGTCATGAAGTGTGTCACCTGTGGAGAAGGGGGGCATGGATTTGATAACTATATCTACACCAAGACAGAGGAAAGTGACGAAAGCAAAAGTGAAGAAGAGACTATGCAAAATGTTTCCTACGCCAACTTCAAGAGGCCAGACCACCCTGGTTTCAACTATGAAAACAAAGATGCAGTCGAGAATTCACACCAACCGAACTCACAAAAATCACCGCCATGTTTCAAAAAGAGAAGCAAACAAACTCAGTATACTCAGACTACCAATTATCAAACCAACAAGAACAACTACTCAGGTCAAAGAAAGAATCTGAATTGTCAAGGGGCAGGACCAAGCCAAGGATCAAGCCAAGGCCAAGGCCAAGGATTGGGGAAAGGGAAGGAAAACAACCAATAAGACTTAGTCACCCAACTATTCAATTTTGCTAATTGGAAAGCCACTATGAACGATCAACTGGCCCAAAGTTCTCTATCTGATTCTGGCATCCTGACAACCATGCAAGTTCAGATGGCAGATATGCAGACACGCCAACGCCAAATTGACCAACAAATCACGCAAATTGGCAGAGTTAGTAAATAATCCCTCAGGAAAAATTCAATCGAATACAAAGACTACAAAAGTGGGTACCCTCTGATCTAGGAGGATAATGACCAACTCTGGAACTAGGGACGAGAATGGGGAAGAAAAAGAGGAAGAACCACAATTGGAGAAAGAAGTTTCTTCTGAGAAATTTGCTGATAAGGGAAAGCCTACTGAAGAAAGCAGAGAGAATAATGGAGAAGCTAGGGATCCAGATCCTATTGAGGAAATATTCATGAAGAAAAATTCATATGTGCCAAGGGTCCCATTCCCATACAAGCTCATCAAGGCAGACCTTAAGTAAAGATATGAAAAAGTTACAGAAGCAGTGAAGAAATTACACATAGATTTTCCATTTCTTGATGCCTTAGAGAAAATGACCACGTATGAAAAGTTTTCCAAAGATCTCATCACAAAGAGAAGGAGAGGAAACCATGTTGAAATGGTACACCTAGAAAAATTTTCCAGTGCTTTTGCTCAAGTTGAACTGCCAACTAAGAGGAAAGACCCTAGAGCTTTCAACATCCCTTTTTTGTTGGTGATAACATTGAAAGGAAGGGTCTAGAAGACTTGGGAGTGAGCATTAACCTCATGCCCCTAAGTTTATCTCAAAGACTGGGATTGGCTGACATGGTCAAAGTAAATATGAGGATTGAACGAGCATATCACACATTTAGGAGACCCATTGGTATAGTGGAAGATGTCCCAGTCTGCGTGGGATGAATCTTCATACTTTGTGACATCATTGTGATAGACACTATCGAGGACTCAAAGTGTCCTATGATATTCAGATGACTATTTTTGACAACTAGAAGAGCTCTGATAGATGTCGCCGAAGGCATCATAACTCTCTAGGTTGGAAATGACCACATAGACTTCAAGGTGAAGGACGTCATGAAGGGACCATCCGTTTTCAAATAAGTTTACTTCATGGATAGATATAACCAATACTGTGAGGAGGTTCAAAAGAAAAAAGACATAGTGGACCCCTTGATGAGAGCCCTGAACAACCCGAATCCGCTGGTGGTAGACCCAGAAGTGGTTGAAATTCTGGATTATCTTAACCAAGGTGAGGAAAATCTCAGTGAGGATGAAGAAGTAATTGAGATAGTGAAATATGCTTCTCTGGAATAGTTAAGGGAAGAGAAAGAATCTCCCAAGACAAAGCCATAACTGAAGTCACTAACTGAAGGATTGAAGTATGAATTCCTGAACAAAGAGGGAAGGAATCATGTCATCATTTATGCAAACCTAATGGAAGAACAGTATGAAAGACTCCTAGAAGAGCTGAGGGAGCATAAAAAAGCAATCAGATACTCTGTTGAGGAAATCAAAGGACTTAACCCAGCCCTGTGTATGCACAAGATAAATTTAGAGGAATCTACAAAGCCATTGGTTCAGCCTCAAAGGAAATTGAACCAAATGTTGAAAGAAGTAATCAGAATGGAAATATTGAAGCTACAGGATGCATGGATTATATACCCAATAAGTGAAAGAAACTAGGTGAGCCCCATTCATGTAGCAACTAAGAAAGGGGGGATGACTATAGTGAAAGGAGATAATGGTGACAAAGTAGACACAACAACTGTCATGGGCTGGAGGATGTGCATAGAATATAGAAAACTAAATTCAGCAACAAACAAAGACTACTTTCCCCTACCTTTCATTGACCAAGACTTATCCACCATGACTAAATTTGCTTCTTGGATGGATATTCTAGATTTTATCAAGTTCTGATCCACCCTGCTGATTAAGAGAAGATGACATTTATGTGTATCTATGGCACTTACGCCTTTAGAAGAATGCCTTTTGGCTTATGCAATGCTCCTGCAACTTTCCAACATTGTATGATTTCTATGTTCTCTGACTTCTTAGAAGATATAGTTGAAGTGTTTATGGATGACTTCTCAGTTTATGGAATAGACTTTGAAGCTTGCCTAGAAAATTTATCCTTAGTAATGCAGAGATGTGAGGAGAAACACTTGGTCCTAAACTGGGAAAAGTGCCACTTTATGGTTCAAAGTGGTATTGTCCTAGGACACAAAATTTCCAAGAAGGGCATTGAGGTGGATCTAAGTAAGATCCAAGCCATCTCTAAACTCCCTCCATCAAATTTCATGACTGGGGTGAGAGGTTTTTGTGGGCCATGCTGGATACAACAAGAGTTTCATCAAGGATTTCTCAAAAATCTCGAAGCCTCTGCCAAATTTGTTAGTCAAAGATGCAGTTTTTGAATTCAATGATGAATGCTTAAATGCTTTCAAAACCTTAAAGAAGGCTTTGACTTATGCACCTATTCTATAAGCCCCTGATTGGGGGCTACCATTAGAGATAATGTGCGACACTAGCGACTATGCCATAGACGCAGTCCTAGGACAAAAGAAAGACAAAAAGCACCACGTCATCTGTTATGCCAGTTGTACATTAGACGAAGACCAAGTAAACTATACCAACACTGAGAGGTAGATGTTGGTGATCATTTTTGTGTTTGATATGTTCAGGTCATACCTTAGAGGGTCCAAGGTAAGTGTATACTGACCACAATGCTATACATTACCTCATGTAGAAGAAAGATACCAAGCCAAGGCTGCTAAGATAGGTTCTACTATTGCAGGAATTTGATCATGAAATAATAGACAAGAAAGGAAAGGAAAATGTGGTAGATGACCATTTATACAGAATCGTTGCCAAAGAACAAAGGTTAATGATAATTACACTGATGAAGCCCTGCTGATGGCTCAATCGAAAGAACAAAGGTTACCTTGGTTTGCTAATATTTGTAACTATTTGGCTTGTGGCTAGCTGCCACCTGACATAACGTCCAATCAGAAAAAGAAGATTTTCTCTAATGTCAAGAACTATTACTGGGATGATCCACTGTTATTTAAAAGGTGTTTAGAGAATTTGTATCGAAGATGTATACCCAAGGAAGAAGTTCCGTCAATCCTAAAAGAATGCCATTCTTTGCCGTACGGAGGACATCATAGTGGAGAAAGAACGGATGCAAAGGTGCTCCAATCTAGGTTCTATTGGCCCACCCTATTCAAGGACGTGACATCTTTTGTCATGGCATATAAGGAATGCCAACTTACTGGAAATATTAGTAAAAGAAATGAAATGCCAATGGCTGAATGTGTAGAAGTGGAGATCTTGGATGTTTGGGGAGTCAACTATATGGGGCCTTTCCTGTCATTAAAAGGATACCAGTACATCCTAGTAGTCGTTGACTATGTGTCTAAGTGGGTAGAAGTAGTAGCAACCCAACCATGTGATTCTAAATCGGTGATCAAGCTATTTGAGAATACCATTTTCCCACACTTTGGAGTGCCTCACACTGTCATAAGCAATGGAGGATCACATAAAAAAAAAACAATTTGAGGTGCTATTTAAGAAGTATGGGGTAAGGCACAAAGTCACTACACCCTATCATCCCCAAATCTCATGAAAAATGGAGGTGTCCAACATGCAGATTAAACATATATTACAGAAGACAGTCAGTTGTACTAGGAAGGACTGGTCTATGAAGCTCGATGATGCTCTATGGGCTTACAAGACTGCTTATAAAATGCCAACAGGCACGACACCGTACAGATTGATCTATGGTAAATCCTGCCTTCTATTGCTTGAGCTCGATCATAAAGCCCTTTGGGAGATCAAGTTCCTAAACATGGACTTAGCGAATGTAGGCCAGAAGAGATTCTTGCAGTTGTAGGATCTTGAAGAGCTGAGATTGCATGCTTACGAGAATGCAAAAAATTACAAACAAAGGACTAAGGTGTGGCATGATGCCCCCCTAAATAACAAGGATGTTTGTGAGGGGGACAAAGTGCTTATCTTCAATTCAAGCATCAAGCTTTTTCCTAGAAAACTCAGAACAAGATGGTCGGGCCCCTTTTCTGTGGTGAAGATATATCCATCTGGAATGATGGATATTCAAGGAGAGAAAGTAGGATTTTTCCAGGTTAATGTCCATAGAGTAAAAAGATTTTATTAAGATGAGACTTTTGTACAAAGGTCTGAAATCAGTTTGGAGGAACCAGATCAGTTACATGAGGAAAGGCATGAGGAGTTGCCACACCCAGCCGAGAAACCCAAGGAATGAATTATCATGAAGTCTAGATAGAGACTTTAAAACAAGTGCTTCTTGGGAGGCAACCCAAGTTGTTGTTGTTTCTTTAAACTTTTTGTCTTTCTCTCCCTTTTTGTTGATTAACTAAATATCCTATCCGCCCTTTTGAGTAATTGATAAATTAATTAGAGAAACAAGTTTTTCTTTGATCAAGTTTTCTACCTGTGGTTTGGACCGCAGTCACGGTGTAACCTTGCTTCAAGCAAGACTGTGGCCCATGATGTCGTCATTTTATTGCCTCGACCGCAACCTGATGTCTTCCTTGGAACAGAAGAAACTGCGACTCACGGCCGTATCCAAAGAACACTGTGGTCATGGTTACTCTCCTTTATCTAAGATTGACAGGTCATAGTCACTCTCCTATATATACTCTAAAACCCCAGTTTCGTGGGTTCCTTTCGATTCTTGCTTTCTCCATCCCGAGTTGAAAACCCTACATCTTCGGCTAATTGGCCAATCGTGACCGAAGTTTGCTGCCGCAACAAACACAATTTTACACCGCCGTTCTCCATTTTTCCATCTCAATAGACAAACAAGGTAACTTACAAACCCTATTTTTTCCCTTCATACTGTCGTTTCCATGATTCTCCACCGATGTCATGTCACAACCGGTTTCTCCCCATGCCCTATCCCATTTTTAGATTTTTTTTGATTGACGGTCGTATGTCGTGCCATCGACGGTTGCCTTTGCCATCCAAAAACTCAACCCGCACTAAGGCAACATTTGCAAAAAGTAATTATAAACCTAAAAATACATATAACAGGCTCAACCACCCATCGACAAGCCTGTCTACAATCAAGACTGATCAACTTCCACCACCAATTAACAGTTGAAGAAAGGCAGTGGAACCGTGGACCAGGTAGACCGTGAGTCACGGTCCGCTTCAACTACAACCGTGATCGCAATGTATTCATCAATCTTAACCGGGTCACGAAGCTCACTCGACACACTAAGTTTCAGGTTCACACCGTAGGTTGCGGTGTCAAGGATCGTTACATGATGACGCAGTCCCCTCGACCATAACCTACCCAATTCATAGCGTAAGACTGCAATCATTACCACAATTGTGATCGGATCTTCTCCTTGATTCACCGTGACTGTGACCTCCTTCAAAGACCGTGAGTATGATGTCTCTTGAATCACCAACAAGACCGTGGGTCGCGGTCCCTGTATACATACTTGAATTTAATAAATTCCCCTAGATAATTGTAAGAAGATTATTCATTGTTAAATCAATTATAAACTAATTCATTGTGAAAACTTTGCAGAATGTCTTCTCCAACAAGCAGCAACTCCATCTACAGGCAAGCAACATCCTTGAAGGAGGTAGAGAAGATAGTGAAGAGCCTAACAACAACGCTAAAGAAGAACACCTCTCTGGTAGTGGCCAAAAAAGTTGCATTGCAGCTGAAACTCGAACAGTATCAAAGAATCCAGGGTCACCTGACACTGGAGGACTCTCAGTAAGAAATTGAACAAATAGAGCAAATAGAGATCTTCGAGTACCAACCAGAAGAATCTAAGACCTGAATTCAGGGAATAAAGGGGAAAGTTGCACCTAAGGAGACCAAAAGCAAGAAGAAGGTGAAACTAGTGGTTGCTGAGAAGCCAATGGAGTAAGGGGTAGAGAAAGCTAACCAGGAGAAGGAAGTTATCAGAGAAACATTAGCAGAATCTGGAAAACCCCAGTTTGCGCCAAGAGACTCAGTACACCAGTCTGCCTATGACTAGATGTATTAGAACAAGGAATTTATACCGACTCGGTAACTAGACGTAGAGGATTTCAAGAAGATCAGAATCTATGAGAAGATAGTCAAATTTCTAGAAGGTGCTAACTTACACACCTTATGCACATCCAAGGCCAAGTCCTACAAGAAGCTAATTACGAGGTTCCTATCTTCACTAAATACAGTCCCCACAAGTAGTGAGACAAGGAAGGCATGCTGCAGAGATTATAAACTATAGGAAAGGTTAGGAGGTGAGTCTTACATGATCATGAAGGCAATGCTGAATAAGATATTTACAAAGATAAAGGAAGAAGCATAAGCCTACTCCACCTCCCCAAGTGAGAAGGAATCAGTCACCTACGATGGCCCCCGACTTTGGGAAGAGCTGATCAAAGAAGAAGAACACACAGCTCAAAGAACTCGAAGGCCGCCATGATCACCTTGTGCTTCATTCGCACAATCCAAAAAATTGTAGATTATATTATTTACACAAAGTCAGAGACGGGAATAGTATGTAAGGGGGATCTATTCCTAATTTTGTTGATGATAAATAGAAAGCCTGTAAATATCGGAAAGATATTAATCGGATATTTATCTATGACAGTAGGAGGGGAAGCAAAAAGGAACTCTGGATACTGCATGGCCGGTGAGATAACAAAGATCACTGAATATTTAATGAATGTAGGAGTGATCCTGAAGTATAAGAAGATGGAGGGATAGATGAGAATAGATATCAAGTCCCTCGCCAACATGGGATTCTGGCGCAAAAAGGGGAAAATTGTATTTCAAGAAGAGCAGCTCAAAGAGGCTCCTCCCCCTTCCTGAGATGGCATTTTACGATGCCCATAAACTACAACCAACCCAGGATGACATCAAGAAGATGTGCTCAGGGGCACTACGAGCCGACATGGAACCAACAATTATAGTCGGGGAGAGTAGTGCCCAAGATGAAATAAAGGAGAAAAAGAGCACAGAGTAGAGGAAGAAACTAGCAGTGCAGAAGAAGAGAAAGACATCAGATACAACAAACTATCCAACCATAAATAAAAAATTTACAAAACCACCAACCCCCATGACTCCCCCTCCAAAAGAAACAATGGAGAATGAAGAACCCACACCTATAGATCCACATGAGGAAGTGGCTATAGCAGAGCCACTGGTGGGGAAAGAGGAAGGCACAACAGCCAACCTACAGCCTGATGTAGAACCGAAGGCTGAGCCAGAAGGATAAGGCTCCCAAGTCATACCGAAACTGGAAGTCCATAAAGATGACATGGACCCATAGGACAAGTAGAAAGACAAATAACAAGATCCAACACCACCACTTCCACAACCAACCATGCCAAGCACGTCAACAATTTGCATAGAGCACCGACTGCACCAACAACAACAACACACACCCTTCTTTGGGGGTGTATTAGGTACAAGGTTTGATGTCATGTGGGAACACATTCATCAAACCACTACAATAAATACAAATATTTTTTTCTTTATCTCTGTTAACAATGTAGGTACAGGTCCTCGACGATAGAACTCAAGCACTCTCTGACCTCATCCAAGAAGCATTAAGCAACCTATGGATAATGATGGGAGTGGTGAAATAAATGAAAGATGAAATGAAGGACTTGAAGAAAGAGAGGCATGTCATCCAAGCCGACAATGAGCATATGCATCACAACTATGATGTAGAAATGTCCAGCCTCAAGGAAGAATGCCAATGCCGTAAAGAGGACCGCTTAAACTCAAAATGAATGCAAAGAAATCGAGATCCGATCAAAGAAAAAGAAGGTAAAGCACTTAGCATGCCCGACACACTCCTAATTTAGTCCCTCTAGCCATGATGACAATGATGACGACTATGCAGGAGGGACCGGCCTGGGGGCAGAAGTGCTGCAAGAAGAAAGTGTAAATGTAAAGACGACACTGGAAACTGAGTAGAAGAAGTATGAGCCTCCACAACAACCGAGATCCCCCAACAAAAAACACACAACAAAGACCACAATATTGTAAAGCGAGCTCAATCTCAATAGAATCCCTGAATAAGGGAAATATGAAGCTAATAAAGGCACTGGGGTACAGATAGAATGGAAGACGACCCTACCCACAAGAAAGCTAACAAAAGCTATGGGATGCAAGGATTATATACCCAATAAGCGACAACAACTGGTGAGCCCCATTCACATAGTACCTAAGAAAGGGGGGATGACTATAGTGAAAGGAGTTAATGGTGACAAAGTATCCACAAGAACTGTCACAGGCTAGAGGATGTGCTTAGATTATAGAAAACTAAATTCAGCCATGAAGAAAGACCACTTTCCCCTACCTTTCATTGACTAAGTCTTAGAAAGGCTTGCCCACCATGACTATTACTTCTTTGTGGATGGATATTCTAGATTTTATCAAGTTTTGAGCCACCCTAATGATCAAGAGAAGATGAAATTTACATGCATCTATGACACTTACGCCTATAGAAGAATGTCTTTTGGCTTATGTAATGCTCCTACAACTTTCCAACGTTGTATGATTTCTATGTTCTCTGACTTCTTAAAAGACATAGTTGAAGAGTTTATGGATGACTTCTCAATTTATGGAACAAACTTTGATGATTGCCTAAGAAATTTATCCTTAGTACTACAGAGATGCAAGGAGAAATACTTGGTACTAAACTGGGAAAAGTGCCACTTTATTATTCAGAGCGGTATTGTCCTAGGTCACAAAATTTCCAAGAAGGGCATTGGGGTGGATCTAACCAAGATCAAAGACATCTCTAAACTTCCGGCACCAAATTCTGTGACTGGGGTAAGAAGGTTTTTGGGCCATACTAGATACTACAAGAGGTTCTTCAAGGATTTCTCAAAAATCTTAAAGCCTCTTTCAAATTTGCTAGTCAAAGATGCGGTTTTCAAATTCAATGATGAATGCTTAAAAGCTTTTGAAACCCTGAAGAAAGCTTTGACTTTGCACCTATTCGACAAGCCCCTGATTGGGAGATCCAATTTGAGATAATGTGCTACGCTAGTGACTATGCCATAGGTACATTCCTTGGATAAAAGAAAGACAAAAAACACCATGTCAACTGTTACACCAGTCGTACATTCGACGAAGCCCAAGTGAACTATACCACCACTGAGAAAGAGATGTTGGCAATCATTTTTATGTTTAATAAGTTCAGGTCATGCCTCATAGGGTCCAAGGTGAAAGTATATACTGACCACAATTCTATATGTTACCTCATGCAGAAGAAATATATCAAACCAAGGCTGTTAAGATGTGCTCTTCTGTTGTAGGAATTTGATCATGAAATAATAGACAAGTAAGGAAAGGAAAATGTTGTAGCTGACCACTTATCCAGAATCATTATCGAAGAGGAAAATTAGTTGTCAGTTAATGATAATTATGCTGATGAAGCCCTACTGATGGCTCAATTGGAAGAATAAAGGTTACCTTGGTTCACTAATATTTGTAACTATCTGGCTTGTGACCAGTTGCCACCTGACATAATGTACAACCAAAAGAAGAAGTTTTTCTCTGATGTCAAGAACTATTACTGGGATGACCCACTACAGTTTAAAAGGTTTTATGACAATTTGTATCGAAGATGTATACCTGAGGAAGAAGTTCCATCAATCCTAAAAGAATGCCACTCTTCACCGTATGGAGGACATCACAATGGTGAAAGAACGACTACAAAGGTGCTCTAATCTGGGTTCTACTAGGCCACACTGTTCAAGGATGTGACATATTTTGTCAAGGCATGTAAGGAATGCTAACTTACTGGAAATATCAGTAAAAGAAATGAAATGCCTATGGCTGAATGGGTAGAAGTGGAGATCTTTGATGTTTGGGGAATCAACTATATGGGACCTTTCCCATCATAAAAAGGATTCCAGTACATCCTAGTATCCATTGACTATGTGTCCAAGTGGGTAGAGGCAGTAGCAACTAAAACTTGTGATTCTAAATCAGTGATCAAGATTTTTGAGAAGACCATTTTCCCACACTTTCGAGTGCCTCACACTGTCATAAGCGATGGAGGATCATATTTCGGAAAAAAATAATTTGAGGCACTATTAAAGAAATATGGGGTAAGGAACAAAGTCACTACACCCTATCATTCCCAAACCTCAGGACAAGTGGAGGTGTCCAACAGATAGATTAAATAGATATTGGAGAATTCGATCAGCCGTACTAGGAAGGATTGGTCTATGAAGCTCGACCATGATCTATGGGCTTACAAGATTGCTTATAAAATGCCAATATGCAAGACGCCGTTCAGATTGATCTATGGTAAATCCTGCCATCTACCACTTCAGCTCGAGCATAAAGCCCTTTGGACAATCAAGTTCCTAAACATGGACTTAGAGAAAGTAGGCCAGAAGATATTCTTGTAGTTGCAGGAGCTCAAAGAGATGAGATTCATGTAACATCCCTGACCTGGGTTATAACCTAACCCTGGAAGTTTTGCCTAAATATGTAATTATATACTTTTGAAAACTCCCTGGCATGTAATTAAGTTCCTCAGGAACATATACTTTCAATTTTGCTCCTTTATATATAAAGTTATAGCATTGTTTTGTAATACAGGGACCTATGTCCAAATTACCCAGTTAAAGGGGTTAACTTGCAATATTCACAGGTTGAGATATTCTTTTGATAATGAGACATCATAAGAATGAATTGTTTACTATTATCAGTTGAATTAACAATGCAGGTTGTCATGAGATGATGATCATATCCAGGTATGGACTATGATACTATATTCATTGAAAGCATGTCTTAGCTTTATGAATAAGTGAAATATCCTGATGCCCTGTTAGGTGGCATTTAGTGAGACTTTTGGGCTGTGAGAGCCATGAGTATCATCAAGGTCATGCTTAACAGATGACTTGTGATGAGATGACTGAGAAATGATAATTGATAAGAGTTAGGTTTGTTACATTTAGTATTCTCATTTTATAGCTGTTATGCTAATGTTATTGTTTGAAGAACAATGTATGATGTTAAAAGAATACTGAATGTACCTAACTAATCAAGTATAATGTAGAGCCCTGATCATAGATCCATCATTGTCAGAGACCAAATGATGGTGAAACAGGTTTTCCCAAGGGAACTCCTGGATCACATACTCTTGAGTATGTGGGGGAGATGGATGCGTAAATCCTTACATCCTAGTGTAGGAATTGATGTAGATTTATCATAGTCCGTCAATCCTTCACTACAAAACCCAAATGGTGAGATGTACCACAATTCTCGCAAGAAGACACAAATACCGCATCGATCAGAGGTAAACAAGAAATCTCTCGATGACGAAGAGAGTACAGAACGCCACTGTAACTATAAAATTGCGAAGGACCAGATTACCCTCGTAAGCTATAACAGCGGAGACACAAAGTGTCCTGCAAGCAATCCTCTAACTGACTGAGGAAGATGAGGTCATAAGAATCCGACTCTTTTAATGACCTATGTATGATACTGATGTGACTTCTTAACGATCAGTTGGAGTATGAGTGGTATGCCTCATCTCCACAGGGCATAATAATAATGTTTGAAAAACATAATCAACATCGTAGTATATCTGTTAGAGTTAACTACGAGTTACTTGATTGATGTTACACTGAATAAAGTATATGTTCTTCATGTTTTATAAATGTTGAACTCTTGCTTATTACCAATACTTCTATTGAATACTTTGAAAGCTTTTACTGCTTAAGTTATTCTTTATTTTGCTTATAAAGCTTCTAGTGGAGAGTTATAACTCTCGTTGGGACAATTATTCGAAATTGTCTCACCCCGTAGACTTCAACTTTTTAGGTGGTCGTCGAAGACGGAGGAACAAGTCTACAGGTGACCAATCCCAGCAGCTGCAGCACCAGGAGCAGCAGTAAATCTCAGGTGGAGATTCAACCTTCTATGTGGTGTAGTTAGAGTCTGTCCTATGTGTCCTCTGTACTCTCAGGTCTTGGAGTCTTTTGGTTATGAGTTCTTGAGATTTTGTATCATGATGTGTATAATTACTCAAGAAGTAATTTGTCAGAGATGTATACAGTTTAAATCTTTTTTCTATGGAAAAGGTTTGTGGTTTCAAGCTCTTATCTCAAAAAGTTTTAACTTCCCGTGATTTTTGTCTTCCGCTATTAATCGATTGCTTCCGCTTAAGTTTAAAACGTGTTTATATCGTGGTTTGGAGATCGGAGCCCCCAATTAAGTGGTATCAGAGCTCTAGGTTCGCCGAGTCTACAGAGGCATAGGACTTAGGGAGTCGAGTCTATCTTTAGTATTCCTTCCTTATCTAATAGAATCTTCTGCTCCTCAGGAGAAGAAGATACGTAAGAATGTCAGAGCCACATGACGAGAACGTGGTAGAAAATAGTGCTAGTGCACCTCAAGGAGGTGCAAGTGTTCCAGAAGTAGAACAGCCTGTACCTGAGCCACTCAGGGAGCCACCCGAGTTTGACCCAACTGACATGGGTAATCTAGTAGTTCAGATGATGTTTGGGCAGTTTATGACTGCCATGACACACATAACCGACAGGATGCCTATGCCTGCACCCAGGGCACCTGTCCAGCCAGAAGGTCAAGGTATCGGAAAGACGTTCGAGCGACTACGTCGTGTCGGAGCTACCGAGTACCTTGGGACTGCCGACCCCGCAGATGCTGATCTGTGGTTGACAGAGTTGGAGAAGGCTTTCAGGATTCTCAATATCCCTGAAGCTGAGAGGTCAGACATGCAGTCTATCTTCTCAAAGGAAGCGCTGGTCATTGGTGGACAATGGAAGAGAAAAAGAGACCTGGAATGGAGATCTCGTGGGAAGACTTTCGACGGGAATTTGTTCATAGATATTTCCCAAAGACCTTCCTAGACGAGAAGATCTCTTAGTTTGAGAGACTGAGGCAGGGCATGATGAACATTAGCGAGTATGAAGCTAAGTTCATGGAGTTGTTGCGGTTTTGTCTGCACATGGCTGCCACAGAAGAAGAAAGAATCAAGAGATTCGAGAGGGGTTTGAATGCTGACATGACTACCCCTGTTTCTGCCTTAGAAAACCGAGAGAGATTCTCTACCTTCGTTGAGTCAGTCCGAAGGATAGAGAGATCTGTGGTTGAGAAGAGGCAAACTCTGAAAAGATATCCACAGTTCCAGGGTTCTTCATCTAGGGACTTTAAGAAGCCTAGATCCTCTGCACCTAATCCTCCACCACCTAGATCTAGTTCTCAGACTCAGTGGTCTCCAAGTAGAGGTATAGGATGAGGACAACCACCTCAGGAGACTCAAAGTTCTGCATCAATGTCAGTTACTGGACCACCAAGACCACAACAATTGGAGAGAAGCTGCTACAACTGTGGTAAGGTGGGACATTTGATGAAGGACTGCCGATCTAAGCCTGTCAGTGTGACACAGCCTCCAAGACAAGGACAATAGGGATCACAGAGAAGGCAATCTCAAGGAACAGCTCGAGGACGCGGGCAAGCGTCTCAAGCTGGATCATCAGCACCACCTCAACAACAGGCTACAACAAGGTTCTATGCTATGAACCCACCTATGGCAGTGGTCGATCCACAAGTGGTGACAGTTCAGATGGAACTTTTATATTCTGATATGTCTAAATCTTGTGTAGTATCTGTTCTGATTGACCCGGGTGCTACGCACTCTTTCATCACTCGAAGAGTGATTTGTAACTGCAATATGACAGTTAGTCAAAGGGCAGATAGTTTGTTGTTGGAGACACCATTGAGTGGGTCTGCTGTTTTGCAGGAGATATGCTCTCCCTGCATCCTCTTCTTTTCTAAGCATCACATTCAAGTGGACCTTATACCGCTTGATATGCAAGGATTTGATGTAATCCTCAGGATGGATACCTTGGAAAGGTATCAAGTTGTCTTGGATTGTGAGTCCAAGTTGGCAGTGTTTGCTGATGAAAGCAACACATGGATCTTTCAAGGAGAAAGAAAGATTCTGCCCACCTGTCTTGTATCAGCTATGGTTGCTGATAAGTTGATGAGGCAAGGATGTTATGCATTCTTGCCCATGTGGTAGGTGTTACCAAGGAGAGTCCCAACCCTGCTGAAGTTCCTATAGTCAGAGAATTCGAGGATGTGTTTCCTGAAGAACTTCCTGGTATACCACCACCTTGGGAGATTGATTTGAAATCAATTTGATCCCAGATACGAAACCCATAGCCCAGACTCCTTATAGGATGGTGCCTGCCGAGATGGTAGAACTCAAGAAACAGCTTCAAGAGTTACTTGAGAAGGGTTTCATCCGACTGAGTACCTCACCTTGGGGTGCTCCAGTTTTGTTTGTTAAAAAGAAAGATGGATCAATGCGGTTGTGCATTGACTATAGACAACTCAATAAAGTAACAATAAAGAACAAGTACCCTTTGCTGAGGATTGATGATCTTTTTGACCAGTTGCGTGGTGCAACAGTCTTCTCAAAGATAGATTTGAGGTCTGGATATCATCAACTCCGCATTAAGGACAATGACATATCCAAGTTTGCCTTTAGGACAAGATATGGTCACTATGAGTTCACGGTTATGTCGTTTGGACTAACCAATGCACCAGCTGCATTCATGGAACTCATGAATAGAGTCTTTTGACCCTTCCTTGATCAGTGTGTTGTCGTCTTCATAGATGACATACTGATTTATAGTAAGGATGCTCAGCAGCATGAGCAACATCTTCACCAAACTTTGACTTTGCTAAGAGAACATAAGCTATACACTAAGTTTAGCAAATGCGAGTTCTGGTTACCTGAAGTGTCTTTTCTTGGACATGTGGTTTCTGCCTCAGGAATTCGTGTTGACCCTGCAAAGGTAGAATCTGTTCTACAATGGGAACAACCGAAAACACCAACGGAGATTAGAAGTTTCTTGGGGTTATCTGGTTACTATCGAAGGTTTATTAAGAATTTCAGTTCTATAACCTTACCTTTGACCAAGTTAACCCGGAAAGATGTTCCTTTTGCCTGGAGTGATAAGTGTCAACAGTCTTTTCAGCTGTTGAAGGAGAGGTTGACAAGTGCACCTGTGCTTGTTCTACCTGAGCAAGGAAAAGGAATATGTAGTCTTCTGTGATGCCTCCAAGAATGGACTTGGATGTGTGTTGATGCAGGATAAACATGTGATTTCTTTTGCTTCCCGACAGCTTAAGAAACACGAGGAGAATTATCCGACACACGATCTAGAGTTAGCTGATGTGGTTCATGCCTTGAAGATTTGGAGACATTATCTCTGCGGAGAAACCTTCCAGATTTTCACAGACCACAAGAACCTTAAGTATATCTTCTCTCAGCAGGAGCTTAACATGAGGCAACGTCACTGGATGGAGTTAATCAAGGACTACAATTGTACTATTGATTACCATCTGGGCAAGGCCAATGTGGTTGCAGATGCCTTAAGTAGGAAATCAACAACATCAACCATGGATAGAGCACAACTAAGTTCCTTAGTATGCTCTAGGAGAGATATGCTTATCTCTTTAAGGCAAGACAATGTGCAGTTGAAGGTGTCATTGTTAGCTGGTTTGTTAGCTGAGATGCAGATTAAACCTACCCTAAGAGGGCAGATAAAGGAGGCACAACAAGTTGATGCTGCAGTTCAGCAGATTAGATCTGAGTATGGTAGTGAGAAGGAAGATGGTTTTCATGAGTCAGATGACCAAGTGGCATGCTATCATGGGAGGATGATAGTACCAGATATGGATAACCTGAGGAAGTTAGTTCTGGAGGAAGCTCATTCTTCGATGTATGCTATGCATCCAGGGAGCACCAAGATGTATCGAAACTTGAAAGATATGTATTAGTGGCCTGGGATGAAGAAGGATGTAGCTGAGTTTGTTCTGAGGTGTCCTGTGTGTCAGCAGGTCAAGGCTGAGCACCAGAAGCCTGCAGGAGAAATGCAACCTTTACCCATACCACAATGGAAGTGGGACCATGTGACGATGGACTTTGTTGTTGGCCTACCCAGGACAAGCAAAGGACATGATTCCATTTGGGTAGTTGTTGATAGGTTGAAAAAGACAGCACATTTCCTACCTGTCAAAACAACCTATTCTGCTGAAAGGTTATCACAGTTGTATGTTCAAGAGATAGTGTGTTTGCACGGAGTTCCTGTCACTATAGTTTCTGATAGAGGTCCCCAGTTTACAAGTTGTTTTTGGGAACAGTTACACAAAGCCCTAGGCACCAAGCTAAGGTTTAGTACAACCTTTCATCCACAGACTGATGGATAGTCAGAAAGGACTATACAGACCTTGGAAGACCTGTTGAGAGCATGTGTTCTCCAGTTTACCGGGAGTTGGGATCTACATCTGAACTTGATAGAGTTTGCCTATAACAATAGCTATCAACATAGCATTGATATGGCACCATATGAAGCCTTATATGCTAGACGTTATAGATCACCCTTGTGTTGGTTTGAGACTGGTGAACATCAGTTGTTAGGTCCTGATCTTGTGCAGCAAACTACAGAAAAGATCAAAGTTATTCAGCAACAGCTTAAGACTGCACAAGATAGGCAGAAGTCTTATGCCGACAGACGTCGTAAGCCTTTAGAGTTCCAGGTTGGAGACAGAGTGTATCTCAAGGTCCCACTTTGGAAAGGAGTCCTTCGTTTTGGAAGAAAAGGGAAGTTAGCTCCTAGATTTATGGGACCTTATCCAATTGTTGAAAGAGTTGGAAAAGTGGCCTATAGACTAGAGTTACCTCAGGAGTTGCATAAGTCACATCCTATTTTTCACATTTCCATGCTGAGGAAATGTCACCCCGACACCGAGTCAGTTCTACAACCTATGGAAGTAGAATTGAATGAAGATATAACATATGAGGAGGGACCAATGTCAATCCTAGATAACAGAACTAAAAAGTTAAAGAAGAAAGATATAAGCCTTGTGAAAGTCCTCTGGAACCATCATGGTGTTGAAGAAGCCACTTGGGAACTAGAGGATGAGATGAGAAGGAAATACCCTGCTCTTTTCTCCTAATGTGCTTTATCGATTTTGGGGACAAAATCCTTGTGAAGGGGTGGATAATTTGTAACATCCCTGACCTGGGTTATAACCTAACCCTGGAAGTTTTGCCAAAATATGTAATTATATACTTGTGAAAACTCCCTGGCATGTAATTAAGTTCCTCAGGAACATATACTTTCAATTTTGCTCCTTTATATATAAAGTTATAGCATTGTTTTGTAATACAGGGACCTATGTGCAAATTACCCAGTTAAAGGGGTTAACTTGCAATATTCACAGGTTGAGATATTCTTTTGATAATGAGGCATCATAAGAATGAATTGTTTACTATTATTAGTTGAATTAACCATGCAGGTTGTCATGAGATGATGATCATATCCAGGTATGGACTATGATACTATATTCATTGAAAGCATGTCTTAGCTTTATGAATAAGTGAAATATCCTGATGCCCTGTTAGGTGGCATCTAGTGAGACTTTTGGGTTGTGAGATCCATGAGTATCATCAAGGTCATGCTTAACAGATGACTTGTGATGAGATGACTGAGAAATGATAATTGATAAGAGTTAGGTTTGTTACATTTCGTATTCTCATTTTATAGCTGTTATGCTAATGTTATTGTTTGAAGAACAATGTATGATGTTAAAAGAATACTGAATGTACCTAACTAATCAAGTATAATGTAGAGCCCTGATCATAGATCCATCATTGTCAGAGACCAAATGATGGTGAAACAGGTTTTCCCAAGGGAACTCCTGGATCACATACTCTTGAGTATGTGGGGGAGATGGATGCGTAAATCCTTACATCCTAGTGTAGGAATTGATGTAGATTTATCATAGTCCGTCAATCCTTCACTACAAAACCCAAATGGTGAGATGTACCACAATTCTCCCAAGAAGACACAAATACCGCATCGATCAGAGGTAAACAAGAAATCTCTCGATGACGAAGAGAGTACCGAACGCCACTGTAACTCTAAAATAGCAAAGGACCAGATTACCCTGGTAAGATATAACAACGGAGACACAACGTGTCCTGCAAGCAATCCTTTAACTGACTGAGGAAGATGAGGTCATAAGAATCCGGCTCTTTTAATGACCTATGTATGATACTGATGTGACTTCTTAGCGATCAATTGGAGTATGAGTGGTATGCCTCATCTCCACAGGGCATAATAATAATCTTTGAAAAACATAATCAACAGCGTAGTATATCTGTTAGAGTTAACTACGAGTTACTTGATTGATGTTACACTGAATAAAGTATATGTTCTTCATGTTTCATAAATGTTGAACTCTTGCTTATTACCAATACTGCTATTGAATACTTTGAAAGCTTTTACTGCTTAAGTTATTCTTTATTTTGCTTATAAAGCTTCTAGTGGAGAGTTATAACTCTCACTGGGACAATTATTCGAAATTGTCTCACCCCGTAGACTTCAACTTTTTAGGTGGTCGTCGAAGACAGACGAACAAGTCTACATGTCACCAATCCCAGCAGCAGCAGCACCAGGAGCAGCAGTAAATCTCAGGTGGAGATTCAACCTACTGTGTGGTGTAGTTAGAGTCTGTCCTATGTGTCCTCTGTACTCTCAGGTCTTGGAGTCTTTTGGTTATGAGTTCTTGAGATTTTGTATCATGATGTGTATAATTACTCAAGAAGTAATTTGTCAGAGATGTATACAGTTTAAATCCTTTTTCTATGGAAAAGGTTTGTGGTTTCAAGCTCTTATCTCGAAAAGTTTTAATTTCCCGTGATTTTTGTCTTCCGCTGTTAATCGATTACTTCCGCTTAAGTTTAAAACGTGTTTATATCGTGGTTTGGAGATCGGAGCCCACATTTCATGCTTACAAGAATGCAAAAATTTACAAACAAAGGACTAAGGTGTGGCATGATGCCCACCTAAAGAACAAGGATGTCTCTGAGGGGGACAAAGTGCTTCTCTTCAATTCAAGCACCAGGCTTTTTCATAGAAAACCCAAAATAAGATGGTCGGGTCCCTTTTCTGTGGTGAAGATATATCCATCAGGAATGATGGAGATTCAAGGAGAGAAAACATGAATTTTCCTAGTTAATGTCCATAGAATTAAAAGATTTTACAAAGATGAGGCTTTAGAAAGAAGGTCTAAAATTAGTTTGGAGGAACCAGATCAGTTACCCGAGGAAAGGAATGAGGAGTTGCCACACCCAACCGAGAAACCCAAGAATGGTCATGAAGTCCAGCTAGAGACTTTAAAACAAGTGCTTCTTGGGAGGAAACCCAAGTTTTTGTTGTTTCTTTAAGTTTTTTTGGCTTTCTCTCCCTTTTTGTTGACTAGTTTTATATCCTATCCTCCCTTTTGAGTAATTGATGAATTAATTAGAGAAAAAAGTTTTGCTTTGATCCAGTTTTCTGCCTGTGGTTTGGACCACAGTCGCGGTGCAACCCTGCTTCAATCAAGACCGCGACCCACAGTGTCGTTGTTTAGTTGCCTTGACCGTGACCTAATGTCTCCCTTGGAACATAAGAAACCACGAACCACAGTTGTGTCTGGAGCACTCTGCGGTTGCGGTCACTCCTTTATCTAATATCTACGGGTCACAGTCACTCTCCTATATATACTCTAAAACCCCAGTTTCACGGTTTCCTTATGATTCTTTCTTTCTCGAGCCCGAGTTGGAAACCCTACATCTCCAGCTAATCGCCCAACCATGATCGACTTTCGCCACCATAGCAGACACAACACTATGCCACCATTCTCCATTTCGCCATCTTGTCTGACAAATATGGTAACTTACAAACCCTATTTTCACCATTCATACTGTCGTTTCCATGATTCTCTACCGCCGTCATTTCACTACCAGTTTCTCCCCACGTCCTATCCCATTTTTCCAATATATTTGGGTTGACGGTCGTTTGTCGCGCCACCGATGATTTTTCTTGCCATCCAAACACCCAACCCGTCCTACAATGACATTTGCAAATAGTATTTAAAAAACTAAAAATACATATAAATGGCACAACCTCCCACCGACGAGCGTGTCTACAATCAAGAACGATCAACTTATACCACCAATCGACAGTCAAAGAAAGGTAGTGGAACCATTAGACCAGGTAGATCGTGAATCGCAGTTTGATTCAATTGCAACCATGACCGCAGTGTGTTCATCGATCATAACTCGGTCATAGTGCTCACTCGAAACATTAAGTTTTAGGTTCACACTGCGGGCTACAGTGTTAAGGATCATTACATGACATCACAGTCCCCTCAACAAAGACCCAATTCATATCATAAGTCTGCGATCGTTACCATGACTACAACTGAGATCTTCTCCTTGATTCACCGCGTCTGCGACCTCCTCCAGAGACTACGACTGTGGTGTCTCTTGAATCACCAACACGACCGTGGGTTGTGGTCCCTATGTACGTACTTAAATTTAATAAATTCCCCTAAATAATTGCAAGAAGATTAATCACTGTTAAATCAATTATAAACTAATTCATTGTGAAAAATTTGCAGAATGTCTTCTCCAACAATGAGTGACTCCATCTACAGGCAAGAAACATCCTTGAAGGAGGCAGAGAAGATAGTGGAGAGCCTGAAAACATCACTAAATAAGAACACCTCTCTGCCAGTGGCCAAAAGGGTTGAATTGCAGCTGAAACTTGAACAATGTCAAAGAATCCTGGGTCACTTGACACCGGAGGACTCTCAGTAAGAAATTGAACAAACAGAGCAATTAGAGACCTCTGAATACCAATCAGAAGAATATGAGACTAGAATTAAGGGAAAAAGAGGAAAGTTGCACCTAAGGATACCAAAGGCAAGAAGAAGGTGAAGTCAGTGGTTGCTGAGAAACCCAGGGAGTAAGGGGTAGAGAAAGCCAACTAGGAGAAGAAGTCATCGGAGAAACATCACCAGAATATGGAAAACCCCATTTGCGCCAAGAGACTCACTACACCAGTCTACCTACGATTGCATGTATCAGAATAAGGAATTCATCCCGGCTCGGTACATAGACGTAGATGATTTCCAAAAGATGGAAATATATGACAGGACAATCAAAATTTCAGAAGGTCTAACTTACGCACCTTATCCACATCTCAGGCCAAGTCTGACAAGAAGCTAACTACGAAGTTCCTGTCTTCACCAAATAAAGTCCCCACAAGTAGTGAGACAAGGAAGGCGGGCGACGGAGATTATAAACTACATGTAAGGCTAGGAGGTGAGTCTTACATGATCACAGAGGCAATGTTGAATAAGATATTTATAAAGATAGAGGAAGAAGTAAAAGCCTGCTCTGCTGCCCTAAGTGAGAAGGAATCATACACCTACGATAGACACCAACTGTGGAAATAGATAACTGGAGAAGAAGAACACACAACTCAATGAACTCAAAGGCCTCCCTGATCACCTCGTGCTTCATTCGGACGATCCAAAAAATTAGAGCTTACACCATTTACACGAGGTTGGATACGGGAACAGTAAGCAAGGGGGATATGTTCTTAATTTGGTCGATGATAAATAGAAAGCTTGTAAATATTGGGAAGATATTAATTGAACATTTATCTACAGTAGTAGGAGGGTAAGCAAAAAGAAACTATGGATACTGTGTGGGCTTTCAGATAACAAAGATCACTGCATATTTAATGAACACATGAGAGGTCCTGAAGAATAAGGAGATAGAGAGACAAATGAGAATATATATCAAGTCCCTCATCAACACGAGGATTTGGGCACAAAAAGGGGAAAACTGTACTTCAAGCAGTGTGTCTCAAAGAGGCTCATCCCCCTTGTTGAGATGGCATTTTACGATGCCCATAAACTACGTCTGACCCAGGACGACATCGAGAAGATGTTCTCAGGGGAACTACAAGCTGACACAGCACAAACAGTTACAGTCGGGGAGAGCAGTTCCCAAGCTAAAATAAAGGAGAAAAAGAGCATAGAGCAGCGGAAGAAACTAGCAGTGTATAAGAAGAGGAAGACATTAGATACAACAACCTCGCCAACTACAAAGACAAAAGTTATAGAACCTCCAAACCCATAGATCTCTCTCTAGAAGAAACAACATAGAATAAAGAACCGACACTTATAGATACATACAAGGAAGTGGCTACAATGGAGCCAGAGGTGGGGAAAGAGAAAGGCACGTCAGCCAACCTGCAGCCCGACATAGTACCAAAGGCTGAGCCAGAAGGACAAGGCTCCCAAGACATACTGGAATCGGAAGTCCATGAAGCTGACATGGACCCACATGATAAGAAGAATGACAAAGAACAAGATCCACCACTAACACCTTGGGCAACCAACCATGCAAGCATGCCAACGACGTGCATAGAGCACAAACTACACCACCAACAACAACATACACCCTCCTTCGGGGGTGTATAGGTAAAAGGTTTGATTCCATGTGGAAACACATGCATCAAACTACTATAATGAATATAAAAAATTCTTCTTCTTTATGTGTGCTAACAACACAAATACAGGTCCTCGAAAAAAGAACTCAAGAACTCCCTGACCTCATCCAAGAAGCATTAAACAACCAATGGATAATGATGGGAGTGTTGAAAGAAATGAAAGACCAAATGGAGGACTTGAAAAAGGAGAGGCCCACCATCCGAGCCAACAATGAGCATATGCATCGCGACTATGATGCGGGAATGGCTAGCCTCAAGGAAGAACGCCACCATCTCAAAAAGGATCACCTGAAACTCGAAAAGGAATGCGAAAAAATCGAGAGCCGGTGGAAGAAAAAGAAGGCAAAGCACTCAGCAAGCCCGTCACACTCCTCATCGAGCCCCTCCAGCCATGAGGACCATGACAAAGACAACACAGGAGAGACCGACATGGGGGCATAAGCATCACAAGAAGAAAGTGCCAATGTAAATACAAAACCGACAACTGAGCAAAAGAAGTATGAGCCTCTACAACAACCGAGCTCCTCCAACGACAAACACACAATGAAAATCACAATATTGTCAACGGAGCTCGATCTCAATTGCAGCCCTGAAGAAGGAAGGATGAAGCAAATAAAGGTAGTGGGGTATGCATAGAATTGCGGATCACCCTACCCACAAGCAAGCTGACACAAGAAGAACAACTTGCTATAACTCACTGAGAAGAAGTCACTGCATCAATGATAGACTTTAGTGTCATAGGGAACAACGAGCTCGATAAGATGCTAGATGAGCTGGGTGTCAACCTCGAACAGATCAACAAGTTCCTCCTATTCCAAAGACACAATGAGCATAATGACTACCACTACGACGGAAAGATGGGAGCAATTCTAACAATGTTGGCAGCCACCAAACTGGGCCAAACTTCTGAGGAAATCAATATTACAGACAATGTAGCTGCATAAGCTTCCTCAGAAGTAGCAGAACGGGCAGCCACAACACAACTATTAGTCCAAGAAACTAAACAAGTGGCCACAACTATGTTGACTATAGATGAAACTTTGACACCTTCTACACACGAAGGAACATATAACAATGAGGATGGCAGGATACCAACCTTCTTTGCGAATGAGCTCGCCAGGGAGCGGAGTGCACCAGCTAGAATAGAAACACTAGGAGCAGCTCCTCCCCTGCCATGTAAAATGAATGAGATGGACATGTCTGCATTATCAAATATTATGTGTAGATATGTCCACATCTTGGTAGACATCCTCAATGATGACCTACCCGGGTTAGACATATTATATAATAACAAGGGTTGACGTCTAACCATAAATAACTTTTGGGGGATCTTCCTAAAAAAGGCATGAGTACATAAAAAGGTTGTTGAGGATACTCTATGCTACCCTCCTAGAAGAATTTATACACCTAGACAAACCATAGCCAGTCTTCAATGAGATGACACATCTAGCTTTCCTCCTTTACAAAGAATACTACAAGGCATTAGATGTCACCGAACTGAAGGCAGTAGTTTGAAGAAAGGAAAAAAGATATGTAGTGTTTACCATAAGGAATGTAAACCATTGGGCACTGATAGTCGTAGACCTATATGAGCAGAAGTTGACAGTGCTCAATTGCTGTGCAATCGAAATGGACAACACCTCAGTCATTTATAAAAGGAAAGACGCCAGAGATGCCTTAGAGATACCACTTTATCTGCAATGAGAAATCAAAGATGTAGATGAGAAAATTTATGGATTCTAGAAGTTGTTCTTTATCAACAAGAAGGTCCCTCAAGAAGAGGCGGGCTTGGGGGATTACACCTTAATAGTGCTGAGAATGATGGAAGTCATCAACAAGGGCACCCCTTAAAAGATCTAGACAATGAAGACCTGCATGGACTGTGGGGTGTGTATGCCATGGAGGTCATTTATGTTCGTTGCTTCCTCAGCGACCCATAGATGCCTTCAAAAGCTGTACCCTGAAGGCTTAACAAAGATATCCCTTCTTCCTAAAAAGGTGACTTTGAGAGAACAATTTAAGACCATATGGGTCGATCTGACAGAGCCATCCAGGGATGTGGCTTGGAAAGAAGGATGGAATCAATGGATTGGAGAATCTGTGAAGCACACGTTAGATGACAAACCAAAGCAACCTATGGTAGCAGAAATTCCAAAAGAACAACCTCCAAAAGAACAACTTGAGGAGGGAGAGGTTGAAGAAGAAGACCCAATCGATGTAAAGTTGGACGGGCCGGCAGGAGAAGTTACACCTTCTTTCAAGGACTTCGATAGATGGCACTGCCTTAGCCTGTCTTTAGAAGAACTGAAATATAATTATGAGGCCCTTGAAAGAAGATGATTCTCCGAGAGATGTCATCTTCAAGAGATATGGAATTTGCATGCTAAAAAGGCAACCTCTGAGAAACGCTAAAAATAGGAGGATATCTTTCAATAAGCATGATGTCAGCTTACCACGTGCTGCTAGGCGATAGCATGCCAAATGCTCACATGGCATACTTCCTACTGGTAGATGACATCTTGAAAGACAAATAATCAAGTGAAAAGGAGAGCCTGCAACAACGCCTGGCGTCATCCCTACCAGACTATATATTTCTTCCAATTCTTCACAACAATCACTAGACTTTTCTGGTCGTCAATATTATCAAAAGGACTACAGTCCTCTACAACATTTCAGACGCAACCTTCGCACTAAATAAAATGACTAACATGATGGCCGCAAAGACTCTGATAGAAGAAAAGGCCAACACATTCACCGAGGCGATTGTTGACATGATAAAAACCCATGCCAAAGAGTACAAGCATACAGAAGGCAAAGATTTCAAAAAGACGCAGTTCTGCCACAGGTGCCCCCAGCAGGTGCCCCTATCAATTCACTGTGGCTTCTTCTGTCTAGACAGGATGGTGGCCCTATCTAGTGTTGATGTCAAAGTAGAGGGCATGTAGTATGGACAATATCACAAACTACGAGGAGTATACACAAGCATGCTTCTCAAGTCCGAGTGGGCCTCCACCAACAACAAGAACGAATAAAGAAAGTTCGTTTATACATCTCACTCAAACTTTGACTACCCGAGACATGGTGTGGGATAAGTTTGGGGGAGGGGTCATAAATGGGCTATAGAGGTAAATTTACCATCTTTTTACCCCTCCAAAAATTCTCACAATTTTCAAAATTTTTGCAAAAGCTACCTTTCAAATTTAGAATCTAGCCTCCTCACACGATATATTTTCAAAATTGTAGTAGTTTTTCCCTCCTAGAGAGAAATAAGTGCCACCTATATATACATATACGAGTAAAACAAGAAACTTAGCAATATTTTTCTACCCCATTCTTGCAATAAGATGTTGTATGTGTGACAACCTTAACTCATGAAACCCTCACCGACTAGAGAACTTCACTTAGCCATACCCTTGACCAACCACCCTCACCAGAAAGTCCTTATCTCCACAGAGAAGGAAACAACTACCCTTTTCAAAAAGCATATCTAACAAGAGGCTTGGCCTCCAAATAGATCACTCAAAAATTCTTCACACCCAAGCATGAAAGGAGATGTAAAAAGCCAAAAAGAAAAAAATAATGAGAGTTGTGCCCAAAAAGATGTGAAAAGTTACCACACGGCCAGTGTGTTGCTACACTCATGAATGCAGATATATCGTGCCCGTAAGTGGAATCTTGAAGCCAAGCTGACAAACATCCAATCCTGAGTGAAACTCATGAAACCACCTGACTTAAAGTTAGAAGCCCAAAAATGGAAACACTGTTCTTATGATAGTGGTGGGTGAGGAGCTCAGGGGGAAGATGAAAACAATTCAAGCCTTAAGCCTACCCGAACACACAAGCATAGGGCCATCTGAAAATAAAGAATTGGTGTGAAGGCTACCCCTCAAAAAAGACCTTGTATTAGTATGGTTAGGTCCTAAAAGAGAGGGGGTGATAAGTTAAGTGGGAGGAACCTTTTACAATTTAAGGCAATGGCGAGAAAATGAAGTTATGCAACTCTAGTTGAGAGGGAGGAATGATACCTAAAGGTTAGAAAACATTCCACAACAGTCTTGATGCAAGAATGAGATATTTCAATCGTGTTATATTCTATAATTTTTGTCACATAAGTTTTCTCTTTCTCTCTCTGAGTTCTCAAACCTACACTTAGCCTGAAGACATGTCAGATTCTAAGTTTGGGGGAGTTGATAACACTTTATTTTACGTACTTTTTGTATATATTATATACCTCTTTTAGTTTATATTTTATTAGCTTTCCACAAAATTTTACAATATTTTTGACTAAAATCTCACTTACATTATTTCAGGTACATTTACAACCCAAGTTGTAGTATTTACCTCGACTACGACCCACTCATTCAACAATCACGGTCAAGGTCTCTGAGCCACTTTAAGATCAAGGTCATTATGCATTGAATTCATACCAAGGTCATATTGAAGCCACGATCACTACTAAACCATGACTATAACAGAGGTCGCAATCAGTATAAAGGCACCAATCAAACCAGGGCCTACGGTGTATTTGGAGACCGTGGACACCAAGTTCAATTGTGATCCCTACAGACTGTGATCAAGTCATACCATGACTAGTTTGGAGGCCACAATCATTGCTAAGCCCATGATCCTTGCAGGCCGTGGCCGAGTGAGAAGGCCTCGACCTCGACATCTCAAACGCAACGGACAAGTCGACCTCAATCGTGATCTTTGCCAGACCACAAGCAAGTAGCAGACCCTGACTCAGTTCGATCACGATGAAAGAAGGAATAAAGAGCAGACCCCCAACCCAGACTGTGATCGCAGTCTAAGCTTAAGTCAGTGGAATGTGCCTATAAATAGGCCGCCCACCCGTCTTGTCAAATCATGAGATCATAGATCAGATCCGAAGGACCACAAAGTGTTGTTGTATCCTAGACTCATTCCATTCCACCCATCTACCAGTCTTGGACCTCCAAAGGTAGAAGCTGAGGAGAGAGAAAACTAAAAACAACTTCTTTGAGAGAAGAAGATCATCTGTGCCATCGAAGTGTTAGATCCAGATATGAAGAAGTACCATGTCATATCACATCTTTTCTTTGTCTAGATCTATCATTCCACTTAAATGTACCTCTCTCCTCACTTCATGTATCCATCTTTCTGTAACGTTGTTATGCTATCTGCAAGCATGAGCAACTAAACACCTTAACTTGGGTTGCGAGTAGCCACTAAGGCTCTCCCAACATGTATATCATCTCTTTTGGTTGAATATATATAGATATTCTTATCAATATTATCTCCATACACCTATTTTAATGCTTCACTTGTATGCCTAGCTACCATCTTGTGATGTTTGATAATTGATATCTCGAGAGAGTAATATAGATTTTATCATGTGTTATGGAGTAGTATGTATGCATGAGAGTGTTGGAATGCTAAAACTTTAAATCATATGTTATGCGATGTAGTTTACTGCAGTCATCTCGGGAGAGAGGCTACCCTTAGACTTAGATCTATCCTCATCTTGAGAGAGAGGGTGGAATATACACTTTTGATGGTTTCTTGTAATCTTGATAATAGTATGCAAGAGAGAGAGATGATGTTGCATGTTGGTGAGAAGTCTTAGTAGGTGAACTCCAACCTGAGTTTCCTTCCATATACTTATTTTGCCTTGTTTCTTTTGTTTTTGTTCGTTTTCTTATCTTTGTTTACTTGCCTTAACCACAATTTTTGTATCGTTGTTCCTTCGGGGACACCTTTTAATATACCCACATTTTCTAGAGTTGTAAGAGTGTTAGATTCTGTGTGCTTAACACTACCAACCTTGTCCCTATGTTTGACCCCGATCACTGCATTGGACCCCATTTATCATTGTTGGGGCCTGAGAGTCAGGTTATTTCTTTAAAAGTTTGACTACTCTGAATTCGCTCCTTTTGGACGTGTGATTTAGGCCGGCCACTGGTCAAGATTCAGTCAGATTTTATTTAGTAAACCAATCAGGATTCAGTTTGATTTTGTCTGACAAATAAGTTAGGATTCAGTGAGTCATGATAAGTCTATTTTCGAATTATGTTTGCCAACCAATTCAGAATTTATTTTAATTTTTAACTGCTTCTAACATATAACAATATGAAAGAATTAAGTTAACATCAAACAAAGGTGTTGATATCTGGAGACAGTGATAACAACTAAACAATATAAGTTAAATGAAAATAGGTGTTAAAGGATACTAGTATGAAAGTATGCATACAAATACTCAATATTGCATAAAAAATATCAATTTCTAATTAAGAATTTAAAATTTAGGACATATTTTGAGAAACTCAATAATATGCATCAACTTCGCTTGATGTGTGCAACACCAACATCTCCAATAACAACATTTGTATTTTCCCCCTCATTTTCCACTATTACACATGGTTGAGTTGTTGTTGTCCTGGTGGGCGAATATAAGGACTTGTCTAGAAAGTTCATGGAATTACATCTACAAACTTTCACACTTTCCATCTTTCCTTAAACATATTCATTTTTATGTCAGTTCTCCTCGTTATTGTGTGGAATTCAACAAGGACATCATGCCAAGTTTGATGTGTGGAAATACCACATAGTCTCCATAAATAATATTGATAGGGTAACACTTTTCTTAGTGTGGCATCAAACTCGTCATCCCACTGAAAGCTATTTATTATGTGCATTGTTTATGGAAACAACTGTATCATAGATGACTAAAGACGAAAGTTAGAAATATATGTATTCATTAACAAGTATATGATCGAGACAACCTTTCACATAATATTTCAATGTAATAAGGAGTCTAACATATATTTTACTATTTGTCCGACCAACAACCATACCAAACATGAATTCAGTAGACTTGCATAATATTTAATTCAAATTGTCATTCACATTGGCGTTGCAGTATTTATTCAAGAAACAATGGTACTAAACTTAAATAAAACATTATCTAATTCAAATCGGCATAGAAGTAATTATTCCATACAAATAGATGTTACATATGTTATCTCAGAAATTATACAGTGCACAAAAGAAATAGCTTGAGCATATTTTGGGAAAATGCTACATGGTCTGAGGGAGAGTAGATAAAAAATAACATGGTGACTAGGACATTCTCCATAAATAGTTGCATAGTCCCAAAGAACGCAGTGGATGCACTTGGTAGATAGAAGTATGTCTTTTCATCTATGACAAAATTAATGCATGCTTCACAAGATAGAATTTTATGGTTCACTGTGGTCTGACAATGATGAACCTCTATCAGTTGTTGAATTCAGCAAAAATGGTAACAAAATATTGTCTGATCTTGCTTGGAAAGATAAACTGTGGCTAGTTTGCCAAACAAAACTAAACTGCATCCTATAATCATCCCAACTAAATTCAGCAAGCAGTAAAAGTTCTTCTTCGTCATCCCACCGTAAATCATACGACTCCTATTAGACAAAGCCTAACTCAGCTTTGTCATTGACAAAAGTCATCTTCTCTCTATAGAAGTATCCTTGGACCCCTTTCAAGTGATGCAAAAGGTAATGATGGATGCCTAAATCTAGACACCCACAAAGAGTCTAAGATGGTGACCAACCACTGTGTTGCTCATTCATCAGTGGTGAGGAATGTTTACATTGATCCTAAGTAGGGCCATCCCAAATGGTCCACTATATGGAATCATCATACTCGTCCCATGAGACCACAGAATCTTCCTACACCACTGCCTTGTCTTCTTGCTTGACGTCATCTTTTGGCCAATCAAACAATATGGGCAATGAAGAACATGGTGAGTAATCCCGTCATTTCTTTGATTAGGGTGTGCAAATGTGGGCTCTTCATGTGAAGATGGGGAATGAGAGTGTGAAGGCTTGCAACACTTGCTCAAAAGTTGTTTATTATATATTTTTGAATCTTAGAGCATGGCATCGTCATCTAGACAATAAAATGTTTAACATAATAGATAAATACAAGTTTGAGAATATAATGATAATAACAAGCTAATAATGAAAATAGTAAACAGAAACCATGAAAAGAGTTAAAAGAAAAGTTATATACATAGGAGATGTATTTGACATCAACTTAAACATGTACTAGTCCATAGTCATTATAACAAGTATGGATGGAAATGTATAACAAACATCAAAAGTACACCCTAAAGTTGGTGATTTTTTGTTTTATTAGGGATTCTTGCAAATTCATTCATTTCCTTCACCACCTACTGATGCAGTTGCATCATTGAAGTTTTCAACATTGTTCATGTGTACAACAACTGCTGGGGGGTAAGTGTGATGAGTCATCATCTAATATTAATCCAAGTTCAAAAGAACATACCAAATTGGAGTTCAAATAAGAGAGTTATAAAAATTATTATTTTCACATAGAACTACCTACAATTCACAAATTGATTGTTCAACAAACTCACAAGCAAATGGTTCAGAAGACTAGTAAACCAACAAATCAATAGACTCATAGAATGATAGTTTACAATCCGATGGTTCAATAGACTCATAAATAGATAGTTCAATAAACTCACAAACCAATGACTTGATAAAGTCATAGACTAATGATTATTCTAATTTGAATGCATTGATTAGTTTCAATAATCTTCATCAAAACACACACATCCTCTTTCCAAAGAACAACAACCCTACCAAGGACATGCGTGGTGTGATTGGATAACAAATTATAGTAAGGAAAATACCTACTAACAATTCTTATAATATTCCTTTCCCTAGATTTGGTCTCATTCAAAATGATGATGTGAGGATTCACCTTATTTAATTCCTCCTGAACTTTAAAAGCCTTATTATTTAAACCCCTAATGTTCCAGGAGGTAATGCAAAGATTAAAGTCATGCATTATCACTCTTTTCATCCAATACTTCATTGGACAACACAAAATTATCAGCCATTACCTCTTTTTCAAGATTTTTGAACCTATTGTTAAATGAGCCTGGACTGCAAGAGTCGTAAGTAGGACTAGTGTTTCTAATTTTGGCTTTCTTTGACTTCTTCAGAATATGGAATCCATACGAGTCCTGGCTAGACTTAGTAGGCTTGGAGACATCAGTATAATTGGGAGGAGTAATGAGATCAATCACCCCCAAAGATCCCATATCCTCCAAATCAAAACTATCATCCTCAAACTTATCACTAGTGCCATGGAAAACCTCTTTCTCAGCTTCCTCTAAGGATCCCTCCACGACCGCACTCATTTCAACATGGTCAGACAAATTCTTAATAACCTTTCTAGACATCAACCATGGCAACTCTAGTAGTCTTGTTAGCAGCTGAACCACTCCACCCCTGGAGGAGTTAATAAACTTGGCATTACATTTAACTACTTCTTTAGATGAAATAGTTGTCTCATTATTGTTTTCTTTAGCTGTAGTTTTACCCTTACCAATGGTTGTAGTAGTCTTCTTTGGAACCCATACATTTCTCTTATATTTCTGAACTTCCGTCTCCTAACATTCATGCCCAAATATCTTGCAGGTAGCACATGGGATTGGTTACCATTCATACACAAATGTGATTTTCTTAGAATCTCCTTTGTCACTCATTACTTCCAAGATTTTTGGGTACCCTCAGTCTGCAGAGATCAGGACCTGCATTCCTGCAAATTCTAACATGTTGAAGTCATGGGTTGCTCAATCAGTTCTTAGCAGAGTTCCCATGAAGGATCCAATTTTGTCAAACATATTCTTCTTCCACTCAAGCGATAGGTCATGTACCAGAATCCAGATCGGGAGTTTAGTCAGTTTGAATTTTGCTAATTGTTCTGCTACCATCTCATCAGTATTATTAGTTTGTCTCGAACAAAGCAAGTAACTCCATCTAAGACAGCTTCCAGATCTGAACTATCCAAAAATCTGATAAGGAAAAAGCCCCAACCATGATTAAGGACTTTGATGGACCCTTTAAGTGCCCAGAACTGCTTCAAATACCTCTCCAATGTAGGTAAATGTGGTCTACATCCCACCATTTGTCCTGCTAAACACAATTTCCATTTCTCAACAGTCTTTTCCGCCTCTTCACTGGGATAGTACAATGTTAGTTCTCGCAAATTGATCTTAACCTTCTTTAAGGATGTATCTGCTGAAGTACCTTCTTAAATAGATCACTCCATAGACTTGCTTGATTCTCAGCTGACTGCTCAGCCCCATTTCTACGGCCGACAGAAATTGCATTTCCAGTTGCCACTCACACTGTAAGTTTTTCATCCATCTAAAAAATCAAGGAAGATGCAATATACATACATTTTTTTAACTCAGTTCACTACATGAGTTTCTTTGAAAAAGAAAAAATGAAAAGAAACTATATGATCTAGCAATAAGAAACATAGTCATTCTTGATAGAAAAACTTCAATCTACTACTCTTGAACTTGGTCACCTTGGCCTTGTTCAACACCTTGATCTAACCCTGGGTGGTTGGAAAAACACCCAGCAAAGGGATAGAAAACAAGGTATGTGTCAGAGAAAATGAACAAGGACAAAAGATAAGAAAACTATATGCAAATAAAGGCTTAGATTTCATCATAAGATGAATATAGTCTAAAGTATGAGGCATAAGTAAATATATGCTTGCCATAACAAAAATAGTAAAGAGGTTGCATGCAAGATTAATATCAACTACCTAATCAATGTAGAACTGAGGCACCTACCAAGCCTCAACCAATAGGTGAGGGAGAATAACACATTCCAATTACCTACAAATATTCTATATTAGGAAGAGTATCACATTCCTCTGGGTGAATTTACACATGCCCTATCCATGGGTGGTTGAACATAAGTACCACTACACTAGTTAAATAGTCTAATAAAATCAACATGCTAATGAACTATGGCAAGTATAAGCATCAAGTGATTAAAGACATGGTAGTGGGGTACAAGACCCAAGAAATAAATAATAAAACCGAGTTTGAGGCAAATATAGCAAAGGAAGTATCAAAAGAGAAATTTGGGTTTCTTAGAGGCCTCATTAGGGAGATTAGGTTAGGTTTTGCAAATTATTTCCAATTTTGGTGTAAGGAAAGCACATACCTTGATCCAATTACTTCTCTATCACTACTTTAATCGATTCCTAAGCCCACTTTTCCTATTTTCAATATATAACCATGTATTATGGTTTTACATAGGTATAAAGGTAAGGAAAATCTAAATTTTGGAATTTTTGAACAAAACCTCAATTTTGAATCAGAAATTATCACCATTGATCTTATCAGGTTCTCCTAACTAAGAAAACATATAATTTTGTCTATTTTGGAGTTATGAGGTTAAAAGTGCATTTTTGGTTATATTTATCTATAAAATTCATTTACAGAAAGCACCTTCAGATAAAACTCAAACCAAATCTCAGAAGCATTTTTATTAGTAAGCTTACATTTTTTATAATAAAACATATTTTCTTTTAATTTTTGGATAAAGGAGTGAAAAGATATGATTTTTCCTATTCTGGCCAATCATAGAGTGCCACGTCACCAAAACCATCACAGAGAAGAGAAGAGAGAGAGAATAATGGGCATACCTTTCTTACTTGGCCCAATCAGATCCATCCAAGTCAAAGGTCAAAGGCATGACTTTGACTCGCTCAAAGCAGAGCAAGTGGTAGCAAAAAGACAATACTACCCTCAAGCAGAAAACAAAGAGAATCAGAAAACAAGGAGTGTAGGAGAGGAAATATACATAGGGGATTCATCCTCTTCGTCGAGCCACTCCATGGCCGATGAATAGAAGCTCAAGTTTTGGGCAAATTATTGAGATTTGATCAAACTCGAAAGCAAGAACGCAAAAGGAAAGAGGGAAGCACTATGAACTTGAGGAACTAGTCAATTTGAACTGAGGTTTTGAGGAGAACGAGCACGATCTGCCACAAGCTTTGTATAGAAATCATACACTGAACACAAAGATGTGAGCAAATGAGTAATTGAAGGTGAAAGTAATTGCAAGGGGGTTGGGGAAGACTTTGGGACCGATATTTATAGGCAAGGTTGAGTAAGAAAGCGAGAAGGAAGTGATCGAACTTGCTTGGAGAGCAAGGTTTGGGACTTTCCTCATTTCTCCATAAAAATATGAAATCAATGGATCATTGGACGTGGATTCTTATTTTGAAGCATTTGTAAAAGATTTTGTGTGAATTGATCGAGAAACAAACAAGAAATCAAGAAAATAAGATCCACATAAATCGATCCCTATTTCCCGATCGGTGGGATCTAGGAGACGATCCGTGAGCCATTGGATCACATATATAATGTTTGAGATCACATGGTCAAAGTTCAATGTGTGACATTTAAATCAAATCCCAATCTTATTAGAATAGTGTATATATGCATTAATTTCCCCTTTTTCTCTCTCCTCATTTGAGGGGGCAAACATGCTCCAAACTAAATGAAAATTGACACTGTGCCTAATTTTGATATGAGAAATCCAAATATGTTATTAGTTTTACGTTTTGGGAACTTTTAATGTGCTAAATAAATCAAATATTATTTTCTCTTTCCTCCTTCACTAAGGTTATAAGATTATACAAATTCGATGAAACTTCACCCAGAAGCCACATTAAGTGACTGGACATGAATTTACCAACACTTAACCTGTTGGATTTATTTGTTCATTTATTAAATAATTTGAAGGTTCTACACACTTTGTCTCCCCTGATTTCACCTTTTAATCAAATATTCTCCAAATTGAGGGAAAATTCACCCAAAGGCATATTTTAATATGTATATCATAAATTTGGCATCAACTGTTACTTTTAGGGTCATTAATGCTTTTATTTTGTGTTTTTTAGTCATTGATAAAACATCATATTGTACAGTTTTTGCATATACTTTATACCTCCCATAGCATATCTTTTATAGATTTTCCTACTTATTTTAGTACTTTATGCCAAGTAGCTCACTTACCCACTTTTTCCTTGTTTGTAGGGTCACATAGAGCCAAGGTCGCGGTCGACACCTCGACCGTGGCCCATTCGACCATTAGAGCCACCCCACCGCGGTCAAGGCCTCCCAGACCCGCCTCGACCCCTCACATCTGCAGCCCTCACACTCGTGGTGCCTCATGCCCCCACACACCTGTGGTCTACACACCCACGACATGAAGTTGCGATCGAGCCTTAGATCACGGTTTGACTAAAGGGTGTGACAATCAGGCCATGACCGAGAAAGTGGCTTAACCAGGTTGCGGCCGAGGAGAAGATGGAAATGAAGCCTCGACTGAGGGATGGTTTCGACCAAGACCAAACCTTGACCGTGGTCAAGGAGTTAAGTTAGTGGAGCATGCCTATAAATAGGCCACCTACACATCTTATCAAATCATCAGATCTCAAAGGACCATGAAGTGCTGCCATTTTTCCAAACTCATCCCCATCAGTCTTGGATCCCCAAAGGTAGAAGTTGTGGAGAGAAAAGACTGAAGGCTTCATCTTCTTCGAGAGAAGGAGAACATCCACGCCATCAACCTCCTAGATATAGATCTGAAGAAGTATTGAGTTTTATCACGTTCTTCTCTCTCTATCAAGATATATCACTTCCATCTCACTATACTTCCCTCATCTCTTCGTGAAACTTGATGTATCATTTTATAACACCATTAATGTGCCCATAAACATGTGTGGCTAAATACTGAACTTGGGTTGGGAGTAGCTGATAAGGCTCTCCCAACATGTATATTGTCTCTCCTTTTTGAATATATATACTCTCATCAGGATTATCTCCATGCACTGGTTTGAATGCTTCACTTGTATTCTTAGATACCATCTTGTGATGTTTGATAGTTGGTACCTCAAAAGAGTAATATCTTGTGTTATGGAATAGTATGAATGCATAAAAATGTTGGAATGCTAAAGTTTATGATCATATGTTCTTCCTTGTAGCTTTTGGATAGTCATATTGAGAGAGAGAGAGGTTGTCCTTGGGTTTGGATATATCCTCATCTCGAGAGAGAGAGAGAGAGAAATATACACCTTTATGATTGCTTGTAGTCTTGATAGAGTATATGACAGGGAGAGATGATGCTTTCATGTTGGTGAGAAGTCTTAGTAAATGAAACCCAATCCAAGTTTTCCTTTCATATCTTTGTTTCCATCTTATTTTCGTACACCTTGTTCTTTTTTTTTGTTTATTTCTTTTACTTAGGTTTGAGTACTATCATTCCTTCAAGATCACCCTTTTAAATCATATGGTTATCTAGAGTATATGAGTGTGAGACAGTGCATGCTTAACACCTGCTAACCTTGTCCATGTGGTTCGACCCCGATTACTACATCAGACCCCGCATAATAGTTGTGGGGGCTTAAGTGTCATGTTACTATCTTAAGAGTCAGACTACTCTAGATCTGCTCCTTTTAGACGTGCGATTTAGCCGGTCAACTTTTTAGCACTATTGTCTGGGACAAGGCAAAATGACACTATTAAGAGCTTGAGTCCACTCACTATACTTCTGTGCCTCAAGCTTAGTAATAAGCTTGACAGTATAGAAACCTTCAATCTGCTACCCTGTATCTATGTAGAATAGGCCGTTTTAACACGTCCAATTTACTAACTCGATTGTGTAGTCTATTTAGGGAACTCAAAGGGAAATAGACTCATTTGACTTTACTCCTTAACCTTGAGTCACCATGTCACCTTGTGTGGATGGTATTCCCACTGGGGATGAGCAGAATGTGAAGATTCAACATAAACCCCCACCACCGCCAGGGTTGGACGAAGATAGAGATGGTCATTACTCAGACGACCATCAACATGAAGAAGAATGTCAAAAATAAGAATGTCAAGATGAAGATCATCACGAAGAAGATCAATGTGATGAAGAATAATGCTATTGACGCCGAAGAAAGCACCATCGCAACCATCATGACAATGAATGAGAGTACGATGGTCGGGACAGTAACAATAAGGATAATGAAGAGGGGAAGACTCTTAGAGAGTTGGCAGCAACTAGAGCCAATGAATCTAGATGCCTGGTCATCATTCCACACTTCAACACAACAATCTTTGAGTTGAAACGAGCTGTCATATTGATGATCCAGAACAAACCTTTCTACAGGAATACGAGAAGAGAAAACCCATTCCACCACCTCGATGCCTTTAAAAATATATGTGATACCATCAAGATGAGGAAAGTTTCGCAAGAAGTGATATACTATAAAGGTTCAATTTCTCTTTGGAAGATAAGGCTCTATCCCAATACCTGAATCTCCCCCACAAGTCCATAGATGGGTGGATACCCCTATCAGATACTTCTGTTACTAAATTTATCCTACCAAGAGGACTATTCATAACATGCAGAAGATCACTTCTTTTGCACAAAAGCTAGAAGAGAACTTACACGAAGCATGGGAACATTTCTAAGAGTACTAGAGAGATAGTCTTTACCATATTACTGTAAGGGGTTCCTTGTGACCACCTTCTATAATGGGTTGAATCCTACTGGGAGGACTTTGTTGAGCGTAGCTACTGACAGTGACTTCCTTGGGAAGAAACTGAGCAGAACCATGAAGATAATAGAAAAGATGGTTGTGTTGTAAGTAGGCATAGACTATGACAAGAATGATAGATGATCAACAAGGAAAGTAGGGGCTGAAGGACCGACAATTGAAGCCAAGGCCTTGGAGATAATAACAACACTGATTCAGAAGATAGCAATTGATGTCAAACAATTGAAATATATTGGGGCCAAGGGTAAGAATCATACTAAAACTATCATGAAGTGTGTCACCTATGGAGAAGGAGGGCATGGGATCGATAACTATATCTATATGAGGACCGAGGAAAGTGATGAAAGTGAAAGTTAAGAAGAGACGCCGAATGTCTCCTATGTCAACTTCAAGCGACAAGACCACCCTGGGTTTAGTTACAAAAACAAGGACGTTGCGGAGAACGCACATCAGTTGGGTATTCATCTAATCCTCCCCCAGGGTTTATAAAGAAAGGGGTGCCAACACAATACACCAAGACTACTAGCTACCAGTAAAACAAAAACAACTATCAAGTACAAAACAAAAATGTGACCAGGCAAGGATAAGGGCAAGGCCCAGGGTCGAGCCAAGCAAAAGACAATAACCAATATGACATAATTGCTCAACTTTTTGACTTCGCAAAGAGGGAAGTGTCAGTGAATGATCAACTGGCTCACAATTCTCTCACGAATTCGGGAGTGCTAACTAACATGGAACACCTATTGTACACCTAAGGGTTGAGTAGACAATAAATCTAAAACCATTTTTTTAATAAAATCTCTCATGATCTTCTTCCATTAGTTTTTCACCTCATTCAAAGATATGTAAGGCACCCCCATTATGCTTCAAAAGTCATGCAATGTCTCTATCTAAACCTCTCTAGTATATACTCCATTGACACATATCCCCATGTCATATTGGTTTCTCATCACATCAAGTAATATTTGATCATTCTTACTACACCATACACCATACGGCCTCGTTCCTTTCCCAACCATATTACAAACTATGTATGTAATATATTTCAATCATAAGGGTGCATTTCACAAATATGAAGATACAATATGATAATTAAAATACAAAGACATAATGTGCAAACAATATATGGCCAACTATCTAGCCCACCCATAAACTTTCAACAACATTACGATAACAATAATTAAAACATTAAAATAGAAAAATTAGAAAGCTTTTAATATAACTCTAACAACAACCAAACTTAGGGGTCCAAGTGTAGGAATTAAATATCATCCATCTATATATCACTCTACCATTCAATATTATGGAGTCATTGCAGGTGAAGGAATGTGTAAAAGAAGATTACAAGTTCCCTCCAACTTGTTAATAGCGGTTTCTAGAACTTCAAACTTGTACTTTCTGGAGTGTAAACATCTTCACAATTGTGACGGATTTTGACAAAGTCCTTCATGTTCATTTATAGGCCCCATGCTTACTTGCACTCATCAGTAAATAACTTAATCTCAACCTACAAAGAATCATTTGTTAAGGAGAGATCGGCCGGCCACTGGAAGTATTTGCACCAATCTTTTCCCTAAAATGTATTCTCAAGAATGAATGTGGAATCTACTAATTAGTACTGCAACCTATTGTTTATTGTTTTAATATCGCACATGTCTATTAGAACATATGTGAAAATTTTGTCTGATCTTTCACTGAGAATGCCAAATTCATATAACTTGCATCCTTGGTGTCAGTCCGCAATGCTGCAACTAGACCATAAAGACACCTTCAAACTTTAAATGCATTCAATGGCATACAAAATTTTATTGGGCATTAGTAACATAATGTGGTATCCATATCATTGATTTTAAATAAAACTTAGGGATGACAAAAGACTATTCTAAGATATAACTTCTGGTTGTTGATGTGTATACATTACCCCAATACTCAGCTACATGGTAAGTTGTGTTGCAATATGGTGCAAGGAACTGAAGGGTGTTAGCATAGTCTGCATTATCCAGGTAATACTTTCTAGTGGGTACTATGAAACAACCTGTGTTCGTAGCTGATTCTAGAATCCTATGGTCTACTATAGAGCCCTCCCACCCCCTCAGGATATACATAAACTCTATGGAGAAGTCTATTGCAGTCATGACATTCAATGATACAAACCCTTTTCTATTTTGATAATAATTTTGCTTATCACGTTTAACCAAAATTGGGACGTGTGTCCTACCAATTGCCCTAATGGCTTCCTAAACAATGTAGTATAAGGTTCGGTTTACAAATTAAATGTGGGCACACATCATAGTTTTTGGTGATAACTATTATCTGTAGTATGGGTAGAACCTTGGGCTCTCCAAGATGCGATGGTGTGACATTATGGTTGTAGTTTGCATCACCCCATATTCATGATACAAGTCATACACCTCATACATTACTTCATTGAGCTTTCTACTTATGGTCTCACCAGAATGAATGTAGTCTTTTGCTAAAACACGACTGGTACATGGCCAACCATATATAGGAAGTAGAAAATGGCCCCGACTAATGAGACATTTTTTACTACTATGCAATAACTGAGGATTCTCAAGCTTGTCTATGACAGCTAAAATAGTCTTGCGATGCATTCATTTTAGGCATATGCCATTTTTCATGCCTATTATGATTTCTAAAACTTTTTGGTACCCACTCCAAATACTAACTGACCTAGTTATTGGATGTCATACGTCGTCATCATTGGGATTGTACAAGATGGTGGTCGCGATTGAGTCAACTTTTTTGTCAGTAGTGTGATTTGCTGGCCCAGATATTGAAAACCTCTAAAGGGGGGGTGAATAGAGTTTTATAGATATTTTAACAATTATTTAACTCAAACAACCACAATGAAAATATTGGATAAGGAGACACAGGGTTTAGAGTGGTTCCAACTATAGCAAATACTATAGCCGTCAATCCACTACCCGGTTGCTTACCCAACCGGGATTTGAAAAGAAATTTATTTTATTACCTCGCAAGGACTTTACATAAAATACAATTTCTTTTCCCAAACCCTTCAAGCAGCCTTCACCTAGAAGTAATCGCCCAACCTTGAAGCAGCCTTCCCTTGAAGTAGATGCACCAACTCCCGTTGCACCAGCCTTCTGAAGTAGCTTCCCGTGCGATAGCCTTCTTGAAGTAGCTTGAAGTCCCCTTCTCCACCTGAGAAGTCAACCCTCTCCAATCCGCAGCCTCCAACCCTAGGAGTAGCAAGGAGAGTACAAAAGATAAAAAGGAACAAGAAGGAAAATAGAAATTACAATACCGTTGTAAGCACAAGGCTTGATTTTCCTATATCAAGCGTTTAGATCTCCTAACCAATGTGTATGACAATGTGATTGTAGTGGATAGGAGATACTAGCCTATAGGACACGAAATGGGAGCAATAGGAATGAATGGCAAGTGTAGGAATTGCTCTATTGCTCTAAAACAGATTGCAAGTGAGTATTCAAGCTCAAGTATAGCACAATTATAGCTTAGGTGTATTTTGGTGTCCTAAGGCATGTCCTATTTATAGGAGTGGCCTATGAATACTTAAGGATGTTCTAGACAACTTCTAGGGGCTTCTAAGTGCTTAACTAGCCGTTAGATATAAGTTAAGTGCATTAGTAACGGCTAGTTACTTTATTCTACAGTTGCTGTCAGAGACCATCTCGGTCGACAATTTGTCGACCGAGATACCTACTCGGTCGAAGTTTTGTCGACCGACAGGCTCTCTGGATCAACGTTCATTTGCAGCTGCCAACTACTTTATCAGCTGTGTCTAACGGCTACTTGCGTCAATCTCGGTCGAGAAGTTTGTCGACCGAGAGTGTCTCGGTCGAGGAGTGTGGTCGACCGAGATTGACTCTGTTTTCAATCTTTTAATTCACCACTAAGCATGTGTATGAGTGTGCATATGTGATCCTATTTGAAGGGGATGACCTATCTAAGTGTGGTGATTAGCTAGGAAGATCCAACACTTGATTTACATGCAATCTAAGTACTTGTACATTATATATTTGTACAAGTTTTTACAACAGTGATTACATTGCATGGAAATATAAATATGTAAGCTCTTTGGATTTTCCCTAGTTACTTTGTCATCCACCTTAATCCTGCACACTCAAGTAGCACGTTAGATCAACAAGAATGAAATGTTTGTCATCATCGAAACAAAGGGATTTATCATAATGTCCAATTTATCCAACAATCTCCCCCTTTTTGAAGATGACAAACATTTCCTAAAATATGAAATAAGAAAATATAAAGCATGTGAGTTTCATACCTGAAGATTACCTTTTGTAGCCATTCTTGTTTTACAAGTGAGTGCTGGCCATCAAGATGAAACTCATTTATATTTTTGATTTTATATTCTTTCTCCCCCTTTGTCATTTCAAAAAGATATCCAGGTTTAAACATTTTATTTCTTCTCCCCCTTAATTTTATATTAAGCTCCCCCTTAAATAGATATCCTATTAGGAACATGGATTTATGTCTAATTTATCCACAATTTGTTTCTCAATCATTTGCAAAGGATGTTAAGCCTTGAAATGATATGAGATTCCCTTAAGCTTATGATGAATGTATATTTGTTTCTCATCTATCAAGGGATGTTAAGTCCTAAATTAAATGAGAATCCTTTAATCTTAGAGTACATAAAAATGTCTCCAACCAAATGTAAGGGATGTTATGCCCTGATTTGTTCAGAGAGTTCCTTTAAGTACAAGATATATCATTTTTATGAAATTCATAGATTGCTTCATAATCAGGAGTAAAAATACTAAGGTCATAACAATCTTCAAATGATGTTTACAATGTTTTTCTAAGCTTCTTAATCAATTAAACCAATTTGTTGTTATGAGCTCCCCCTTAATCTTACAATTTAAGCAGTTTGATGCTTCTAAGGTCACAAATAATTTTAAATTTTGATTTTGACCTTTATTAAAAGTATACTAAGATTAAGTGCAATAAAATGATGTCCAAATAAGCATTTTGTCAAAGCTTATTTTAGGTCGCCCTTGACTACGACCATAGCGCCCCTTGGCTAAATTTTGTTTTAACCAAGAGGCAAAAATTTCAGATTTCCAATTAAGCATTCATATCAATTTTGATGCATGTTTAAGTGATACTAAACATGAAAGCATAATGAATATTTCAAATCTTTTAAAGATATCAATTGAAAACATTGTTCTTTGTGCAAGCATTTCTAAGATATAAATCACCAATAAGTCCTTTTGCTTGCTTATGTAATGATAGAACAATTAAAAGCATGTAATGATAAAACAGAAATTTTCTTTAAACTAAGCATTATTTTGGTTTTTAACCAAATGAATTTCACATAATCTTTCAAGGATGATTTCCATAATTTGTGCTTTATTTGTACAGTCATTTAACTACAAATAGACAACAGTTTTGATCAATTTCAAAAGAATTCAGTAATTTTATAGCATTCTGAAAAGCAGTGACATGCTCGGTCGACAGCTTCTCGACCGAGGTTCACTCGGTCGACAATACCTCGACCGACCAAGTGTCTGAAAAGTGTTCAGAAGTCGATTTCAAGCAAAAAGAAATATACAAAGTAGAGCTCAATTGTGTTGAGATAAGACATTATGATATCAAGAATCAGTTTAGGTCAAATCTCAACAATTTATTTTTAAGCTACTAAGTTTTAGGAATCCAAGCTAACTCATCTTTCTTTCTCTTAAATGGGCATGAAAATGAATAATGTCCAAGACGCATGCAATAATGACAGCTGATAGAGTCAACTTCATTTCTTTGTAACTTAGCAATATCTTTCTTTGCCTGATCTAAATTGGATACTAGAAAGTTTCTTTCTTTGACAACCTCATCATAATCTAAATGTGAACATAGAATAGGTTGTTTCTGAAGATCATTCACTTGAGTTTGTAAATTTGACTTTTCTAAGGAAAGAAGATTGCAATTAGCTTCTACCAATTTTAACTGAAGAGCATAATTTTCATTTTCCTTTTTGAAATTTTCATTTTCAGATACAAGAGCAAGAAGTTTAGCATTTAAATCTTTATTTGCTTTCTTAAGTTTCTTCTTGCACTCAATATATTTCTGATGAGTATCTTGAAGACTAGCAACTATATCTTCTTTTGATAGATCATAAAGACTTACCTCTTCTTTGTCTTCATTTGTTGTAGCAATGAGGCATTCTGCTTCTTCATCATCGCTATCATCACTTGAATCATCCCATGCAGCTCGATATGCTTTTTCTTTCTTTTTGTGGGATGATTTCTTCCCTTTCTTGAGTGTTGGACAATCACTTTTCATATGTCCTTTCTTACCACATTCGAAGCACCTGGAAGAAGAAACACTAGAAGTTTTATTAGTTTTAAAACTTTTATATTTCTTACCATTTACAACGAGAGTTTCTTCTTCACTATCATCTTCACTTGTGTCATGATTGTCTCTAGTTGAAGCTTTGAATGCAATGTCCTTCTTTTTCCCATGTTGACGTTCATGTTCTCTTCTCTCTTCCTCTTCTAGATCTACCTCATGAGCTTCTAAATTGCCAATGAGTTGCTCCATTTTGAGTCGAGTGAGGTCATTTGCTTCTGCAATGGCTGTCACCTTTGGCTTGTATTTAGGAGGAAGTGATCGAAGAATTTTTGATACCTGATCTTCCTCAAGAACAGGTTTTCCTAGGGCACTTAAACCATTAACAATAGTAGAGAATTTTGAAAACATTTCACTAATAGACTCATTTGGATCCATACGAAAATGTTCAAACTTCGTTTTAAGCATGCTAACTTTGGAATTTCTAACTTGGGCTGTACCCTCATAGGTTATAGATAGTTTATGCCAAATGTCATAAGTTGTATCACAATTTGATATTCTATTAAATTCTCCTACTGAAATAGAACAATATAAAATACTTACAGCTTTTGCATTCATTTGGGCTAGTTTTACCGTATTTGCATCCCATTCCGCAAATTCATTTTGAGGAAGCACATATGGAGTAGACACCATTCTCCATAACTCCCAGTTGATTCCTTGGAAGTAGAATTGCATCCTCCTCTTTCAATATTGGTAGTTTGTTCCATCGAACGGTGGAGGCCTAGCAACAAGTGTCCCTTCAATGTTGAGGTTGTTGAGCACTCCATCACCCATTTCTTCAAGACCTTGTTAGGGTTCCTTGAAGCCTTGCTCTGATACCAATTGAAAACCTCTAGAGGGGGGGTGAATAGAGTTTTATAGATATTTTAACAATTATTTAACTCAAACAACCACAATGAAAATATTGGATAAGGAGACACAGGGTTTAGAGTGGTTCCAACTATAGCAAATACTATAGCCGTCAATCCACTACCCGGTTGCTTACCCAACCGGGATTTAAAAAGAAATTTATTTTATTACCTCGCAAGGACTTTACATAAAATACAATTTCTTTTCCCAAACCCTTCAAGCAGCCTTCACCTAGAAGTAATCGCCCAACCTTGAAGCAGCCTTCCCTTGAAGTAGATGCACCAACTCCCGTTGCACCAGCCTTCTGAAGTAGCTTCCTGTGCGATAGCCTTCTTGAAGTAGCTTGAAGTCCCCTTCTCCACCTGAGAAGTCAACCCTCTCCAATCCGCAGCCTCCAACCCTAGGAGTAGCAAGGAGAGTACAAAAGATAAAAAGGAACAAGAAGGAAAATAGAAATTACAATACCGTTGTAAGCACAAGGCTTGATTTTCCTATATCAAGCGTTTAGATCTCCTAACCAATGTGTATGACAATGTGATTGTAGTGGATAGGAGATACTAGCCTATAGGACACGAAATGGGAGCAATAGGAATGAATGGCAAGTGTAGGAATTGCTCTATTGCTCTAAAACAGATTGCAAGTGAGTATTCAAGCTCAAGTATAGCACAATTATAGCTTAGGTGTATTTTGGTGTCCTAAGGCATGTCCTATTTATAGGAGTGGCCTATGAATACTTAAGGATGTTCTAGACAACTTCTAGGGGCTTCTAAGTGCTTAACTAGCCGTTAGATATAAGTTAAGTGCATTAGTAACGGCTAGTTACTTTATTCTGCAGTTGCTGTCAGAGACCATCTCGGTCGACAATTTGTCGACCGAGATACCTACTCGGTCGAAGTTTTGTCGACCGACAGGCTCTCTGGATCAACGTTCATTTGCAGCTGCCAACTACTTTATCAGCTGTGTCTAACGGCTACTTGGGTCAATCTCGGTCGAGAAGTTTGTCGACCGAGAGTGTCTCGGTCGAGGAGTGTGGTCGACCGAGATTGACTCTGTTTTCAATCTTTTGATTCACCACTAAGCATGTGTATGAGTGTGCATATGTGATCCTATTTGAAGGGGATGACCTATCTAAGTGTGGTGATTAGCTAGGAAGATCCAACACTTGATTTACATGCAATCTAAGTACTTGTACATTATATATTTGTACAAGTTTTTACAACAGTGATTACATTGCATGGAAATATAAATATGTAAGCTCTTTGGATTTTCCCTAGTTACTTTGTCATCCACCTTAATCCTGCACACTCAAGTAGCACGTTAGATCAACAAGAATGAAATGTTTGTCATCATCGAAACAAAGGGATTTATCATAATGTCCAATTTATCCAACAGATATGACATCTAAATTTTGTGTAACTAGGTTTAATGTATGAGTATGATCCCTAGAATCCATGTCACCTACAATTAAAATGATGAAAAGCCTAAGATAACATGGAAGAGGGTGCATAAAGAAAACTACTTCAAATGTTGATAGGAAAATCAAATTGAAGTCTTCTCTATGGAAGTAAATATTACAACACTAATCAAATTTACCCAATGTTCACAAACATAGAAAATAATACAAAAAACATCTAACCAAGATATTAAAAATTATTTCAAAATGGGCATGAGCTTTTAGCATTGTAACATGCAAGGGTTTGAATATGGTGTGTGGCCAATGTTAGTCCCTCTTGTGCCAACATCATCATTGGTAGTATGTTGCATGGATGACATATTTGATGTGTTGTTGAAAGGCGGAGGGGGAGGGGATTGCAAAGCAAATACCTATTGAGACAGAACCAAAGAGAGTGAATGAAAGGTGACGACACCACATTACGTCTGTGGGACCTTTCCCAATGGTCTTGAAATCGTATCATAATTTTATTTGGGGTATGTTAGAGGATGAGGTAGATCATGCAGTTGGTTAACTTCTTTATGGAATTTAAAAAAGTTGTAAAAATAGGTCCAAGGGCATCTAGAAAAGTTTTAGGAAATGCTAATTTTTTTTTGCAAACTCATCCTTTCAATGGCTCGGGTGGTAACCCCGGTGCCTAACTCATGCACTTTTGCATACACCTTTGTTAATTCAGATACCACATCCCTAGTTAGCATACGTCGCTCATGTTTCCTTCACAATCACTTTCGAATCCTATGGTTAGGAGGAGTTCTTGCCTCAACACCTTGGTTATCCATTCTGGCATTGTTTCCCTCAATCTAGGTGCCACATATCCCATATATGTTGCAACTCTGGTGCTATATACATTGACAAGAGTATCAAATGCATCTAAGTTGACAACAACATCATCCTCAAAGGTTATGCCAGATGGTAGTTGTTTGTCCACTGAAGACATAGTATGGTGGCCTCTAGAAATGTACCCCCTCATGTACTCGATGTCATGGTAATGGCAGAAGGGTTGGCTAATAAATTTTATTAGATCCTTGTTTCCCTATTGTGAAACACTTTCAAAAAGAAATTAAATTTAAATGCAACACAAGAATGTTATATGGGTGTATTTTTCTACATACCATCAGCGTCTCCCTCCACTATGGGGTGTCAGGAAGTATGGGATTGTTCTTGTTCTCATTCCATCCAACACCACTCTTGTTGGTGACAAACTTCAACTTTAAAAATTCCTTCTTGAGGTTCTTCCACTATGTTTTGACACGTTCCAATATAAAATCTAGCATTCCCATCCTATTTTGCCAATCATGGAGTGTCTCCCTCCAAACCTCCCTAGTAAACTGCCCATCTATACACCTACCTATGTCATACTTCCTCTTTAATGTTGCAACTAGAGCCTGACCAAACTCCCTCGACCATACAATATGGAGCTTGGGGTCTATGAAAGACATACTAGCACTGTTGCTGCAATAGAACATGACAATGAGGGTGTTTCAAATAAAACTTTTTTCCACCTCAATATGAATATAAATTAAGTTTAAATTTACATTAATGTAAATTGAAATTGGGGTCTGCAAAAGGCATACTAGCCATATAGAGTGATTGGGAAGTACACATTAATGTAAATTAAGTTTAAATCCATTCAACCATGTTAAACCTAGGTGTCTATGCTAAATATTGGGGAAGTTGGTTACAAATACGTGAATAGTCCAAAGTCCAAACCAGGAACAACTAAATCAGATGATGCATATATATATGAATGGGGCAGAAAGGTTCGGATAATGTTGCATACAATGGGGAAAAAAATTCTGACCATGGCCATGATAATCCACACACCAAAAATATACATCAACTTAGTAATTCAAACACAAACACAAACATCCAAAACAATATAGTCCACATAATTCATACAATTTAGATCATCCCCTGTGACCAAACAATATAGAAAAATCAACACAATTCAGTTAAAAGATAGATGGATACTTGACTATAAACTCGCATAAACTCCTCGTCATAATGAGGCTCCTAAGACATGTGTTTTGTTAGTTATAATTCATACAATTTAGATCATCCCCTGTGACCAAACAATATAGAAAAATCAACACAATTCAGTTAAAAGATAGATGGATACTTGACTATAAACTCGCATAAACTCCTCGTCATAATGAGGCTCCTAAGACATGTGTTTTGTTAGTTATATAGATAGTATAAGAATAAGTGGATGCATATACAAATAGACTACATGTGATTTTTGACATAATCATCATATGAGTAGTTGTCAAATATAAATCAACTTTATGTCTATTGGTATGTATGCCCATAGAGAACGTCATGTGATGATTGTAATGGGATACTTTGTAAATGATTTGAATAATAATATAGCCAATTTCCGATATATATGTTTTAACTGTTTCTAAGATGATAGTGTAAAGAAGTGAAACCACTCCTCTACTAGAAAGAAAAGACCACATCCCTTAACCAAACACCACGTAAAAGTTTTCACCAAAGGGATGGAGATCAATTCATTCAACATGTATGTATCATTACACAATGAGTAGCAGTGGAAAAGAAATATTATCTAACAATTTACAAAGCTTTTTACAACACATCACCATAAAAGGTGTTCTAAAGGAAAACTAAACATAAAGCCAAGGACTAAGCCGAGGGTCATCTAACCACCTCTTCAAGCCTCCCAAAGATCAACTACAAGGTTGTTGTTGAAGCTACTGTCCTCGATCTAACCTGGGGTTGGAAGCATACGCCACCAAGAAGAAACAAAAAGAAGACAATCAACAAAAAGCTGGTATGTGTATACTAAACGAATCTTTGAGCAATTTAAGAATTAAGGACTACAAATGTAAAATGCTTCCCATACAAGAGATAAGGACTACCCACATGGGCATAAAAGAATAAGATCATAACACAAGGGATAAAAGAGGATACTTGCCATAACAATAAAATTTGTGCAGCAAAAGCACGTAAATAGGTAGTAGGGCACACACCCCACAACCAATCATCAAACCTACATGCATGTGAGATAAACATAGTCCTAGAAAAATATAAAATACAAAGGTGGCCAAGGCTTCACATCCTTGAAAACCTGATAGAGAATGACTCACCGTCAAACTCCCAAATATATATAAGTTGAGCCAAGGCTTCACATCCTTGAAACTCGGGTATGGGGCACCACCACCACCATCCCATAAACAAAATGGGCACACACCCAAAAACCAAAGTAATTTACATTATTATAGTGCTACTGATTCACATTGCAAGTAAATATAGAGGCAAGTAGAAAAGTATAGTCAGAATTATCAAGGTTGCCATCACACAATGGACAACTCAACATATAAGCAATTCCACATCAAATGTGGCACATAACAATATAAAAGATCAACATGCACCAAGGCACCAGATGTGATATCAAGAAATTATCTGAGTTCATAAAAAGTAAGATAGTTCATACGAACCATGATAACAAGAGATAAGACATTTTGTGTAGGCAAAAGTCAAAAGAAAGATAAAATAGGTGAATTGCTCAATATGGATGAATAGGGGATACAACATACCTCAAATAAAGGTCCAACAGGTCCAAAGTACTTTTGGATCCAAAACTAGGTCACCAAAGAGCCTATTAAACACATATACCGATTTTATGTCAATTTCATATATATAAACCAAACCCTAAAAACTACCTTTTTATATATGTGAGAATTAGGTTATGAAAACTATTCCATATTTTAGGTTATGTTATTACGAGTCTAAAACATATTTTATTATATTTTTCTGACTTATAGATTATTAGTTATGAATTATTCAAGTTTTATCTTATTTAATTAGATCCATTAAAAACACATGTTTAAAACATTAGATTCAGGAGATAAAACCAATACCATAAGAAAGCTTGCATTTTTCTGAATCAAACGACTATTTTTCCTTATTTTTCTTGCATTGAGTGAATTATTATGAATTTTACAAAATTGGACGAATCATAAAATCCCATGTGGCAAGATATTTGAGAAAAAAATAAAAGAGAGGGAGAGGCCACACAGACTTGGGCCGGCCACTCAAAGCCGCCCATGTAGCGGGCACACAACCAGCTCAGCGCGGATCGCGCAAAACAAAAGAGAAGAGAGCGGGGTGAAAAGACCAAACTACCCCCAAAAGAAAAACAAAGCGGGAGAGGAAAATCGGGGGGTACCATCGACAAAACACAGCAACCTTTTTTCTTCACTGAACAAGCCCGAAGCTAGCAAGAAGAGGAGCGAGCCTCCGATCATAACCCGGTCGCAGAGGATCGTTTCGAGAAAACGACCACGCTATCGAGTTCATGAGGTCACAACGAAATCAACGATCCTGATCATGGCTCAAACATCGGTCGGAGAAGCCAGAACCACCTTCCGCCATGACCAGAAAGTCCAGGAGAAACGAGAGGGAACCAGAGTGAACTGGTGGAGGAACGAGTCGAAGAAAATGGAGAACAAACTTGGTCGAGGCTACACAAGCAAAAACAATACCAAACGCATGAGGAGAGCGAGCAGGGACCTCACCGAAGGTGACCAAGAATAGAATCCAAACTGAGCTTGTAGACCGGGAGGTAGGGCAAACCACAGACAAAAGTACAAGAAGGGAAAGACGGAGGGTCGTCCAGGGATGCTCACCGAGGAACCAATTGCCTTGAGGGTGGCCGAGATGGTCGGGGCGTCGCCAAGGTCGCCGGAGACGAAACCAAGTAGGCCCGGCTGCACCAAGCACTATCTGGTCCAATTGAGGTCAGGGTTGAAAAGAAGAAAGGTCAAGGATCGTTTCTGGACAGTTAACCACGAAGAAGGAAGGGTGAAGAGATGACTGCGGAAAAATGATGGAGAGAGGGAAATTGGGGGTTATTTATATAGACCACCATAGGGGTGATATAAGGGATCAGATTGAGCGGAATCCAACAAGGAAACCATAGGAGCAAAAATCGTGAACTGAGATTGAGTGTAGACCGAGAAATCCCAATCGGAAAATATTGCGCCGAAACGACTCTGTTTCCGCTTCCGTCACGAGGTAGAAGAAAAGCCGGTAGCCGTCCAATCAAGAAACAACGGCCCAGATCCAAGCGCGCTAAACAAACCGCGTGACAACAAGGAAAATCGGAAATCATTTGAATAAAACAAGGGAAATTCAAATAATATATATATATATATTCTCTTTCCTGATTTAGGGGTTCTAGAATAATCCAAATTAAACCAAAATTTGCACATATGTTAAATTAAACATGTAGTTTCTGAATATCCAATTAGTTTTGCCTTTTGGAAACCTTTAATGGCTTAAATAAATCAATTATCATTTTCTCTTTCTTTCTTCATTTATGGCTTTAGGATTATCCAAATTTTATGAAACATGACACATAAGTCATAATTAATGTGTTGGATACAAATTTGTTTTTATTTCCAACTTTTGGTGTCATGATTTACATCTATTTATTAATTACACCTTTTAGGCATTTTCTCTCTCCTAAAATTACCTAATAATCAAACATTATCCAAATTAGTTGCAAATTTGCCCAAAAGGCTTATTTTTATGTTTAGATTACGAATTTGAAGTTATTTTTCCAATTTGAGGGCATTAACTATTTTATTTCACTTTATTGACCTAATTCCTTTTTTCTTTAGATAAGGACATTAATATATACAATTATCTTTCAAATTAAATGATACTTGGCCCTTAAGTTACATTTTGATCAAGAAAATGAATTTTAGTGTCAAATTATCCTAATGGGTTTCCAATTATAAATTTTGGCACATTATCTTCTTTACTCATTAATTCACATATTACCATTCATTTTGCATTTATCTTCTCCTTTATACAAAATTCGGATTTTCTCCTATTTCTCTTATCCTAGAAAGTGCTAAAAAGTTCCAAGATGAATTATTTTATGATTTCTATTACTTAGTGACAAATTATACTTCAACCCTACATTAAGATTATATGAGGAGGTATTTATCCAACTAAGTTCTTTAATTTCTTATTATCACCTAAATGAGTTATTATTAAGCACAAAGTATTTTGTATTCCCTTAATTACATGATTTAGTTTATTCTTGTTTGGCTAAGACAAAAAGGGTAAAACTACTAGGATAGGGTTCTATTTCTAGTATGTTACAGATAGTGTAACATGATAGATGTCTGAAGAATTGTTTTACTCATTGACGTATGATTTTCGGTTAAGGACCTAAATGATGAGATCATACGGATGTTAAGAGTATACATTCTTGTCTAGTCCGTAGTCAGTTGTTATTGTGGAAATAACCATAGACATCAATAACACTAAAGACTAGATTGTGTGTTGGTTGATGACAGAATCTCATTAGTCATGATATAGTGATATCAAATCAAGCACATAGGTACTTGTTAGAGAACAAGTGTATCAGACAGACCCACCGTGAGAGTGACACATGGAACCATGATTTGGTAGTCACAGTCAGCTCTCACAGGGATAGTGGTGAATGTGATTCTTCGACCTAAAATCACTACACTCAACACATGTCATTGGGTACACTTTGACATCATCAAATGCAATCCTAAAACATGGGTTGTTATAAAGGTGATGATTGGGTGACTTTGACACATGGGGCTTTTGAGGGGTGAATGATGGATATGGGATTTGTCCCTCTTAAGGGAGTTTAATGTCCGTGGACACTTGATGAGTGGGATTGGGAAAGGCATGCACATGCACGTGTGAATCAATATGAGATATTGATGTCACACACATCTCACCCAGTCTGCTCTGAGATCAAGGAAATGGATGAACGTTGAAAGAATGATTGTACCATGCCTTGAGTTCATTCAAGACATTAGTGATAAAGGAATTATACATTCACTGTAACACCATTCACAGATTGTAGGATTGAAAGTTGTTCTCCAACTTTCTATTTCACTTGGGTAGCACTGATGTGCGACTAGGCACCACTCTTTGCTTGTGAAGTCATAAGTGTTATGGACTTTCACTGCCAATGTGAAATGGACCTGCAGGTTCACACACATAGGATTTAACCTGGAAGAGGAGATTTTCCACAAATGATGTTTAGATTAATTACTAAAGGAGTTTAGTAGTTCAATTAAACACTCAGTTGATTGATAGCTCAAAATCATACTGTTCAAGGTGTTGGACCAATTGATTAGAGTTTCAGATTGATTGAAACTGTGATTGACTGATTTTACACAATCTGTACTTCCAACCGATCGGCTCATGAGATGAACCGATCAGTTCATGAGATGAACCGATCAGCTCAGGTTGGTGAACCGATCAGCTCAACTGGTGAGAAGATTGGCTCATGTATCACTGAGACGATCAGCTCAATTGTTGAACCATTCAGCTCATGTGACCAACGAAGATCGTTTGGAAAGTTGATTTTGCAAATACAATTTGTTTCACTTGTACAAATTCGATTTGGATAAGGATTAATATTTGATTAATCGGAAACAAATATGAAAGTCAATTTGAGTTGGACCAGGACCACGAATCGATCAGCTCATGAGATGAATCGATCGGCTTAGGGGTACCAAATGATCAGTTCAGATTAAAACGATCTGTTGAGGTCACCAAACGATCGTTTCAAGGTTGAAACAATCAGTTCAACTGGCGCAGTTGGTAGTTTTGTGGAAAATCTTGAAACCTTCCGCTCCTATTTAGTCCTGCATTGCCCGGGGTAGAGATCCCTGACCCATGTCCCTCCTATATATAGGGGTATTGGGGGTTTCTCAAAACACAACTCAGAACACCAGTTGCTCTGCAACGTTGTCGTTCTCTCTAGTTTTGGTAACCGAGAGAGAGCCCGAGCAAGTGCTACCGGATAAGGGAGGCACAACGAGGGAATGACAACTACAGGAAGGCAATCGGTTGCAGGAGAGTGTGCCAGTGACTAGTACGCCGACAGGAGGGTGCGACTCCTTCCGATTCCTTGTGGGACAAGGAGATTGGAGTTCTAGGTAGTCCATGTGGATGACTGTAGAGGCGGGAGACTTCTACCGCTCGGAGGACAGTAGTGAATCCCGAAAGTCCCGGTGAGACCAGGAGCTGCACAAACATCGTCCATGATCGGAGGTGAAGACTGCACAAGCCGTGAGGTAACGTCACTGAGCAAGCCTCGGGACAAGGTACGCCTCCACAAACCATCCTTCCTATTGTATAGACGTTGATGCGATCCCTTTATTCTGGGTTAGGGAGAATAAATTTTTTTTATTTCCACTGCCTTCTCTATCTCCCCTAAAACCCAACAGTGGTATCAGAGCCATGTCAACTTCTCTATGCTTTAGGATTATCGATATGATTGATTTTGGTTTGTCACCTTTATTTATTGAATATGATGCAAATAAAATTGGCTTTACGCATGTCCAATCTAAATCTACAAATCCCAATATACATATATGATATGTAATATAAATGCACTCGATGTGCGTCGCCCTTAAATGAGTTTTGTGGTGGATGTACATAATGGTTATGGCCGATAAACCCTATATATGTGTGTTTGATTGTATGTGGTTGCTTGCATCTCGGTCTGTGCGCCGATTCCCTATCTCCTATTCTTAATGTAACTCGAGATAACTCGAGATTTCTTTCCTACCTTTGCTCCACCTGAATGTAACTCGGGCTTTCCTTTTTCAAATGTAAAATAGGATAGAATTTTATTTCCTGTTAAGTCAAAGAACGGTGGACTTTTGACGACTGGTTCGAGGGGCGAGACGAGTGGGTGGTGGCCTAAGGAGATGCATGATGACCAGTGAACCAATCGGCTAGAGGCACCATTCGATCGGCTGGTGGCACCCAACCGACCAGTCTAATGGCGAGCCGATCAATCATGGAGATGAGTTAATCAAACCCAGAAAGGCAAAGCACAGAGTTCATCCTGTACATGTTGCATGTGATGTGGACCTAGATGACTGTGATTCCTCTTAGCTCGAGGAATCACATTAGGATGGCCATAATCATTGCTTTTATCATTTCACATGTATTCTGTGGGATATAGCATGTATATGATACTTACTATATATTGTGGTGATTGGATATGTATATGTACCTATAAAAACAAAATCCCTCATTAAATATTAATGTTTTATATGCCTTCTAAATGTGACACACGTGAAAAGCTTGATCGGCCAAGTGTGGGCATGCCCTTGCATTGTACACCATCTATCTCGTGGAAGCGTGAAGGATGGATGTGTGGGTCTGCCCTAGCAGGGTGCATATTCATCATCTTGGCTTTGGGTCAGACTTAACAAGGTGACCTAGATAGAATCTAGCACCTTGAGGCATGGAGGTGATCAAGGCAAGGAGTTGCACATGACATATTTCAAGAGTTGCATATGATGCAATTGGAAAAAGTTGCCTACCTGGAAGATCTGAGTTCTGGGTGACATCCCTAGTTGGTCCAGGACTCAGAGGATTTTAGGATCTTCACCCACTAGAAGATTGTACGCTGCAATCTTACGAATTGATGGTGAGGGTTGTCAATTTGAATCAAAATAGTGGGAGCGGTAATTAATTAAAGGCCTAATTAACTACTATCAAATTTTAATCAAATCAAATCAAAAGGAGTTTTGACAAATGCAATTTCCTCTTGTAGAATGGCAAAAGCATCATCTTTTAAAATGGGCAAATTAATTGAGAATAAATTCCATAATTGGTTGAGGATTGTAAGAAGTGTTCTGCACAATCTAAAAATATCGGCAGCCTTTGAGTCCACTCTTTGTGCACTTAAGAAGATGGATAGTTCATTGATGGAGATCAACGGAACAAAGTCTAAGGACAAAGGTGAGGGAGAGAAGGGTTCTCTCACCAAACCAATGTTAAAATCTTCTGCGCTGAAAACATGGAGAGGATGGAGGGAACGATGGAAGAAGAAATAAGAGATAGAGATCTCTACTTTTGGTTTATATGTGATAGAGATTAAATTTACTACTTCTTTGTCATGGGTACTTGATACCAGATGTGGATCTCACATTTGTTCAAATGTGAAGGATCTTAAAAGAAGTAGGCATTTGGGGAAAGGCGAGATTGAACTACGTGTTGCCAAAGGGGCAAGGGTTGCCGCCAGTACCGTAGGAACCTATGAGTTAACTCTACCTAGTGGGATAATAATAGAGTTAAAGAACTTCTATTATGTATCTGCCATAAATAGGATTATAATTTCCATTTCTTGTTTGGACAAGGATGGTTTCGAATTTCTTATTAAGAATGGAAAGTGTTTCATTTCAAAATATGAGATCTTTTATGGCAGTGCCCCAATGTCTTATGGTCTATACTTGAAATATCTAGAGATAAGTGTACACAACGTAAAAACCAAAAGGCAAAAACTCAACAACTCAAACAAAACATATCTTTGGCATTTTCGTCTAGGGCACATGAATGAGAAGTGCATCTCTAGACTCCATAAAGATGGTTATCTTGACTCTTTTGATTATGAATCAATAGAGACAAGTGAATCTTGTTTGTTGGGCAAGATGACCAAGACTCCCTTTTCAGGTAAAGGTGAGAGAGTTAGTGATCTATTAGGACTCATACATACTGATGTATGTGGGACTTTTAGAATCTAATGCCAGAAATGGGTATTTTTTTTTACACAAGCCAGAGGGTACTCTATTCATCCCACCCCTCTCTTATGGGAAAAAACCAACAATTACATCTCCTGCTTATAAAACGCAGGTATATCACCCCGACTCATGATTCAAGACAACATAAGGAATCGCACGTTTCTCAAGAGACGCCATACCTCTAATGAACTCCGGAATATCTCTCAAATCAGACTTTATGAAAGTGTCATGTAAATGTTTTCCCCATCTTCCTATCTCCTTAGGAATTGAGTTGACCTTCTTGTGAACAACCTCTCCAGAAATACTCAGACGCTCCATGTCATCTCTAAATTCTCTAACATAGGGGGTCGCCCTCCATGGTTCAACCTCTCCTCTCCACAAGATGTTGTGAGTTTTCCTATCATCAAGTTCTATCACCGATATATTAAGCATATGGTCTCTAACAATCATAAGACCCACTATGCACCCCTGGATGTATACCAAATCAAACGTCTTCGTCTTCAGCCAAGCCCTAAACACCAGGACGATGTTCGCGGCATGGTTTCTCACTATACCTGCCACCCATCTACGCTGATGCCCGTATGCATCCACACACAAACCAATAGTGATTTTCAGCTTGAGATTATTAACGGCGGGCGGTCTCCATCTAATAAGGCCAATCCTTTTGATTGTCAGCATGGGTTCTGAGATATTAAAGTGTTTCAACCTATGCGAGAAAATCAGATTATCAGGGGTGATAGAGAAAGTCTCCTTCTTAATCCTCCTGTTGATGTCATAGACTATGTTATTCCATTCGTGCTCGTACGAGGACCTCCTTCCTTCGAATTTCATCTCGCATCGCATACGCCATATGCAGCAGGGGATGTGAATAGCGATTCTCGCCGCAATCCATTGCTCCAGTTTTGCCGATCTACCCATGCCGCATAACTGAGTAATGGAGAGAAGATTATCGGGTGCGGTTCTACCCGTGAGATCACAAAACTTTGACCAGAAAAGTGTGTCGTCTCACTCGTGAAGAGAAGGTGGTGTGTGTCTTCAATTTGGGGTGATTCGCAACACCAACATCTGGACACCATGGGAACACAACACTTTCTCTGAACATTGTCATCTGTCGGGGCCACACTCCTAATGAACTTCCATAGAATGGCGCTCTATTTTGGGGTGTCCATGTTCCAAATCTTACCGATATCGTCCGGTCCTTCATGTCTAACAGTTCTCAGGACCCTCTTCGCGGATTTCATGGAGAAAACACCTTTGTTATCAGGGGTCCAAATCATTCTGTCATCAGAGTTAGAAATGAGATTACCCGATTTCCGGATTAAATCAATGCCTTGTTCATTCAGGATTACACTTATGGACTCCCAGTCCCATCCCTCGTGCGCGATCCAGAAATCTCTCGGTTGAAAGGCATGGTTTCTATCACTAGGAACCCGTGCATAGTTTCGTAATCTATCATCACACCAAACATCATCCCAGAAGGATATCGAACCCCTTCCAGTAATCCATCTATAGCTGGGAAGAATGTTTGGGAACATTTTCCACACCTTGCTCCAGTACGGTGATGCACAGACGCCAAGCTTTAGAAAGCTTGGGTGGGTTCCTGATCTGCAAGGAGAGCGGCTCGCATATTTGCTTCTGCAGAATTCTGCCCAAAGGGAAATGCCAGTCAGCAGCTGCCAACATGCCTTGGCGAGGAACGACTCATTAATCATGTGAATCGACTGCACTCCTAGTACTCCTTGTTCGAGAGGGGAAGCAATGTGATGCCCACTGAGCCAAGCTCTACGGTCGTGATTCTTCCTATCTTCCCACAGAAACTTGGACATCATGACATCCAATCTATGGGCAATACCAGGAGGTATGCCAAGCGTCGCAGTCGTGTATACCGCAGTAGACGATAGAACGTTCGCTAAAAGCAGACGTCTACTGGAGAATGATAGGAGACATGCCTTCCAGGATGCTATCTTCACATTGACCTTCCTTATCAAGTATTTGAAATCCATAAGCTTCATTCGATCCTTCTTCATTGGGACACCCAAGTAGGTGAAAGACTCAATAATCTTCTCAATAGAAAGAGTATTAGCTATCTCTTCTGCTCGTGCTTGATTAGTGTTGCCTATCATGCACACCGATTTATCTCTATTAATCTACTGACCAGAAGCGTTCTCATAGGCAGAAAAGGCTTGACTAATGGATGACATGGAACCGTGGTCGGCGTTGGAGAAGATTAAGACATCTTAAGCATGTAGAAGGATATCGGGAGCCACGCCCAACCCTCTAGTCATGAAATGTTTTATAGATGATGCGTTCACCATCACATTGATTCTTCTAGTTAACATCTCTTCAAAGATTATGAAAAGGAAAGGGGACAAGGCATTTCCTTATTTCAGACCCTTTTTCATCTGGAAGAAGTCGGCTGTGTCTTCCCCAATGGTTATCGATGCCCATGCGTTGTGAAAGGGACTCATAAGAAGATCAATGGTCATCTGATCGAAACTAAACTTCTACAAAATTTTCTGCAAAATAGGCCACACCACGCGGTCATATGCCTTTGACATGTCATATTTGATCACTATGTTTGGCTCCGCTCCCCCATGGTTAATGTCAAGGATTACCTCTTTAGCAAGCTTAACATTATTAGTTATATCACAACCGTGTATGTAAGCACCCTGTGAACTGGATATCACCCTTGGAATGATGTTAGATAGCCTGTTGCTGATAATCCTACTCAGGATCCGCAACGTCATGTTCTCAAAAGAAATCGGTCAAAAGTCAGAAATGAGATTCACCGGAGTATCCATCTTCAGGATTAAAAGGATATGACAGTAGAATAAACTCCTGTGACATACCTACATGCTAAAAAAAGCCTTCAGCAAGTTCATGAAATCGGTTGCAATCAAATCCCAAGCTACAAGGAAGAAAGGGGTAGTAAACCCGTCTGGTCCAGGCGCAGCGTTGTCATTCATCATCTTGATGGTATTCACAACCTCAGTTTCTGATGGCGGGATCAACAAAGAGTAGTTGTTGTCCCCCGATAGCACCTATGGGATATGATTAAGAAAAGTGTCGGTGTCCTCCTCATTGATGGGAACATCTTCATAAAAGAATTGTTCAAAAAGGAGGCAACCTCATGCGCCATCTTGGCAGAGTTTTCCGTACTCGAGCCATCCGGCAGAACAAGATTATTCATGATCCTGCTGCTTCTTCTCACCTTAACGATGGTGTGATAGAACGGGGTGTTACGTTCCCCATGTGAAAGCCAATCAATCTTTGCTTTCTCCCTCAATACTGCCTCTTCATGATCTAGGAGGTCTTGCAACTCGTTTTCCGCCTCCGTAAGAATGTTCTCGTTCTCCCTCGTTGGATTTTTGTCGAACGCCACCTGGGTGGTGTAAATGATGTCCTCCAGATCCTTGAGGCACTGGGCAGTGTCGCTGAAGGTTGCTTTGCTCCACACCTTTAGCGCCTCCTTCGTTCGTTTCAGATTTGAGTATATGATGAAGGATGTGTGTCCCAAGACCGGCTCCTCCCATGCATTTTTAATGACCTTGAGACAATTTTTGTTGCACAAGCAGGCTAACCGGAAGGCAAAATGTGCTTGACGCTTCCTCAGGACAGCTCCGCTCGGCTTTACAAGAAGCGGGTAGTGATCTGATACCCTGGATCTGGTAAGATGTGTAGTTGTGGTTGAGGGTCTAGAAGCCGCCCATATATCATTCATCAGAACTCTATCCAGACGTTGCCATATAGTCGGAGTGCTCTGCTCTTTGTTCACCCATGTGAAGCTGCTACATTCAAATGGTGTCTATTTAAGATTGTTGTCTGTAATGAAAGAATTCAAGTCACTCATATCTTGAAAAGGTTTAGGCTCACCACCTCTTTTATCTTGTAGATTCCTAATGATATTGAAATCACCACCTATAACCCAGCACGAATCGCCGACTAATGAGGATAGTCGTTGAATGTCATCCCATAAATCTATCCTTTCCCTGCTATCGCAGCTAGCATATACGACGATGATAAAGCAGAAAGATCCGTCGCCAACACACATACAGACTGTGATGTGTTGTCTGTGTGATCGGAAAATCTGTGGGTTTAGCGAGGCATCAGAGAAGAACCAAACTTTTCCTCCTTCTTGTTGGTTGTCTACGACCCTGTCCATCCGAACCACGTCAAGAAGCTCCTCCTCCCTTTCTGCGTGTAAGAACGGCTCAAATAAATAGACCACCATAGGTTTGAAACATCCACATAACCTTCGAAGAACCCTGCGAGTTGGGTTAATAGCAGCTCCGCGTATGTTCCAGAAAATTAGAGGCCAATCCATTTAGATATAAAGATAAAACCCGCACAGCCTTACTGGATGTTTCTTCACCCTTCTGCCTCCTCGATGCTGTCATTCTCCGACCAGAACACGTCCCCTTCAGAGTGTCTTCTCCCGGGTCTAGAATAATCATGTCGGGATCTGAGAGGAGGATTGAAATGAGTTGAACCCGTTCTTCTCCTACTGGATCGGGTGTCTCGTCTCTGCCGTCCAATGGAGTATGGGTTATCCGCATCCATTTCCATGGTTATGAAGTCTTCTAGCCTTCTGGTTGTAACAGGTCGTATGGTGCCTTCTTCATCAATGACAAAACGTGTGTGTGGTTCGTCTTCATCAACCTCCAGTCTGGGTAGAGGTTCCGTCTCATTGATAAGGTTGTCGTGGACCTCGTGAGTCACCTCCTCTTCGTGTTGTGAATCGTAGGCCATGTCATGTTCCTGATTTGGCACCAGGCATACTTCCTGAAGAGGTTTTATCTCAGATCGTCTATCTTCTGCCATCTCCTCCGTGTTTAAGGCTTCTTTCGGAATGTCAAACTGTATGCATGTTCGTGTCATCTGGAAGTCATTTGACCCAATTGGAGCCCGAGCAATCATATGCAGTTGCACCGACGATCTTCTCAAGCTGTATGTAAGAGATATGAATTGGGGCACATCCTCACTGAAAGCCTCAATCATAACAAGAATTCTAGATAGGTCATCTGGGCTACGTTGCCATTCAGATATGTGTACCAGGCTGCCAAAAGATTTTGCCATGGTAGCTATGGAGTCGTCGTCCCTACAGATGATCGGCACGTCAGATAACCAGAACCATAAAGCCTCTCTACGGCTGCACCGCTCCCCATACGTCATAGGTGCTATGGAAAACTTGCATCTTCTCATGTCAGGAATGCCTCTCTCAACCACAGCCAACGCCTCCTCCTTGGTAGAGAAGAAAGAAATAGCCTTTCTGTTGGTGAACCAGTATATGTCTGTGGCTTGGGGCCATGTGTTTCAAAGAAAGGGGTATATCTCTTCCCACTGCACCTTGTCGTGCCAGAAATGGGTATCACTACTTCATTACCTTCACGGATGACTTCAGTAGGTATGGCTATGTGTACCTGATGAAACATAAGTAAAAAACCCTTGAAAGTTTCAAGGATTTCATGAAATTAAGTACAAAACCAACTTGGTAAAAGTATTAAAGAACTTCAATCTGATTGAGGTGGGGAATACTTAAGCTAGGAGTTTGAGGACCATCTGTGAGAACATGGTATTGTATCACAATGGAATCCTCCTAGAACACCACAACATAATGGTGTGTCTGAAAGAAGGAATCATACTTTACTGGATATGGTGTGGTCAATGATGAGTTTTGTTGATCTTCCAATTTCCTTCTGGGGTCATGCTCTTGAATCCGCCACGTTTACAATTAATCGAGTACCATCTAAATCAGTTGAAAAGACACCATATGAGATATGGAACGGGAAGCGTCCTGGTTTGTCTTTTATTAAGATTTGGGGTTGTGAGGCTTACGTCAGGAAAATGTTTCCTGATAAGCTTGGACCCAAGTCTGATAAATGTTATTTTGTTGGATACCCTAAGGAAATGAGGGGATACTATTTATACTACCCTACTGACAACAAGGTGTTTGTTGCTAGGACAGTTGTGTTCCTAAAAAAGGAATTTATTTCCAGAGGAAATAGTGGGAGGAAAATAGAGCTTGAAGAGGTTCAAGCCCAATAAGAAAACATTGAACCGGTAGATGTACAAGAGGAACATAGAGATTCACAAGTTGTTGTGGAATCTCAGTCTCCTCAAGTAATACAAGGACCTCATAGATCTAGTAGGACACGCCTTGAACCCGAGAGGTTTGTATACCTTGTGACTCAGGAAGGTGATGAGTTGATCATAGATGATGATCCAACTACCTATCTAGAGGCTATGGAGGGACCATATTCTGAGAAATGGCTTGAGGCCATAAAATCCGAGATGGAATCCATGTACTCCAACAAAGTATGGACTTTGGTGGAACCACCTGAAGGGGTAAAACCCATAGGGTGCAAGTGGGTCTTCAAGAAGAAGACCGACATGGATGGCAATGTGAAAACTTAGAAAGGCATATTGGTTGCAAAGGGTTTTTGACAAGTTCAAGGTGTTGACTATGATGAAAACTTTTCTCCAGTTGTCATGACTAAGTCCATCAGGATTATGCTTGCTATTGCGGCTTACTATGACTATGAGATTTGTAAAATGGATGTTAAAATCACATTCCTTAATGGGAACATAAGTGAGGATGTGTACATGACACAACCTGAAGGTTTTATAGATCCAAAGAATGCCAAAAAAGTATGTAAGCTACAAAGGTCAATCTATGGATTGAAGCAAGCATCTCAGAGTTGGAATCTTCAATTTGATGAGGAAGTCAAAGTGTTTGTCTTTATTCAAAATGAAGATGAACCTTGTGTGTATAAGAAGGTTAGTGGGAGCACGACCACTTTCCTCATATTGTATGTAGATGACATACTATTGATGGGGAATGATTTCTCATCCTTAGAGAAGATAAAGACTTGGTTTGGGAATACTTTCTCAATGAAGGACTTAGGAGAATCATCCTACATTATAGGTATTAAGATCTATAGAGATAGATCTAAAAGGCTTCTCAGACTAAGTCAAAGCACGTACATTGACAAAGTGTTGAAGCGGTTCAACATGGAGAACTCAAAGAGAGGCAACATCCCCATGTTACATGGAGTCACCGTCTCTAGAGCTCAATGTCCCCAATCTTGTGAAGAGAGGGAGCGTATGAATGGGATCCCATATGCATCAGCCATCAGATCCATTATGTATGCTATGTTTTGCACACGCCCAGATGTCTCGTATACCCTTAGCATGACGAGCAGATACCAGTCAAATCCTGAGGATGCTCACTAGACAGCCGTAAAGAACATCCTCAAGTACTTGTGAAGAAATAAGGATTAGTTTCTTGTATACGGTGGTGATGAAGAACTGGTTATAAAGGGTTACATTGATGCAAGCTTCCAAATTGACAAAGATGATTATAGATCACAATGAGGATTTGTATTTTGCCTAAACAATGGAGTTGCGAGGTGGAAGAGTTCCAAGCAAGAAACAGTTTCTCATTCTACTATAGAGGTTGAGTATATTGCTGCTTCACATGCAGCAAAGGAGGCTGTGTGGATCAGGAAGTTCATCTCTGAACTTGGTGTAGTTCCCAGTAGCTATGATACAATTGAGCTTTATTGTGACAATAATGGAGCTATTGCTCAAGCTAAGGAGCCCATATCACATCAGCGATACAACCACATACTGTGGCACTTCCACATAATACGAGAGATCGTACATCGAGGAGATGTGAAGATTTGCAGAATACCAACTGAAGACAACATAGTTGATCCACTGACTAAGGCCCTTTCTCAGTAGAAGCATGATGGTCATGCTAGGTCACAAGGACTGAGGTTCCTAGGTGACTGGCTCCAAGTGTAAGTGGGAGTCTATTGGTATGTATGCCCAAAGAGAAAGTCATATGATGATTGTAATGGGATACTTTGTAAATGATTTGAATAATAAAGAAGGCAATTTATGATCTATATGTTTTAAATGTTTCTGAGATGATCATGTAACATGATAGATGTCTAAAGAATTGTTTTACTCAATAACGTAAGCTTTTAGGTTAAGGAGCTAAACGATGAGATCATACGGATGTTAAGAGTATACATTCTTGTCTAGTCCTAGTCGGTTGTTATTATGGAAATAACCATAACATCAATACCACTAAAGACTAGATTGTGTGTTGGTTGATGACAGAATCTCATTAGTCATGATATAGTGATATCAAAACAAGCACATAGGTACTTGTTAAAGAACAAGTGCCCACCGTGAGAGTGACACATGGAACCATGATTTGGTAGTCACAATCAGCTTTCATAGTGATGGTGGTGAATGTGATTCTTCGACCTGAAACCACTACACTCAACACATGTCGTTGGGTACACTTTGACATAATCAAATGAAATCTTGAATCATGGTTTGTTATAAAGGTGATGATTGGGTGACTTTGACACATGGGGCTTTTGAGGGGTGAGTGATAGATATGGTATTTATCCCTTCTATGGGAGTTTAATGTCCATGGCCACTTGATGAGTAGGATTGAGAAAGGCATGCACATGCATGTGTGAATCAATATGTGATATTGATTTCACACACATCTCACCTAGTCTGCTCTGAGATCAAGGAAATGGATGAACGTTGAAAGGATGAAAATACCATGCCTTGAGTTGATTCAGGAAATTAGTGACAAAGTAATTATACATTCACTATAACACCATTGACAGATTGTAGGATTGAAAGTTTTTCTTCAACTTTCTATTTCACTTGGGTAGCACTGATGTGCGACTAGGCACCGCTCTTTGCTTGTGAAGTCATAAGTGTTATGGACTTTCACTGCCAATGTGAAATGGACCTGCAGGGTCACACACATAGGATTTAACCTGGAAGAGGAGTTTTTACATAAATGATGTTTAGATTGATTACTAAAGTAGTTTAATAGTTCAATTAAACACTTAGTTGATTGATAGCTCAAAATAATAGTGTTCAAGGTGTTGGACCAATTGATTAGAGTATCAGATTGATGTAAACTATGATTGACTGATTTTGCACAGTCTGCACTTCCAACCGATCGGGTCATGAGATGAACTGATCGGCTAAGGTTGGTGAACCAATCGACTCAACTGGTGAGACAATTGGCTCATGTATCAATGAGACGATTGACTCAATTGTTGAACCAGTCTGCTCATGTGACCAATGGAGATCGTTTGGAAAGTCAATTTTGTAAATACAATTTGTTTCACTTGTACAAATTTGATTTGGACAAGGATTAATATTTGATTAATCAGAAACAAATATAAAAGTCAATTTGAGTTGGACCAGGACCACGAAGTGATCGGCTCATGTGATAAACCGATCGGCTTAGGGGTACCAAACGATCGGTTCAGATTGAAACTATCAGTTGAGGTCACCAAACGACTGCTTCAGGGTTGAAATGATCAGTTCAACTGGCGTAGTTGGTAGTTTTTTGGAAAATATCGAACCCTTCTACTCCTACTTAGTCCCACATTTCGCAAGGTAGAGAACCCTGACCCATGACCCTCGTATATATAGGGGTATTGGGGGCTTCTCAAAACACAACTCAAAACACCAGTTGCTCTGCAAAGTTGTCTTTCTCTATGGTTTTGGTAACTGAGAGAGAGCCCGAGAAAGTGCTACCCGATAAGGGAGGCACATCGAGGGAAAGACAACTGTAGAAAGGCAATTGGTTGTAGGAGAGTGTGTCGGTGACTAGTACGCTGAAAGGAGGGTGCGAATCCTTCTGATTCCTTGTGGGACAAGTAGATTGGAGTTCCAGGCAGTCCGTATGGATGACTACAAAGGCGGGAGACTTCTGCCGCTCGGAGGACAGCTGTCAATCCTGACAGTCCTAGTGAGACTAGGAGCTGCACAGACACTGTCCAAGACTGGAGGTGAAGACCACGCAAGCTGTGAAGTAATGTCATCGAGCAAGCCTCGGGACAAGGTACGCCTCCACAAACCATCCTTCCTATTGTATAGACGTTGATGCGATCCCTTTATTTTGGGTTTGGGAGAAGAAATTTTTTTGTTCCGCTGCATTCTCTGTCTCCCCTAAAACTCAGAAAGGGCAAGATTAGGGATTTAAATGTCCTTAGAAATCATAATTATGGTATTTGAGTTATCTAATTTATAGGTAAGTTTAAAGTGAGCAGTTTAAAGTGAACATTATATCATCATTTTATTAATGAAAAAAATGTACACCTATTCCAACATGGTTGTTAGTAAAATTGGAATAGATAGTTTGTTTTTCAAAATTAAGTAGGGAGTTGATCCTCTCTAAGGTCCCACTCCTTACATATATAGTCAGGGAAGAATTTCACCTTAAAAATAGGGTTTGAGAAACATGGAGGTGATGAGATTGAGGGAGAGGAGATGGAGGCCAGAGAAAATTGAAGGAAAATCTAGCAAGCTTCAAATAGGTTGAGGGATCTTTGATTAAAGTGTTGGGTTTTGGGCGAGGTAGAGAAGGTAGTGCATATGAAAAATTTCTCCCCAAACCCAGGAAACAACAGATCACATCAATGTCTATGAAATAGGAAGGATGATTTTAGTGAGATGTACCTGGTCCTAAGGCTTTCCTAGTGACAATACTTTGCAGCTAGTGCAGTCTTCAACCACCTAGTCTTTGATGGTGTCTGAGTAGCTCCTGATCCGGACTGCAGTTGATCATCATCCTCCTGATGGATTGAAACCTCCCATCTCTACATATATTCTACACGGACCACCAGGAACTCTAGTCGTCATATCCCATTTGACAATAGAAGGATTCGTCCCCTTTTGTTGGTGTACTAGTCACCAACACACTCTCCCAACACCAGTTGTCTTTTCCATGTTGTGCCTACCTAGTTGGGTAGCACTTGCTTGGGCTCTCTCAGTTACCAGAACCAGAGAGGAAAACTTTGCAGAGCAACTGATGTTCTGAGTTGTGTATGTTGAGTAGCCCCCAGTACCCCTCTATATATAGAAGGGGTCAGGGTCAGGGTTCTCAGCCCCGGGCAATGTGGTACTAAAGTGGGAGTAGAAGGGTCTAAAATTTCTATGAACTGATTGCAATGCGATAGGCGAGCCGATCATTTTACAAATGAATCGGTCGGTTGGGAGTATGAGCCAAGTGGTTCACTTAGTAAACCGGTCAGTTTGCTTCCCAGACTTGCCTCCAATTGACTTTCCTTGTTCATTTCTAATTGATACCAAGATCAATTCTTGTCCCAATCAAATTGTACAAGTAAAACAAAAAACTTGTTTCACAAATCTGGATAACCCAACACTACTGATTTGTACACATGAACCGATCGGTTCACTAGAGTGAACCGGTCATCTCACTGACCATGATCTGATGGGTTCACCCAGTGAACTGGTTGGTTGGTGGTCCAAATTGTGTAGAACACAATCAGTGCAGTTCTTAATCAATCTGACACTCAAATCAGTTAGTGTGACACCTGAACTTGGTGATTCTGAGTCAAGTCAATTGATTGAATGTTTAATTGAAGACCTAAACACTTTAGTAATCAATCTAAGCATCATTCATGGATAAACTCCTCTGCCAATGTTAATCCTATGTGTGTAACCCTATAGGTCCCGTTTCAGATTGGTAGTGAAAGTTCATTACCAGTTATGACTTAACAATCAAAGAGCAGTGCCTAGTCGCACATCATTGCTACACAAGTGAAAAGGAAAGTTGGAGAACAACTTTCGACCCTACAATTCATACTTGGTGTTACAACAAATGTGAAGTTCATTTGTCACTCATATCCACTATTGAACTTGAGGCATGGACTTGTCATCCTCTACTAGCGTTCAATTCATGTTTCTCGATCTATAGTAGACTTCCTGATATATATGTAAGCTCAATGTCACACATTAACTCATAAGCGCATGGCCATGCTTTTCTCAGTCTCACTCATCATGTGGCTAGGATATCAAACTCCATTAGGAGGGACAAATCCCATATCTATCACTCATAGTCAAAACCCCATGCGTCAAAGTCACTCAATCATCACCTTTATAACAATCCATATTTTAGAACTGCATGTGATGATGTCAAAGTGTGCCCAACGACATATGTTGAGTGCAGTGATTTCAGGTCTAAGAACCACAATCACCACCAATGCTACAAGAGTTGATCTTGACTAACCAAATGTGGTTTCCATGCATCACTGTTATGGTGAGTCTGTCTGGTACACTATTCTCTAACATGTACCTATTTTCTTAGTTTGATATCACATACCATTACTAATAAGACTTTTTCATCAACCAACACACAATCTAGCCTTGATGTCTATGGTTATTTTCACCATAACAACTAACTAGGGACAAAACTGAGAATGTACACACTCTTAACATATGTATGGTCTTATCGTTCAAGTCATGTACTTGAAGGCATACGTCAATGAGTATGGTCACTCCCTAGACATCTATCATGTTACACCATCATCTCAAAACAACTAAAACATATAGATTGGAAATTGCCTTTATTATTATTCAAATCATTTACAAAGTATCCCATTACAGTCATTATATGACTTGCTCTATGGGCATACATACCAATAGACTCCCACTTTCACTTAGAGACAAACACCCAGGAACCAAAATCCTTGTGACTTAGCATGACCGTCATGCTTCTACTGTGAAAGTTCCTTCATTAGTGGATCAGCAATGTTGTCTTCAATCGATACTCTACAAATCTTCACATCTCCTCACTGTACGATCTCTCGTATGAGATGTAAGCAATGAAGTATATGCTTGGACCGCTGATGTGAACTGGGCTCCTTAGCTTGAGCAATAGCTCCATTGTTGTCACAATAAATCTCAATTGAGTCGCAGCTGCTAGGAACCACCACAAGTTTAGAGATGAACTTCCTAATCCACACATCCTCTTTTGTCGCATGTGATGCAGCAATATACTCAGCCTCTATAATAGAATTCGCAACTGTCTCTTACTTGGAACTCTTCCATCTCACATCTGAATTGTTCAGGCAAAATACAAATCCTGACTGTGATCTGTAATCATCTTTATCGGTTCGGAAGCTCACATCAATGTAACCCTTTACAACCAATTCTTCCTCACTGCCATAAACAAGAAACTGGTCCTTAGTCCTTCACAAGTACTTTAGGATGTTCTTCAAGGTTGTCCAGTGAGTATCTCTACAATCTGACGGGTAACTGCTCATCATGCTGAGTGCATATAAGACATCGGGATGGGTACACAACATTGCATACATAATGGATCTAATGGTTGATGCATACATAATCCCATTCACACACTCCCTCTCTTCATAAGATCAGGGACACTGAGTTCTAGAGACGGTAACTCCATGCAACATGGGTATGTTTCCTCTCTTTGAGTGCTCCATACTAAACTGCTTCAACACTTTGTCGATGGACATGCTCTCACTTAGTCTAAGAAGCATTTTAGATCTATCTCTATAGATCTTGATTCCTAAGATATAGGATGCTTCTCCTAAGTCCTTCATTGAGAATGTATTTCCAAGCCATGTCTTTACCTTCTGTAGGGCAGAGATGTCATTCCCCATCAATAGTATGTCATCCACATACAATATGATGAATGTGGTCATGATCCCACTAACCTTCTTGTATACATAAGTTTCATCTTCATTTTGACTAAAGCCAAACTCTTTGACTACTTCGTCAAATCAAAGATTACAACTCTGAGATGCTTCCTTCAATCCATAGATTGACCTTTGCAGCTTACACATTTTATTGGCATTTTTTGGATCTATAAAACCTTCAACATATGTCATGTACACATCCTCCACTATATTCCCATTAAGGAATGTGGTTTTAACATCCATCTTCCTAATCTCATAATCATAGTAGGCTACAATTGCAAGCATGATTCTGATGAACTTAATCATGGCAACTAGAGAAAAGGTTTTGTCAAAGTCAACACCTTGAATTTGTCTGAAACCCTTTGCAACAAATTTTCCTTTATAAGTTTGCACATTTCCATCCATGTCGGTATTCTTATTGAAGACCCACTTGCACCCTATGTGTTTTACCCCTTCAAGTGGTTCCATCAAAGTCCATACTTTGTTAGTATACATGGATTTCATCTCAGATCTCATCACCTCAAGCCATTTCTCGAAATTTGGTCCCTCCATAGCCTCTATATAGGTAGTTGGCTCATAATCTATGAGCAACTCACTGTCTCCTTGAGTCACAAGATATCCATATCTCTCAGGTTCAAGGTGTGTCCTACAAGATCTATGAGGTCCTTGTGTTACTTGAGGATACTGAGATTCCACAACCACTTGTGAATCTCTATGTTCCTCTTGTACATCCATTGGTTCAATGTTTTCTTGATAGTCTCGAACCTCTTCAAATTCCACTTTCCTCCCAATGCTTTCTTTGGAAATAAATTCCTTTTCTAGGAACACAACATTCCTGGAAACAAACACTTTGTTTTCAGTTGGGTGGTATATGTAGTATCCTCTTATCTCTTTGCGATATCCAAAAAAATAACACTTATCCGATTTGGGTCCAAGCTTATCAGGAAACATTTTCTTAACATAAGCTTCACATCCCCAAATCTTCATAAAAGACACATTCGGATGATGCCCGTGCCATATCTCATATGGTGTCTTTTGAACCGATTTAGATGGTACGTTGTTAAGTGTAAATGCAGTGGTTTCAAGAGCATAACCCTAGAAGAGAGTTGGAAGATCTGTGAAACTCATCAGTGACGACACCATATCCAGTAAAGTGTGATTCCTTCTTTCTGGTATACCATTATGTTGTGGTGTTCCCGGAAGAGTCCATTGTGATATGATACCACTAACTCATAGAAGTTCCTTAAACTCTTGGCTCAATTATTCTCCACCTCAATCAAATCAAAGTTCCTTAATACTTTTACCAAGTTGGTTCTGTACTTCACTCATGAAATCCTTTAACCTTTCAAGGATTTGTGACTTATGTTTCATCAAGTAAACAAAGCCATACCTACTAAAGTCATCAGTGAAGGTAATGAAGTATTGATACCCACCTATGACACTTGTTCTAAAATTCCTACATACATCAATATGTATGAGTCCTAATAGATCACTGGCTCTCTCACCTTTTCCTGAAAAGGGAGCCTTGGTCATCCTACCCAACAAACAAGATTTGCATGTCTCTATTGATTCATAATCAAAAGAGTCCAGATAACCATCCTTACGGAGTCTAGAAATGTGCTTCTCATTTATGTGCCCTAGACGACAGTGCCATTGGTATGTTTTGTTTGAGTTGTTGAGTATTTTCTTTTTGGTGTTCACATTGTATACACTTGTCTCCAGATCTATCAAGTATAGACCATAATACATCAGGGCACTTCCATAAAAGATCCCATCTTTAGAAATGGAACACTTTCCATTCTTAATAAGAAATTCAAATCCATCCTTGTCCAAACAAGAGACGAAAATGATATTCCTATTTATGGAAGGTGCATAATAGCAGTTCTATAACTCTACTTTCATCCCACTAGGTCGAGATAACTCATAGGTTTCTACAACATTGGTGGCAACTCTTGCCCCATTATCAACACTTAGTTCAACCTCACCTTTCAATAAAGTCCTACTTCTTTTCAGATCCTTCAGATTGGAACAAATGTGAGATCTACATCTGGTATCAAGTACCCATGATGAAGAAGTAGTAAAGTTATTCTCTATCACATATACACTAGAAGTAAAGATCTCTATTTTTCTTCTTCTTCTTCCATCATTCCCTCCATCTTCTCCACGTTTTGAGCGTATAAGAATTGAACATTGGCTTCATGAGAGAACCCTTTTATCCCTTGCCTTTGTCCTTGGATTCCATTCCACTGATCACTATCAAGGAACTATCCTTCTTCTTATCAGCCTCAAACAAATCCCTAAGCATACATAGAGCAGAGTCTATGGCCACCGATATATCTGGATAGTGCAGAACATTTCTCATAATCCTCAAGCAATTATGGAAATTTATTTCAATTAATTTACCCAATTTAAAAGATGATTCTTTTGCCATTTGATTCTACAAGAGAAAACATTTGCATTTGTCAAAAACTCACTTTTTATTTGATTTGATTTGAATAAAGTTTGACGATATTTAATTAGGACTTTAATTAATTACATCTACTACTATTTTGATCAAATTGATTGCCCTCACCATCAATTTGGAAGATTGTAGCGTACAACCTTCTAGTGGGTCAAGATCCTAATTTCCTCTCAGTCATGGACCATCTAGGGCTGTCACCCACAACTAGATTCTTTCAGGTAGGAAACTTTTGCCAATTGCATCCTATGCAACTCTTGAAAGATGTCATGTATAACTCCTTGCCATGATCACCTCCAAGACTCAAGGTGCTTGATCAGATCAATGTCACCTTGTTAAGTCTGACCCAAATGCAACACGATGAATATGCACCCTGCTAGGGAGACCCACATATCCACCCTTCACGCTTCCACGAGATAGACGGTGCACCATGCTAGGGCGTGCCCACACTTGGTGAATCAAGCTTTTCATGTGTGTCTCATTTGGAAGGCATCAAAAACTTAATATTTATTGAGGGGTTTGGTTTTATATACATATACATATCCAATCTCCACAATACATAATACATATCATATACATGCTATATCCCACAAAAAAACATGTGAAGCAATAAAGAGATGAGTATGGCCATCCTATTGTAATTCCTTGAGCCAAAAGGAATTACAGTCATCTAGGTCTACATCATATGTAACAACCTATACATATCCAATCTTCACAATACATAGTACATATCATATACATGCTATATCCCACAACAAAACACGTGAAGAGATAAAGAGATGATTATGGCCATCCTATTGTAATTCCTTGAGCCCAAAGGAATTACGGTCATCTAGGTCTACATCATATGTAACAACCTATACAAGATGAAGTCTTTTGCTATAGCCGATCCAGGTTGATCATCTCATCCCATGACTAATCAGCTTGCTTCCTGACCAGTCAGTTGGATGCCACCACCTGATCGTCAGGATCCTCCAGATGATCGGTTTGTCAGGTCGTCGTGCATCTCCTTAGGTCACTCGCCGCTCATCTCGTTGTATGAGACAATCATCTCAGTCCACCAACCGATCATCTCACTCCATGAGACGGTCATCTTGGTCCTCCAAATGCTCGTTTGGGCACCTGACGCTCTTCGACATAACAAGAAATAAATTATCCAATTTTACATATTGCTCTGGGAAACCCCGAGTTACATTTGGAGGGAGAAAAGGTAGAAGAGAAAGCTCGAGTTATGACCAGTTGCATCGAGAATAGGAGAAGGAACTCGATACACAAACTGATATGAAAACAACCAAAACCAACCAAGCACACATAGTGGTTTATATTCCATAAACATACTACATGAGACGTCTGATTTATAAATCACAGGGTAAACTCAGCGGAAGCGATTAACTAGCAGCAGAATTATCAGAAATCACTAAAAATTAAACCTTTTTAGAAAGAGATCTTTAAACCATAAAACTCTTTTATAAGAAAACATGATAAGTTGTTTACAACGCAATTCATCTTTACATCTCTGTGAAATCACATCTCGAGTAATTATATACATCCATTACCGTGTTATCTGTACAAGTTAAGATAGAAAAAGCTCGGGGCATTAAGCCAAAACCTTAGATCTACTGACTCCTAGGACCTGAGAGTACAGAGATGACACATAGGACATACTATCTACAAGACTTGACAGTCAGTATCTCCCCTTGAGATTCACTACTGCCCCTGGTGTTGCTGCAGCTAGTACTTCTCACCCTCAGATTGGTTCCTTTATCCTCGGCGTCTACCTAAAAAGTCAAATCCCACGGGGGTGAGACAATTTGAATAATTGTCCAAGCGAGAGTTATAACTCTCCACCAGAAGCTTTGTTATTGCAATAAAGGAATAACATAAGCAATATAACTTCAAACATTTAACAACAGGCTTAGGATTAAGTAGGGCAACATTTACTTAAGCAAACATTTCAATTATATCTTAATTGAATATCAAGCATATTTCAATAAGGAACATGAAGAACATGTATACTAGTTACTTGACTAGAACATTATAAACAACGTAACATCAATCATTGTTTCTCGTAGTTAAACCTAAGCAGTTATGCTACACGGCTAATTATGTTTTCCAAACATTATTATGCCATGCGGAGATGAGGTATAACACGCATACTCCAACTGACCATTACGAAATCACATCGGTACCATACATAGGTCATCAAAAGAGCCGGATTCTTATGACCTGGTCTTCCTTAGTCAGTGTGAGGTTCAACATGCAGGACATCTGGTGTCTCTGCTTAAATAGCTTTCCAGTGTATTCTGGCAACTTCGCTATTAGAGTCACAGTGGCATTCTGTACTCTCTTCACCATCGAGGGATTTCTTATTTATCTCTCATCGATGCAGAATTAAAGGTTCCCTCAGGAGATTAGTGAAACATCACCCAGCATACACATATAATGAAGGATTGATGGATTAAAGTACATCTTACATAAATTCCTACATTAGGACGTAAGGATATTCACGTCCATAACCCCCAAATACTCAAAAGTATGTTCTCCAGGAGTTCTCTTAGGAAAACCTATTTCACCATCATTAAACTACTGACAATGATGGATCTATGATTAGGGATCTACATGATATGATTATACTGGATTACTTAAGTACATTTTAGAATTCTTTTAGTATCAAACATATTTTCAATCATAAACCATCAGAACTACTGCTATGAAAGATGAATACAAAATTTATCAAGTTTAACTCACATCAGTTAACATATGGATATCATTTTTTAACCATCTCTTCACTATGATTCAAGAATAGGGGTGTTCAAACCCTTAGATCATCATAAGTCATCTAATAACATGGCCTTGATTGTAACAATGTAATCATTACTCATAGCCCTTACAGCCTGCCCATTTCATATGTTGCCTCTCAAAATAGGCAACATAGAATGTCACTATTCATAAAGCTTATAACATGCTTTCAATGAATATGACATCATAACCCTTACCTGGCTATGATCACTTCTTTATAAGAACCTGCATGGTTAATTCAATTGATAATAATAAACAATCGATCTCTATATCAACAATTTAATAAGAAGAGATAACCTTTCAATTCAAGGGTTGTACAATCATAACTTCACTAAGGCTAGGTTTCCCTATTCGATTCAATTAGGGTTATTCAACCCCTTTATTTTAATTAGGAATAGAGATTCCTCATTTCATACTTCAATCATGAAGTTTCATGCTTAAAAACATAACCTGGAATTAGGGTTTACTATTCATTTCATCATATCACCCACAATTAGGGTTTACTATTCACTTTACATGTTATTACCCTAGAATTAGGGTTTACTATTCACTTCATAGTGAATAGAGATCACACCATCATCATGTATGAATATTACTATCATTAATGCCTTCACTTTAGGTTAAGATTCATAAATCATCATAATTAGGGTTTCCATGATCTCACTATGAAGGATCATACCCTAATTATGTGTATTCATACGTATTGGATGTATTTTACTTGATTTCTCATGAATACATGAGTCTTCTCTCTCCTCTTACTAATAAATGATGTTTACATCACTCTAGTTTAGATTAGGTCAACTCAACTTTTATTAACATAAGTCAAGTCATCACCATTGTGATCATTAGGGTTTGCTTGATTAAGGGGTGTTGGCTACTTAAACCCTTCAAGGGTACTTTGATAATCTTCACCATCAACCATTACATGTGTTAATCTACTAATTACTTAACCCCTTAATGTCTTTATGTATCTTTAAGGTTTAGGTTAAACAACTACTAAGCCATCTTAGCCTTCAAACCATAAAACATTCTTAACACATTTGAACCCCAAACAGTTTTGCACTTTCAACCTCCAAACCATTTTGAAACCGTTTGGGGTTGTTGACCATTTGTTGACTTTTGAAACCGCATGATAAAGTACACCTTCAAGACCGTTTGCCCTAGCTGAGGTGAAGACCGTTTGGTCCCGTTGACCGTTTGGCCAACTTTTACTTTGAAACCGCATGGGAAAATCAACCTTGAAACCACATGGACACCAATCGGTCTTGGAATCATTTGGTCCCAAACGGTCTTGAGACCGTTTGGTCCAAACACCCTCAAAACTGCATGGACCATAAAGTGTATCAACACATCCAATTGAGTTAGGGTTTTCAATGTTGAACCCCTCAAACATTCTTGTACTTGTTAACCACTTATCAATTAAGTCAATTAGGTTAATCATTTACTGATTTGACAGTCAATTGACCCTCAATTGATAACCAATTTGGGTTGGGACCAATTGAATTAGGGTTTGGAATCAATCAACCTTCAACATACATCAACATGAGTCTAATTGATGTTGAACCAATTGAACCATCACTCAATTGGGTCATGAACTGACCCCAAACGGTCTTGGGATCGTTTGAACATCCTCCAAAGGGTCTTGAGACCGTTTTCCATTATTTTAATAAAAACTAAGTCATTCACCTAATGGGTTGAACCCTAATTAGGTCACAAAATCAGCACTTTAATTGTTTCAACAACTTGATGTGATTGGACCCTAAATTGCTCAACTCCTCTTAACCCTAGACCTTCAAACGGTCTTGGGTGATAACCAAACGGTCTTGAGACCGTTTGGGTGATCCCCAAATGGTTTTGAAACCGTTTGGGTCACTCAACCCAAACTTCAACATGATTGGTCCATTGAAATCAGCAATGAACCCGATTAGGGTTTAGGTGATTAAAGTGCCTTCAACTTGAGATTTACTTGGAATTTGTTAATGATTCTTGGTGGGTGATTAGTCCATAATGTGTAAAGAAGATCCCCAAATGCTCAACACTTGGTCAACCCAACCAAACAGTCTTGGAGACCATTTGCTACAATCGGTCTTGGAGACCGTTTGCTCCAATCGATCTTGGAGACCGTTTGCTCCAATCGGTCTTGCAAACCGTTTGCCCTCCAAACGGTTTTGAAATCGTTTGCTTCCAAAAAGTTTTGCAAACCGTTTGACCAAGGGTGCAAGACCATTTGCAAAAGTAACATTGGTATTCACGCCCCCTTCTTCTACCTCAAGATCATGGTCTGTTCTTCACGGTTTTGGTTGTAAGAATGCATAGAAGGATGGAAGAAAGAAGAACTAGCAACGTTTGCAAGAAAGGAAGATGCATAATCAAAGCTTTAAGGTTTAGAGTTATAAAACCCGCCTTAGAATCGGATCTAGAGATCCAAGATTCGAAGCTTTAATGGTGGCTTGATCTCCACAAGTCATTTAAGGTTTCTTCTTCAAGAATCGGATGGAGAAGATGGCTAGAAAGTAGAGCTATATAAGAAAAACTATCAAACTAACCTTGTAACATGATTTCCTTCATGAATCCAAGTTAGATGATGGTTAAAGCTTACCCAATTCTACTTGGCCGTTCTCCTCTGCTCCTGAGCTCCTTCCTTAGTCGGTCCAAGCAAGAAGATAATAACAAAAGTGAAGGGAACGGTCCCTTGCTTAGGGAAAGAGGGGTGTTTATATACTTTGGGCATGTTTTCAAGATAAGGACAACTATTTCTCATTTCTCAACTAGGTCCTTCTTTCCTTCTTAGGCACGTCCCTCCTTCTCTTCATAAGCAAAACTTCTTCTTAAACCAAGTTCTAGAGGAAAATAAGCCAAACATCTTACTAAGTTGTACACATAAAAGGGTCATTTTGCATATATCTTGATTATTTAATTATAAGGGTTATCCTTTTTATTTGATTATTCAAATGAGGCACCCTCCTCATCATATTTACTCTAGTTGATACCAAGAGTCATAAAAGATACTTTAGAGGGTGTATTTTACATGTTGCACCCTTGGTTTTGGGTAAATTGCACTTTATACCAAAATTAGGGTTTTAAAGCACAAGGATTGCTCCACAGGCTGCATCTTAGTGCCCAAGCTTGGAGAATCCATATCACTACATCATATTCATTCTTATGATGTCTCAACAGCAAAGGTACATCTAAACATGTGAGATTTGCAATTTAACCCCTCTAATTGGGTAATTTGCACATATGTTCCTATATTACAAAACAATATTACAACATTGTTCAAAAAGGGCAAAAAAGGAAATATATGTTCCTCAAAAGCTTTAATTACATACCAAAAGATAATCACAAGTATCTAATAACATGGTTAAGCAAAACACCTAGGGTTAGTTCATAACCCAGGTCAGGGATGTTACAAATTATCCACCCCTTACAAGGATTTTGTCCCCGAAATCAACAAAACATATTAAGAGAAAAGAGCAGGGTATTTCCTTCTCATCTCTTCCTCTAGTTCCCATGTGGCTTCTTCGACACCACGGTGATTCTAGAGGAATTTCACAAGACTTATGTCTTTCTTATTCATCTTTTTAATTCTTTTATCAAGGATTGACACTAGTCCTTCTTCATAAGATATATCATCATTCAATTCTACCTCCATAGGTTGTAGAACTGACTTAGTGTCAGGGTGACATTTCCTCAACATAGAAATGTGAAACACAGGATGTAAATTCTGTAACTCTGGTGGTAACTCTAGTTTATAGGCTACCTTTCCAATCCGTTCAATGATTGGATAAGGCCCCATGAACCTAGGAGCTAATTTCCCTTTCCTTCCAAATCTCAGGACTCCCTTCCATCGTGATACTTTGAGATACGCTCATCGCCAACCTGGAACTCTAAGGGTCTACGATGTCTACCAGCATAATATTTCTGCCTATCCTGTGTAGTTTTGATCTGTTGTTGTATTACTTTGATCTTTTCTATGGTCTGTTGTATAAGATCAACACCTAACAGTTGATATTCACCGGTTTCATACCAACATAGGGGTGATCTATAACGTCTACCATACAAAGATTCATAAGTTGCCACGTCAATGCTATGTTGATAGCTATTATTGTAAGTAAACTCTATCAAGATTAGGTGAAAATCCCAATTCCCTGTAAAGTTGAAGAACGCATGCTCTTAGCAAGTCTTCCAAGGTCTGTATAGTCCTTTCCGACTGTCCATCAGTCTGAGGATGAAAGGTTGTACTAAACCTTAATTGGGTGCCTAAATCTTTATGAAGTCGTTCCCAAAAATGACTCATAAACTGGGGACCTCTGTCTGTAACTATAGTGACTGGAACTCCGTGCAGTTGCACTATCTCTTCAACATACATTTGTGCCAACTTCTCAGCAGAATAGGTTGTTTTGACATGTAAGAAATGTGCTGTCTTTGTCAACCTATCAAGTATTACCCAAATGGAATCATACCCTTTGCTTGTCCAGGGTAGGCCAACAACAAAGTCCATAGTTACATGATCCCACTTCCATTGTGGTATGGGTTAAGGTTGCATTGTTCCTGCAGGCTTCTGGTGTTCCGCTTTAACTTGCTGACACACAGGACACCACATAACAAACTCAACAACATCCTTCTTCATCCCAGGCCACCAATACATATCTTTCAAGTTTCGATACATCTTGGTGCTTCCTGGGTGCATCGCATACATTGAAGAATGAGCTTCCTCCAGGACTAACTTCCTGAAGTTATCCACATCTGGCACTATCATCCTCCCATGATAACATGCTACTTGATCATCTGAGTCATGGAAACTGTCTCGTTTCTCATCACCATACTATGATCTAATCTATTGAACTGCAGCATCAACTTGTTGTGCCTCCTTGATCTGCTCTCTTAGAGTAGGTTTTATATGCATCTCAGCTAACAATGAAACCTTCAACTGTACATTGTGTTGCCTTAAGGAGATAATCATATCCCTCCTAGAGCATACTAAAGAGTTTAGTTGTGCCCTATCTAAGACTGGTGCTGCTGATATCCTACTCAAAGCATCTGCAACCACATTGTCTTTCACTAGATGGTAGTCAATTGTACAATCATAGTCCTTGATTAACTCCATCCACCGGTGTTGCCTCATGTTAAGTTCGTGCTAAGAGAAGATATACATACGGTTCTTATGATCAGTGAAAATCTAGAATGTCTCTCCATAGAGATAGTGTCTCGAGATCTTCAAGGCATGAACCACAACAGCTAGCTCAGATCGTGTGTCGGATAATTCTCCTCATGTTTCTTAAGCTATCGAGAAGCAAAAGAAATCACTTGTTTATCCTGCATCAACACATATCCAAGTCCATTCTTAGAGGCATCATAGAAAACCACGTATCCTTTGCCTTGCTCAGGTAACACAAGTACGGGTGCACTTGTCAACCTCTCCTTCAATAGTTGGAAAGATTGTTGACACTTATCACTCCAAACAAAAGGAAGATCCTTCCGGGTCAACTTAGTCAAGGGTAGGGCTATGGAACTGAAGTTTTTAATGAACCTTTGGTAATAGCCAGCCAACCCTAAGAAACTACAGATCTCTGTCAGTGTCTTCGACTGCTCCCATTGTAGAACATATTCTACCTTTATAGGGTCAACACGAATAACCGAGGCAGATATCATGTGTCCAAGGAAAGATACTTCCGGTAACCAAAACTCACACTTGCTAAACTTAGCATATATCTTGTGTTCTCTTAGAAAAATTAGAGCCTGACGAAGATGCTGTTCATGCTACTGAGCATCTCTACTATAGATCATAGTGTCATCTATAAAGACAACAATGCATTGATCGAGGAAAGGTCGGAAGATTCTATTCATGAGTTCCATAAATGCAGCTGGTGCATTAGTTAGTACAAACGACATAATTGTGAACTCATAGTGACCATACCTTGTCCTAAAGGCAGACTTAGGTATGTCACTGTCCTTAATACGGAGTTGATGATATCCTAACCTCAAATCTATCTTTGAGAAGACAGTTGCACCACACAGCTGGTAATACTTGTTCTTTATTGTTACTTTATTTAATTGTCTGTAATCAATGCAAAATCACATTGATCCATCTTTATTTTTAACAAAAAGGACCATAGCACCCCAAGGTGAGGTACTCGGTCGAATGAAACCCTTCTCAAGCAACTCCTGAAGTTGTTTCTTGAGTTCTGCCATCTCAGCAGGTGCCATACTATATGGTGTTTATGCTATAGGTTGCGTATCTGGGACCAAATTGATTTCAAAATCAATTTCCCGAGGCAGTGGCACACCTGGTAGTTCTTCAGGAAATACATCTTCAAATTCCCTAACTACAGGAACTTTGGCAGGGTTAGGACTATCCATGGTAGTATCTACCACATGGGCCAAGAATGCATAACATCCTTGCGTCATCATATTATCAGCAACCATAGCTGACACAAGATAGGTAGGTAGAATCTTTCTCTCTCCTTGAAAGATCCATGTGTTACTATCATCAGCAAACACAGCTTGCTTGGATTCACAATCCAAGACAACCTTATACCTTTCCAAGGTATCCAACCCAAGGATTATATCAAATCCTTGCATCTCAAGTGGTATAAGATCCACTTGAATGCGATGCTCAGAAAATAAGAGAATGCAGGGAGAGCATACGTCCTACAATATAACAAACCCTCTCAATGGAGTTTCTAGCAACAAGCTATCTTCTCTATGACTAACTGTCATAGTGCAGTTATGAATCACCCTTCGAGTGATAAAGGAGCGCGTAGCACCCTGATCAATCAAAACAGATACAACGCAGGATGTAGACATATTAGAATATAATAATTCCATCTGACCCGCCACAACCTGAGGGTTGATCACTGCATCAGGTGGATTCATTGCATGAAACCTTGTTGTTTCCTGTGGTTGATTGAGTGCTGAAGATCCAGCTTGGGACACTTGTCCACGTCCTATAGCCCCTCCTGGAAACTGTCTCCTCTGCGATCCTTGTTGATTCTGCCTCTGTGGTTGTGTTACACTCGCTACTCTGGCTCTGCAGTCTTTCATCAGGTGCCCCATCTTTCCACATATATAAAAACTTCTGTCTTGTTGTTGTGGTCTGGGTGGTACTGTAACCGACATAGATGCTGAACTGCGAGCCCCTTGTAGTGGTAGGCTTCATTCTCTACCTCTACTCGATGTCCATTGTGTCTGAGCACTAGGTCTAGGTGGCGGTGTAGGTGCATAAAACCTAGGTTTCTTGAAGTCTCTGGATGAAGATCCCTGGAACTGAGGATACATCCTCTTGTTATGGGTTTGCCTCTTCTCTGCTACGGACCTCTCTATCCTTTTGACAGACTCTACGAAGGTAGCAAACCTTTCTCTATTCTCTAGGGCAGACATAGGGGTAGTGAACTCAGCGTTCAACCCCTTCTCAAAACATTGAATCCTTTCTTCTTCTATAGCAGCCATGTGCGGACAGAACCACAACAACTCCATGAACTTAGCCTCATACTCGCTAATGTTCATTAGACCTTGCCTCAACCTCTCAAACTGAGAGATTTTCTCATCTAGGAACATCTTAGGGAAATATCTATTGATAAATTCTCTATGGAAGACTTCCCATGCAACCTCCACACAAGGCCTCTTCTGCTCTTCCATGGTCCACCAATGACCAGCACTCCCCTTGAGAAGATAGACAACATGTCTAACATTGTCAGCTTCTGGGATGTTCAAGATTCTAAAAGCCTTCTCTAATTCGGTTAACCACAGTTCGACATCTGTGGGATCAGATGTTCCAAAGTACTCAGTTGCTCCGACTCGGCGAAGTTGTTCGAACGTCTTGCCGATTCCTTGTCCTTTAGGTTGGGTAGGTGCCCTAGGTGCAGGCATAGGCATCCTATCTATTATGTGTGTCATGGTAGTCATAAACTGCCTGAACATGGTCTGGACGGCTGGGTTCCCCATGTCAACTGGATTGAACTGGGGTGGCTCAGGTACATGTTGCTCTATCTCCAGGTTTCTTGCACCTTCTCGGGGTGCAACAACGCTACTCTCCGCAACATATTCCTCGTGTGGTTCAGACATCCTTAAACTTATCTTCTTCTCTTGAGGAGCAGAAGACACTATTAGATATACTGGAAGACACTAAGAATAGACTTGACATCCTAAGTCTTATGTCTCTGTAGACTCAGTGAACCTAGAGCTCTGATACCACTAAATTGAGATGTCCAATTTATAAATCATGAGGTAAACTCAACGGAAGCGATTAACTAGCAGTGAAATTATTAGAAATCACTAAAAATTAAAACTTTTTAGAAAGAGATCTTTAAACCATAAAAATCTTTTGTAAGAAAATATGATAAGTTGTTTACAACGCGATTCATCATTTACATCTCTGTGAAATCACATCTCGAGTGATTACATACATCCATTACCCTGTTATCTGTACAAGGCAAGATACAAAAAGCTTGAGGCATTAAGCCAAAACCTCAGATCTACTGAATCCTAGGACCTGAGAGTACAGAGATGACACATAGGACATACTATCTACAAGACTTGACAGCCAGTATCTCCCCCTGAGATTCACTGTTGCCCCTGGTGTTGTTGCTGCTGGTACTGCTCACCCTCAAACTGGTTCCTCCATCCTCGGCGTCCACCTAAAAAGTTGAATCCCACGGGGGTGAGACAATTTGAATAATTGTCCCAGCGAGAGTTATAACTCTCCGCCAGAAGCTTTGTTATTGCAATAAAGGAATAGCATAAGCAATATAACTTAAAACATTCAACAAAAGGCTTAGGATTAAGTAAGGCAACATTTACTTAAGCAAACATTTCAATTATATCTTAATTGATTATCAAGCATATTTTAATAAGGAACATGAAGAACATGTATACTAGTTACTTGACTAGAACATTATAAACAATGTAACATCAATCATTGTTTCTCATAGTTCAACCTAAGTAGTTATGCTACACGGCTAATTATGTTTTCCAAACATTATTATGCCCTACTGAGATGAGGTATACCACTCATACTCCAGCCGAACATTACGAAATCGCATCGGTACCATACATAGGTCATCAAAAGAGCCAGATTCTTATGACCTCATCTTCCTTAGTCAGTGTGAGGTTCAAAATGCATGACATCTCATGTCTCTACTACAATAGCTTTATAGGGTATTCTGGCAACTTTGCTAATAGAGTCATAGTGGCATTCTGTACTCTCTTCGCCATCGAGGGATTTCTTGTTTATCTCTTATTGATGCGGCATTAAAGGTTCCATCAGGAGATTAGTGAAACATCACCCCGACATAAACATATAATAAAGGATTGATGGATTAAAGTACATCTTACATCAATTCCTACATTAGGACGTAAGGATATTCACGTCCATAACCCCAACATACTCAAAAGTATGTTCTCCAGGAGTTCCCTTAGGAAAACTTGTTTCACCATCATTAAATTATTGACAATGATGGATCTATGATCAGGGCTCTACATGATATGATTATACTGGATTACTTAAGTACATTTTAGCATTCATTTAGTATCAAGCATGTTTTCAATCATAAACCATCAGAACAACTACTATGAAAGATGAATACTAAATGTATCAAGTTTAACTCACATTAGTTAACATATGGATATCATTTATTAACCATCTCTTCACTATGATTCAAGAATAGGGGTGTTCAAACCCTTAGATCATCATAAGTCATCTAACAACATGACCTTGATTGTAAGAATGTAATCATTACTCATAGCTCTTACAGCCTGTCCATCTCATATGTTGCCTCTTAAACTAGGCAACATAGAATGTCACTATACATAAAGCTTATAACATGCTTTCAATAAATATGACATCATAACCCTTACCTAGCTATGATCACTTCTTTATAATAACCTGCATGGTTAATTCAATTGATAATAATAAACAATTTATCTCTATATGAGCAATTTAATAAGCAGAGATAACCTTTCAATTCAAGGGTTGTACCATCATACCTTCACTAAGGCTAGGTTTCCCTATTCAATTCAATTAGGGTTATTCAACCCCTTTATTTTAATTAGGAATAGTGATTCCTCATTTCATACTTCAATCATGAAGTTTCATGCTTAAAAGCATAACCTGGAATTAGGGTTTACTGTTCATTTCATCATATCACCCTCAATTAGGGTTTACTATTCACTTTACATGTTATTACCCAAGAATTAGGGTTTACTATTCACTTCATAGTGAATAGAGGTCATACCATCATCATGTATGAAGATTACTATCATTAATGCCTTCACTTTAGGTTAAGATTCATAAATCATCATAATTAGGGTTTCCATGATCTCACTATGAAGGATCATACCCTAATTATGTGTATTCATACATATTGGAGGTATTTTACTTGATTTCTCATTAATATAGGAGTCTTCTATCTCCTCTTACTAATAGATGATGTTTACATCACTCTAGTTTAGATTAGGTCAACCCAACTTTTATTAACATAAGTCAAGTCATCACCATTGTGATCATTAGGGTTTGCTTGATTATGGGGTGTTGGCTACTTAAAACCTTCAAGGGTGCTTTAATAATCTTCACCATCAACCATTACATGTGTTAATCTACTAATTACTTAACCCCTTAATGTCTTTAGATATCTTTGAGGTTTAGGTTAAACAACTACGAAGCCATCTTAGCCTTCAAACCATCAAACGTTCTTAACACATTTGAACCCGAAACGGTTTTGCACTTTCAACCTCCAAACGGTTTTGAAATAGTTTGGGGTTGTTGACCGTTTTTTGACTTTTGAAACCGCATGGTAAAGTACACCTTCAAGACCATTTGCCCTAGCTGAGGTGAAGACCGTTTGGTCATGAAGACCGTTTGGTCCCGTTGACCGTTTGGCCAACTTTGACCTTGAAACTGCATGGGCAAATCAACCTTGAAACCGCATGGACACCAATTGGTCTTGGAATCATTTGGTCCGAAATGGTCTTGAGACTGTTTGGATTTAAATGGTCTTGAGACCTTTTGGTCCAAACACCCTCGAAACTGCATGGACCAAAAAGTGTATCAACACTTCCAATTGAGTTAGGGTTTTCAATGTTGAACCCCTCAAACATTCTTGTACTTGTTAACCACTTATCAATTACATCAATTAGGTTAATCCTTTACTGATTTGATACTCAATTGACCCTCAATTGATAACCAATTTGGGTTGGGACCATTTGAATTAGGGTTTGGAATCAATCAACCTTCAACATACATCAACATGAGTCTAGTTGATGTTGAACCCATTGAACCATCACTCAATTGGGTCAAGAACTGACCCCAAAAGGTCTTGGGATTGTTTGAACATCCCCCAAACGGTCTTGAGACCGTTTGTCCATTATCTTATTAAAAACTAAGTCATTCACCTAATGGGTTGAACCCTAATTAGGTCACAATATCAACACTTTAATTGTTTCAACAAATTGATGTGATTGGACCTTCAATTGCTCAACTCCTCTTAACCCTAGACCTTCAAACGGTCTTGGGTGATCACCAACCGGTCTTGGGACTGTTTGGGTGATCCCCAAACGGTTTTGAAACTGTTTGGATCACTCAACCCAAACTTCAACATGATTGGTCCATTGAAATCAGCAATGAACCCGATTAGGGTTTAGGTGATTAAAGTGCCTTCAACTTGAGATTTACTTGGAATTAGTTAAGGATTCTTGGTGGGTGATTATTCCATAATGTGTACAGCCGATCCCCAAATGGTCAACTCTTGGTCAACCCAACCAAACAGTCTTGGAGACCGTTTGCTCCTATCGGTCTTGCAAACCGTTTGTCCTCCAAACGGTTTTGAAACCGTTTGCTCCAAAGGGTGCAAGACCGTTTGAAAAAGTAACATTGGTATTCACATCCCCTTCTTCTACCTCAAGATCATGATCTGTTCTTCACGGTTTTGGTTGCAAGAATGCATAGAAGGATGGAAGAAAGAAGAACCATCAACATTTGCAAGAAAGGAAGATGCATAATCAAAGCTTTAAGGTTTAGAGTTATAAAACCCGCCTTAGAATCGGCTCTAGAGATCCAAGCTTCAAAGATTTAATGGTGGCTTTAGCTCCACATGTCGTCTAAGGTTTCTTCTTCAAAAATCGGATGGAGAAGACGGTTAGAAAGGAGAGTTATGGAAGAAAAACTATCAAACCAACCTTGTAACTTGATTTCCTCCATGAATCCGAGCTAGATGATGGTTAAAGCTTACCCAATTCTACTTGGCCGTTCTCCTCTACTCCTGAGCTCCTTCCATAGTCGGTCCAAGCAAGAAGATAAGAATAGAAGTGAAGGGAATGATCCCTTGCTTAAAGAAAGAGGGGTGCTTATATACTTTGGGCATGTTTTCAAGATAAGGACAACTATTTTCTCATTTCTCTACTAGGTACTTCTTTCCTTCTTGGGCACGTCCCTCTGTCTCTTCTTAAGCAAAACTTCTTCTTAAACCAAGGTCTAGAGGAAAAGAAGCAAACATCTTACTAAGTTGCACACATAAAAGGGTCATTTTGCATACATCTTGATTATTTAATTACAAGGGTTATCCTTTTTATTTGATTATTCAAATGAGGCGCCATCCTCATATTCTTTACTCTAGTTGATACCAAGAGTCATAAACGATACTCTAGATGGTGTATTTTACATGTTTCACCCTTGGTTTTTAGTAAATTTCACTTTACACCAAAATTAGGGTTTTAAAGCACAAGGATTGCTCCACAGGCTGCATCTTAGTGCCCAAGCTTGGAGAATCCATATCACTACATCATATTCATTCTTATGATGTCTCAACACTAGAGGTACATCTAAACATTCGAGATTTGCAAGTTAACCCCTCTAATTGGGTAATTTTCACATAGGTCCCTATATTACAAAACAATATTACAACATTGTTCAAAAAGGGCAGAAAAGGAAATATATGTTCCTCAGAGGCTTTAGTTGCATACCAAAAGATAATCACAAGTATCTGATAACATGGTTAAGAAAAACACCTAGGGTTAGTTCATAACCCAGGTCAGGGATTTTACACTACACAGCCACCAAAAAACCATTTTAATGTGACACATATCAAATGCATTTATATACCATATCATATATGTGTATTTGGGATTTGTGTATTGAAATGGGACATGCATATAAGCCAGTTAAATATTTGCATCACATGCAATAAATAAAAGGCGTAATACCAAAAATTGATCATATCAATTAATCCTCAAACATAGAACGTTGATGTGGCTCTGATATCACCGTTGGGTTCTGTGCGAGGTAGAGAAGGTAGCAGAAACAAAAACTTTCTCCCCAAACCCAGGAAATAGCAAATCACATTAACATCTATGAAATAGGAAGGATGGTTTTAGCGATATGTACCTGGTCCTGAGGCTTTCTCAGTGACAATACCTTATAGCTAGTGCAATCTTCAACCACCTAGTCCTGGACAGTGTCTGTGTAGCTCCTGGTTCTGACCCAAATTATGGTTGAACGTCGTCCTCCTGAGCAAAAAAAACTCCTGCTTCTATAGATAGTCCACATGGACCACCGGGAACTCTAGTCGTCCTATCCCATAGGATACTAGAAGGAGTCATCCCCTTTTGTCAGCGTACTAGTCACTAAAACACTCTCCCACCACCAATTGTCATCCTGCAGTTGTCGTTCCCTTGATGTACCTCCCTAGTTGGGTAGCACTTGCTTGGGCTCTCTCAGTTATGAGAACCAGAGAAATTGATGTTCTGAGTTGTGCACTTTGAGAATCCCCCAATACCTCTCTATATATAGAAGGGGTCAAGGTCAGGGTTCTCAGCCCCAGGCAATGCGGGACTAAAGTGGGAGTAGAAGGGTCTAGAATTTCCACGAATTGATTTCACTATGGGAGGTGAGATGGTCATTTCAAAAACAAACTGGTCGGTTGGTAATGAGAGTCATTCGGTTCACTTAGTGAACAGATCGGTTCACTTCCCACTTATCTTCAATTGACTTTCCTTGTTCATTTGTAATTGATACTAAGATCTATTCTTATCCCAATCAAATTCTACAAGTGAAATGAAAAACTTCTCTCACAAATCAGGACAATCCAACACTGCTCATTTGGATATACAAACCGATCAGTTCACCAGAGTGAACCGATCGTCTCACTGGCCATGAGCCAATTGGTTCACCCAGTGAATCAGTCAGTTGGTGGTCCAGATTGTGCAGAACACATTCAATGTAGTTCTCAATCAATACGACACTCAAATCAATTAGTTCAACACTTGAACTTGATGATTCTGAGCCAAGTCAATTGATTGAATGTTTAATTGAATGCCTAAACACTTTAATAATCAATCTAAACATCATTCATGGATAAAATCCTCTTCCAAGGTTAATCCTATGTGTGTGACCCTATAGGTCCCATTTCACGTTGGCAGTAATAGTCCATAACCACTTATGACTTTACAAACAAAGAGAAGTGCCTAGTTGCACATTAGTGCTATCCAAGTGAAAAGGAAAATTGGAGAACAACTTTTAACCCTACAATCTGTACTTGCTGTTATAGTGAATGTATAGTTCCTTTACCACTGATATTTGATATTGAACTTAAGGCATGGTCATATCATCCTCTACTAATGTTCAATCCATGTTTGTTGATCCAGAGTAAACTTCCTGCGATATATGTAAGCTCAATGTCACACATTGACTCACAAGCACATGGCCATGCTTTTCTCAGTCTCACTCATCAACTAGCCAAGATATCAAACTCCATTAGGAGGGACAAATCCCATATCTATCACTCACAGTCAAAACCCCAAGTGTCAAAGTCACCCAATCATCACCTTTATAACAACCCATATTTCAAAACTCTATTTCATGATGTCAAAGTGTACCCAACGACATGTGTTGAGTGCAGTGATTTCAAGTCTAAGAACCACAGTCACCACCAATACTATAAGAGTTGATTGTGACTAACTAAGTTTCCATGCATCACTCTTATCGTGGGTCTGTCTAGTACGTTATTCTCTAACATGTACCTATGTGCTTGGTTTGATATCACATATCATGACTAATAAGACTATGCCATCGACCAACACACAATCTAGTCTTTAGTGTATTGATGTCTATGGTTATGTCCAGAAAAACAACCGACTAGGGACAAAACTGAGAATGTACACTCTCTTAAGATCTGTATGGTCTTATCATTGAAGTCACATACTTGAAGGCATGCATCATTGAGTATTGTCACTCTCTAGACATCTATCCTATTACTCCATCATCTCAAAATAGTTAAAACATATAGATTGGAAATTGCCTTTATTATTATTCAAATCATTTACATAGCATCTCATTACAATCATTATATGACTTTCTCTATGGGCATACATACCAATATGGAGTTCAATCAACTTTGGAGGTACCACAACAACCACAGTGGAAATCTCCTACAAAATAGGCGTGGGGGTCTTAGGGTCAAGTATGGGAAGCATTCGGAAGACTCCCCACTTATCATTTAAGTGGGGGTGGGCCCTGCCAAAATAGTCATCCTAGTGATATAATTATAATTCTTCTTTCCCTATGGAGCACCCAACTCAACACAAACAGTCTGACTTTTGGATGTGTTGTGGAAATCCACAAGAGAATAGTTGTCTGCTTAGAAAGGCACCATTATCATTTTGGCAAGAATTTTTATTTTTTTTACCATTTTTTGATTACATATTGATTTCATATTTTCCTTTGACCCTATTAGAGAAACAAGGCCGTTCTAAACATATAATGGTCTTTCTACATGGAGTCTCCAGTATAAATCACTTATTTTCAATTCAATCCTTATTTTGGTATCAAAATTGTTTTGTTACCACTTGGGAGCATCTAATATATCCTTATCTTTCTGTTCTCCTACACATTAAAAACAATAAAACTATTAAAATTATAAACATCTTTGGGTGATTAAAATTGTATAGAAACTTAAAATGGTATCACAAATTTAGGTTAGAGTGAAAAATATCTAAAACCAAAGTGGGTTACTGGTGCGTTTCAGCCAATTGTGTTACACACTACTCAATTGAGATTTGAATATATGCAACTCCACGGACAGACACACATAGTGGATTTTCTTTCAAATTTATAAGGACCTAACTTAACAAATTCTCAAAAACTAAAACACTACACCCTCAAGCGCACGAGGTCGAGTCGTGGTATAAGAGGGCGGCAAGTATAGGGTCGATCCACAAGGAGAAAAGGGGGGACTAGAGCTAGGTTAGGTTTTCTAGGTTCCTACTATGGATACTAGAGTTAAGAGTTTGAAGGTTGTTTTGATTGTTAACTAAGGTGAGTAAGAAAGTAATAAAAGGCGAGAATGAAATCTAAGTTAACCCTAGACTAGATTAAGACTAATTAAGAAGGAAAAAACTAAGCTAGATATGAAAAGGAAATTTACACTAAGGAAAGCAAGAGAAAAGCATAAGAGCAAGTTAAAAGCTAAACTATCAAGAACAATGCAAAAATAGGGCAAGAAGCTAACTAAGCAAGAAAAGAGCCAACTAAGCCAACACTAGCTAAGCTAGATGAAAACTAGGGTTTTAAAGCAGTTAATGAAGATGTGGGTTGTTTAGGGGATGCACTTATCAATTAAGTTGGGGGATGACATATGAACATTATGATTTCATTTATATTATCCAAACCAAACAACAAGTTAGTGTCTAATGAATTATCCTAAGCTACTAACTGGCCATGGATATACTAGGTTGTGTATAGGGGAACTAGTCCCTAACATTCCGTACTACCCTTATGAGGCTCAATTGGGTTAGGGATTAGGTTCAATTCAATTAGAGTCTAGTCAAGTCTAACACAATTAGGGGACGAGGGTAGTTATGGGGAGGTGAAATTAGGGTTTTGGACCCCAATTCCCCCACATTCTAGCCTTGAGAATTCTCCATTCTAATTTCACTAGAGTCACCTTATCTAGATACTTAGATCTCTCACTTAGGCTTAGGGAGATTAATTAGGATGTAGTAGTATGGGAGGCAACCTAGGGATCCAAGAATTGGACCTAGGGGCAAATCCCAAAATTCACACATATAAGCAATTTCCCTAGATTCCTAGGTGGTTCCACACACAAACCAACAACCAATTCATGGAGAATGAGATAGAAATAGAACATAATCATTTACAAATGGAATTACAAAGTTTCACGTCGTATTCCCCCAACATTGTATCAAAGTAACATTTTACACCCCAAACAGCCTACCCAGGGGCCTAGCTTCTCATGGAAATGGAAAATACAAAAAGAAAGGAGAAAGAGGTAGAAGAATCCATGGAGCTCGGTGTAGATGGAGAAATCCTCCACTCCATCTGCTGTAAGACATCCTCCTCTCTCCTCCAAGGTGTAAGTGTGCAGAATGAAGGGGATTATGGGTAGAAACTAGGATAAACTAGTGTTTGGTGGTGGAAATGGTGAAATGGAGTAGAATGGAGATGGAAATGGAGTGGGATGTCTAGGGGGAGAAAATGGGGAGCTAAGAGGTGGTAGGAGGTAGCTAAGGGTGGACAACCTTAGCCTCGAACTACCACCCACATATATATATGTGGGGAGGAAGCAATAGGTCAAGTAGGGGTAAAGCTGGAAATTTAGTGGAAAAAGTAGCTAGGTTTTGTGAGTAGCATGACTGTGGTGGTTCATCACAGCTGTGGTGGGTAGGGGTGAGCACAAACATGGTGGGCTAGAACAATCGTGTGAATTAAAATGGCAAGATCATGGGTTGATGGTCATTTTTGTACTGAAACTAGCACGACCATGGTGATGTGAGGTGATGGTGGCCATGGTGCAATGCCATGCCCATTCTTTGATTCTGTGGAACGACCATGCTAGGGTGCAGCTGTTGTGGCTGTCCCTTACATGACCATTCTTCATAGCACGACCATGTGTTATCTATAGCTACACTTGGGATTGATTCTTTGGATTTCCTTGGACATCTTTGCTTCTATGGGTCTTTGGCCACTAGGGGTAGGTTGAGGGAGCATCATACTTCACTTTGGGCCTCTCCAAGGGTAGAGAAACCCTAGGATCACTCCTTCTCTCTCTCGCTTCCATCAAGTGTGGTCCAATAGCCTAAAAAACATGCAAATAATGTCCATAAGTGCATTTTACACAAATATTCATATTGAGGGAAATAACATGTAATCTAAGAGGTCTAGATGTGATTGAAATGCAAAATGACACAAGATGAAGCCCTAAAATAGGGCTGAAATTTGAAACATACTTGTCCTCAAGTATGCTCCAACTGAATGTCTCTACAATTTTTCCAAAATCAAGAAATGACAAATGCATTGTAAAGGATGATTATTGTTGAATGGGATCAATAGTGACTAAGTACATGCATTCCACCTCTCTCCTCTCCTACTTTCACAAAAAATCATGAAAAGCACACAAAGCATATGAACTTCAAATATAGTGCATAAAACACACAAGTTATCCAAATTTCTTTCATGAATTTCTGAGTAGACTGTTTCATGATGGCGTTAATCAAGGATGAAGAGGAGTGATGTTTCACCTTCATGCTTTCAACTTTATGTTAGCTAGGTTTGATGTTTCTAATATCAATGTGTATGAAAATGGAAGAATGGGTTGCAATAAGAATTTAGAGTGCTATTACATAGAGCGCTTATCTTTTCTTTAATAAGATGCTCTTAAACAAGAGCACCTTTTAATTTTTTTATTTTTTATTTTTTTTTCTTTTTCTTTGCCCTTGGAGTAGATAGGGCATATGGTGATGAGAGTGAAGCGGTGAGATGTAGATGTGGCCACCCCAAAAACGTTTGGAGGTGGCCATGGCTGATATGTGCACTTTGGCATCCTTTCATGAGGTAGAGGGGTAAGAAGATGGTGAGTGAGTAGTTAGGTCAAAGAAGGGTCACTGGTGTGATTCTCAACATAAGGTATCCTGCATGATAATTAATCCAACGCTTCATACAACAATGTCACACCACAAGAATGAACAACCTAAAATTGATATTTCAATCAAGTGATATCATAGACAATAAGCACTCATAGCTTACTCAAGTCATAATTCAACTAAATTGTTCACAAACACAAGAGAAGTGTTGCACATACATGTATAAAGTCAAGCATTGATACCATTTAGTAACAAACAATGATAATTCACTTGCATTTATCAAAGGTCATCGTTTTTAATCTAAAAAGTAGAGATTGGGTTGAAACACACTTTAAGACAAGAAATCTCAAATTTGGGCAAAATTGGTCAAAACGATGCCAAGTTGCCTTCAATTACATCTAAGCCTATATTATTGAACTTAAATTAGTAAACAAGTATATTCTAGCTAAAACATACAAAAATTACCAAAAATGTACATGATGCAATGTATGAAAAAAAGAGTATTTGTTTTTGAAAATTACACAAAAATGACAAGAAAGTAACTACATGGCATGTAGGCATGCAAAGCAGGAAAATTCTAAGCTAAGGCAAGCAAACAAAATTATATGGCAGGTGAAATGTGAAAAGTGTGTAAAAGAGATAGGGCATACCACCCTACAACCCCAAACTTTTGAATCATACAATCCTCAGCATGGCACCAAAGTCTGGGAATGATAGGGTAGATGATCACTGTGGTGGCGGTGGTCCTCTCTATGGTGGAGGATGTTGGTAGTAGGAACTCCAGTAGTCTGACTGTGGAGGCATGTAGTTGTGTTGATATGCTGACAGTGAACTTCACGAATGTTCTCCCTACTGGGGGTTCCTCTATGCCTGGGCATGATGGAACTGGTATAGGTGGTTGACATGATAATGCATCTGTTGATGGTCTAACCACAAGGCATCCTGAGTACGCTGAAAACTTTCATGTGCATGAAGTATCCTATATAGTGTCTCCTAAATGCCCTCCAATTGTGCATGAATGGTGGCCATGTCATATGCATTCATTGAAGGCTATTGTGGCTCTGACAGTCCTGTCATTTCCTATCACTGTCTCACCCATCTTGGACTTTCACCTTGTATTCTCCCAAGTGGCTTGTCACATGCACAAAGCACAACCAAACAAAACAAAGCAAGTTAGTAAACCAATATACACAAAGAATGCAAAGAATAATGAATAAAGAATAGCAATGATGAGGGTAGTAGGAAAAGTCAAAGCAAAACTAACTAGCTAGGCCAAGCATCTTTCTCCCTAGCAACAACGCCTGAAAGATTAGTGTGTTTCTACCAATGGTGTTACACACTACTCAGTTGAGATTTGAATAGATGCAACCTTGCGGACGTACACACACGGTGGATTTACTTTTGAATTTATAAGGACCTAACTTAACTCATTATCAAAAACTAAAACACTACACCCGCAAGTGCACAGGGTCGTGTCGTAGTATAGGAGGGTGGCAAGTATAGCGTCGATCAACAGGGTGAAAAGGGGGCACTCAAGCTAGGTTAGGTTCTCTAGGATCCTACTACATAGATTAGGGTTAAGGTTTTGAAGGTTGTTTTGATTGTTAACTAAGGTGAGCAAGAAAGCAATTAAAAGTGAGAATAAAATCTAAGTCAACCCTAGACTAGATTAAGACTAATTAAGAAAGAAACGAATAAGCTAGATATGAAAAGGAAATTTACACTAAGGAAAAAAAGAGAAGCACAAGAGAAAGTAAAGAGCTAAACTAGCAAGAACAAGGCAAAAATAGGGCAAGAAGCTAACTAAGCAAGAAAAGAGCCAACAAAGATAACACTAGATAAGCAGGGTGAAAACTAGGGTTTTAAAGAAATTAATGAAGATGTGTGTTATTTAGGTGATTCACTTATCAATTAAGTTGGGGGTGACATATTAACATTATGATTCCATTTAGTTTATCCAAACCAAGCAACAAGTTAGAGTCTAATGAATTAACCTAAGCTACTAACTGGCCATGGAAATACTAGGTTGTGTATAGGGGAACTAGTCCCTAACACTCCCTACTACCCTTGAGAGGCTCAATTGGGTTAGGGATTAGGTTCAATTCAATTACAATATAGTCAAGTATAGGTTTCTAGATTAGACATTCCTAGGGCAATTAGGGGCTCACGGTAGTAATGGGGAGGTGAAATTAAGGTTTTGGACGTCAATTCCCCCACATTCTAGCCTTGAGAAGGCTCCATGCTAATTGCACTAGAGTCACCTAATCTAGCTTGTTAGATCTCTCACTTAGGCTTAGGGAAATTGATTAGGATGTATGAGGATGGGAGGCAACCTAGGGATCTATGAATTGGACTTAGGGGCAAATCCTAAAATTCACACATACAAGAAATTTCCCTAAATTCCTAGGTGGTTTCACACTCAAACCAACAAGCAATTCATGGAGAATGAGACGGAAATAGAACATAATCATTAACAAATGTAATTATAAAGTTTACATGTCATTTCTTCCCAACATGTATCAAAGTAAAATTTTACACCCCAAATAGCCCACCCAAGGGGCCTAGCTACTCATGGAAATGGAAAATACAAAAAGAAAGGAGAAAGAGGTAGAAGAATCCATGGAGCTCAGTGTAGATGGAGAAATCCTCCTCTCCAGCTACTACAAGACGTCCTCCTCTCTCCTCCAAGGTGCAAGGGTGCAGAGTGAAGGGGATTATGGGTAGAAACTAGGATAAACTAGTGTTTTGGTGGTGGAAATGGTGAATGAAGTGGAATGGAGGTGGAAATGGAGTGGAATGGATAGAGGGAAAAAATGGGGATCTAGGAGGTGGTAGGAGGTAGCTAAGGGTCGACAACCTCAGCCTACAACCTCCTTCCACATATATATAGGTGGGGAGGAAACAATAGGTCAAGTACGGGTAAAGTAGGAAATGCAATGGAAAAAGTAGTTAGGTTTTGTGAGTAGCACGGTCGTGGTGGGTAGGGGTGAGCATGGTCATGGTGGGGTAGAACGAAAGTGTGAATTAAAATGGTAAGATCATAGGTTGATGGTCATTTTTGTACTGAAACTGGCACGATCATGGTGGTGTAAGGGTAGAATGGTTGTGCTAGGTAGCACGAACGTGGTGGGCGAGGTGATGGTGGCAATGGTGAAATGCCACACCTATTCTTCAGTTCTATGGATGTCCATGTTAGGTGGCACGACTGTGGTGGTTGTCCCTTGCACGACCATTCTTTGTAGCACGACCATGGTGTTGTCTGTAGCTATACTTGGGCTTGATTCTTTGGATTTCCTTAGACATCTTTACTTCTATGGGTCTTTGGCCACTAGGGATAGGTTGGGGGAGCATCATACTTCACTTTGGGCCTCCCTAAGGGTAGATAAACCCAAGGATCACTCCTCTCTCTCTTGCATCAAGTGTGGTCCAAATGCCTAAAAACATGTAAATAATGTCCATAAGTGCATTTTGCACAAATATTCATATTAAGGGAAATAACATGTAATCTAACAGGTCTAGATGTTATTGAAATGCAAAATGACACAAGATGAAGCCCTAAAATAGGGTTGAATCAGGTACCTCCCGCGAGTGCTAAATTTCATTCCTTAAGAAGCTCTAGTTCTTTTCATCATCAATGATCCCCTCATGAATATAGGAAAATCTAGAGGGTAGTAAATTTATTTTTCATATGCATTAAATCTTAGCTTGTAGTTAATTTACATTTCTTTCATTAACATAGATATGTCAAAACTGTGATTGTATACCCCATATCAAGAAATGGTTTCAACCTTTTAGAATTTACAAAAAATTACTTATATCCTTCTTTCTCTTGAATCACAATGGTCCACAGGAGTGCACATGCTTGACTTAGTAGGGTACCACCACCTAGATTTCAAATTCCCAGGAATGAATATCATTTAGGAATTGTACATCTAACCCCATTGATCAATCTCAAATGTCTTCTTCCTTATCTATTTTTCATGAAAAATGTTTCGTTTTTTCCTTTTCATTTTTGGATAGGTCATAGGCCTAATGGCTTGTTTCTTTAAGTTCACTCAGGTGCAGTTTTCTTCTAACTCATATAGTGTCCATGTCCATTTCCATGGATGTCAATGACCAAAGAGATCTATGCTATGAATCCACTGGTACATGGAACCTCTTCCCATATATGAGCTCCAAAGGACTGATTCTAATAAGGTCCTTGAATACAGTCCTATATGCCCTCAAAGATTCATTAAGGTAGATGGACCAATCATGGCAATGGGGTCACATATTCTTCCCAAGAATCAACTTTATCTCCTGATTGGAAAGATCATGTTGATCACTACTCTGAGGATGGTATGGGATAGATGCATGATGATTCACTCCATGTATCTTCAACAAACTCACAAAACTTCTCAATGTGAAGTGACCTCAACAATCATTGATGATGTCTCTAGAGACTCTAAATAGACTAAAGATGCTTTATTCCACAAAATCACATACCACATCGTGGTCATTTATCCTTGTAGATATGGCTCCAACCCACTTGGACACATTGTCAATGGCCACTAACATGTATTCAAATTCAAAGGAGGGAGGGATTCATCCCATGAAATCAATGTCCCATACATCAAAAACCTTTACCACTAGATTGGAGGATAGAGTCATGTTGTCTCTTCATGAAATTACCCCACCTTTTAGAACTTCAAGCAAGACTTGAAATAATGATGGAAATCTTTAAATGGAGTCCACATTGTTGCATTTTCACAATCATTCTCTAACCTTCAACGTTAATTCCTCATGTGTCAGAGTGCGACATTGAAAGTATATCTTGTAGTTCATTCTTGGGCATGCATCTTCTAATCAATTGATCTAGAAATACTTGAAGAAGTGTAGGTCACCCACACATAATTTTTCACCATTGCAAATAATATCTTCCTTTCCTACCTTAAACATGTTCTTGGTACTCTTCCAGTAGACACAAAGTTGTCCATGTGTTGCAATTGGTGTGGTGTTAAATGTACGATATGAAGTAGTCATTTATGGTTCGTGGAAGACATGGAATTGGAGGTTCACCTTGGTTCTCTTCTTCATGGCCCCCATTGGTTTTTCTAATTCTTGGATAGGCCTATTTCATCGCCTTCTCCTACCCTTTTTGAGATCTTCTAAAAAAATTGATAGATAAGGAATGACTATAAAAAATGTATTGTCACGTGTGAAAGGAACAACTAACAAAGAGAAGCAAGTTAGGAATCAAAAATGAAAAAAATGGTAGCAAGTAATAAAGAATAGAAATGTTAAGGACAACTACAAAAAGTTAAATGAAACAAATAACTATGTCTAAAACACCAACTGAAAGCTATGATTCCAAAAATCTTGATGTGAGTATACCAAGCTTGCAAATAATAACTCTAATTAAGAAGAACAAGGGACCGAGATGCAATCGAGAAGGAATGTCAGGGATTTCTCTAGATAGATTGGATATATCACTAAAGCTAAACTATTTATAAGGTTTCTAATGTAGTTATCAAGGTTTCTAGGAATTAAACAATGGTTTTCGTTAAGCTAAGAGTGCCTGTAATTACAGGATAAGAGTGTAAACTAACATAATATTAACAACCCCGTGACTAGAAAAGAAAGAGAGATAATGACTATTTACTAAAAAAGGACAACGCAATTAATCCTAAATAAGGAGATTGATTTCTCTCAGATAAATAGAGCATTTATCCAGGGACAAGGTGAAATTCTCTAACAAACTACAAAATATCTGACTAAATAAACTAAGCACAAGGACCAATTTATGTATCTTAGGAAGAAACAACTAATAGTAACAAGTAATCTATTTGAGAAAGTAAGAACAATTAGGTGAATTAAGCAATTAAAATTCTAAATAGTTGATTATGGAGGTGTTTTGTTTGGGGTATTTTTATTCATAACCTAGTTAGGGTTATATCATGCAACACAATCATAAAACCTAACCAATCAAACAACATAAGTAAGACAATGATGGACTGTCCTATACTACTAGTTGACCATGGTTTCATAGGATATTGATAGGAGAACTAGTCACTATCACCACTTACCCAACCTTATGAGGTTCATTTTACTAGGTGTAATAGGTACAATTTGGTCAAGACCACACTAGTGTAGGTTCCTTTGGTGTTAGAGCTTGCTCTCTTGAAAACAATTCTCAAAGTCCTAGAAAAGTAATAGAAGTTATTCTCATTCATCTTGTCCTTCTCAAGGATTGATCACAATAAAAATATGTTTGTATCCCATTAGTTTCTACAAAATAAGACTTTGTAACTTTCATCAAAACACTTTTGGTTTGATTTGATAACATTAATAATATTAATTAGGCCTTAAATAAATTATCACTCTCACTATTTTCTTCAAATTGATAGCACTCACTATAAATTTAGAAGATTGCAACTAATAATCTTCTAGTGAGCCAAGATCCATAACAATTAAGTTAAAACCCAACCAATGTTGGCGCACGAAACCAATTATTAAGGTAGGAAACATTTTCTAATAACGTCTAGCCAAGATCCAAAAGAATTAACTAATTACCCAACCTAAGTTGGCATTCAAAATCAATTATCAAGGTAGGAAACATTTACCAATTATGCCTCATGCAATTCTTGGATAGATGGTATGCACAATTTCCATTGTCCATCTGTATGATTCTAGTAACTTAATCCTATTACGGCCACCTAGTTAAGTTTGACCCAAAAGTGAACATGATAGAATATGCGCCCTATGGTTGTAGACCCACATATCTACCAAAACACTTCTACGAGATAGATGGCACTCCACGCTAGACATGCCCACACTTAATCCATCAAAATTTTCAAGTGTGTCTCTTATGGAAATAATATTAGACTTAATATTATATAAAAATGCATATACATATACAGTCACCACAAACTTATAATATGTAACATAGACATTCTATATCCACAAACGAAACATGCAATCATTGAACATATGAGTGATAGTTTTGGCCAATATAATGCAATTCTTTGTATCCACAAAGAATTGCTCCACCTAAGGTCATAAATCTCATGTAACATCATGTATAGTCGCTGGGAAAGGTAGGTTAATCAGATGAGCCCTCTAATCGATCTCTTAGACTTCCCAATTCGTCGATCGGCTTCCATTGGTCAGTCGAATGGATCTATCTCATGTAGTTGAATGGACTCCTCTAGTCAATCTCTTGGGCCTCTAGTCAATCAATTGGCTCCTCTTGTCCACTGGTCTCATCGGTCCTCCATTCGATCAATTGATTCCTTAGTCGGTCAACCTTCCTAGTGTAGAACAAATTTTCCTTCCCAAAACAAAAATTAAGATTATCCTATTTCATATTACAAAATAAAAGGGAAACCTCAAGTTACATTCAAGGTGAGTATAGGAAAGAGATCATTAATTTACATTTAAAAAGGAGGTGAGAGGCTCAAAATGTAAGACGAGTTAAACCAGAAAAGAAATCAAACAACCAAGCACATACATTATAAGGGGTTTGGCCATATCGATGCATTCATGTACCATCAAAATAGTTTTAGGGAGATGTGTAAAGATTGCACATATTTACCATATTATATACATATATTAGCTTAGATGTGGTATTTAATGAGATATTCACATTTATCATTTTTATATTTACATTTTATGCAATAAAATAAAATTCGATCACATTTTTAGAACCCACATATTATGCATCAATCATTATTCTATCTTAGTGATTGCTCTCGTGGCTGGTTCACATTCTAAATTGGTTGATTCACTTTCTAAACTAGTCGATTCACATTCTAGTTTAGCCAATGTACAACCAATGTTGTCTAAATTGACTCAGCACTTGAGTCAGTTGACTCATATTCACAGTCTTAAATTGAATAACTAGACACTTTAGTAAGCAAGTTAAACCTTATTCATGAGTAAACTCCTATCCCAGGTGCATCCCATGCGTGTGACCCTATAGGTCCCAAGTTATGTTGGTAGTCAATGTCCATAACCAATTTGACATCACAAACAATGAGAGGTATCTAGCAACACATTACTTCTACCTAAGTAATATGAAAGTTGGAGAACAACTTCCACCTACAATCCATGATCAGTGTTATAGTGAGCATATAGTCCCTTTGTCTCTGATATCTAGATTGAACTTGAGACATGGAATTGTCACCCTCTCAAAATTTAATCCATGTTCTTTGAACTAGAGCTGACTATATGAGATGTGTGTGAGCTCATATATCACAAATTGACTCACACAAGTATTTTCATACATATTTCAGTCTATCTTATCAAGTGGCCATGATATCCATCTCCCATAGGAGGGACAAATCCCATGTAAATCATTCACAACCAATCCCCATGTGTTACAATGCACTCGAGATCACTTCTACAACAACCCGTATTCAAGGTCCCATTGGAAGATGTCAAAATACATCAAACAATATGTGATGAGTGTAGTGACTTCAAGTCTAATAACCAAAATCACCATTATTATTATGAGAGTTGATTCTGACTACCATTCTATAATGACCTCACTTTTTTGGAAACCTCCAATTAAGCACGGCCTTAAAGTTGAGAGCCATTACCTAAAATTTCCCAAGAATCTAGATTTAACCAAATAACAAATAATTTCCATTAATCCTAATATTATTTACAAAATGCTTCTTGAGGAGTTACATGAACTTCTATCATAAGAATTGTACATGTGAGAACCATATGAGAATAAGTATCTACCTAATCCTCCTTAAAAGTTAAGTTTAATATCTTCAAGTAATTTCCTCTATCCATCATATATGGATTTCATCTTATGTAGCTATCTAAAATGTTGTGATACAAAAGCACAAATTAGCTTATCTAAACATAATGTGTATGTAGGGTGAATCCAAAAGTGTTCAAATACATTACAACATATAACAATCAATTACTTCCAAATAGGAACTGTCATTTTGTTCACAAAATCTTTATTTATTTGATACTCATTGTTGTATTATAATTGAACAGAATGTAAACAAACATCCAATATTTTAGTTTTCCAATCCTCGAGAAACACTCAGAAAGTGTCGAAATACTAATGTAGGTTGTCATAAGAGTAAACACATGCCTCAATGGTGAGCCATGCAGATTATGCAAGTATATTATCCAATCAATTAAGTAAACCAAACATTCAATTTTAATCTGCACGTACATAAATCCTAAAGTATCACCATCTCATTAATAACATTAAACCCTACTTGGTCCTATCCTATGGTGTAGATTTGTCTCAAGTTTAGGATATGGATTAAGGTCTCAAACCCTATTTCCCATGCATATTGATGATTAGGTGAAACCCTAATTACTAGATCCAACATATCCTTTTCACTATGATCACCTAGATTCAACCATGTTTATTTACAACATTACAAGATATGACATTTAAACCTTTATTCTTCATATACATGAGTATTCACATTGGAAACCTTATTATTCAATATTAACTATCATGATCATCTTATATTATCATTAGATTCAAAATTGTCTGATATATAACCCTGAAGAAAGGTTTTTAATGTTTTCATCATCTTAATACACCAATCTAGGGATTTTATATACTGATCACTTACTAAACATGTATCCATGGAACTTCTATAATTAGGCTCAGATCTAGGATACAAAATTATTTTATTTGTGTTCCTCTTGTTTTTTTTATTGATTTGACATACACATTTATTATAATCTAACATATCATTAAATAATTAGGTTTAACACTAAAATAGTATACACCAATGAATGATTGACACCTCATCTATCTAATATCTTGTATTACCTCTCTTTTCTCTGGCTCGCAGATCCATGACAAAAGTATGTTAGTTGAAAAATCTGATTATGGCTCACCTTTCATCTCTGCACCCTTGTGTCCTTCTCACACAGGTTATGTGGACGGCACAGCCTACTGGAGATTGGTCTACCTCACATGCCACCCTTGTCTAGCCCCCACCTCCTGAGTCCAAACCATGGTGACACGACCTCCAACTCTTGGGACCCTCTCTAACCTTGGTTCTCTTTACTGATATCGCCCCGCGTGTGTATGGTTGCCATCTGTTGGGTCAACCCTGGGTGGCTCTAGGCTCATAGCCTTTGTAATCATGGAAAGGGAACCAATCCCTCCACCCAGCCTAGTCGTTATGTGGATGACTGTTTAGTTGGGCAAATGGTGATCGGAAGAGTGGATAATAGGGTCATCACTTGAAGTAGTGTTGCAGGTCTATAATGGAGGAAAGCAAATCAATGGTCGCACCAAGACCTCTTGCAGATGATCTTAAAAGTATAGAAACCTTTTTGGAGTTATCAACCTTCACCCTTCTCCTAGGGATCTGGTAGTAGCTAAAAAAAATTCTTCATCGTCATCCTACTGCCACTTCTACCTGACTCTATGCAGTGTCACTATTGCAAGAAGACTCTAGGATCGGTAGACTGTGTCATGTAGGAGGTATAGGGTTATGTTAGGGTGCTTCAAATGAAGAAAGGAGATGGCATACCAGGATTTGCTCCTTCTTGATCACAAGGAAAGAAAATAAGGGTTAGTATAATGATTACCACTACTTCCATTCGATTTTAAACAATTCAACACTAACTAGGAAATAATATTTTCCTTCTAGTATCCTCTCTTTTCTCTCATGATTATGACAAAATACTCATGGAAAATTATGCTTAGTTGTCAACATTTAATATATTCCCAATATAAGAATTCACACATCCATAACTTAATTGCCAAGTTTACTTGATTAATACACAAATGATATAAAGGAAATCATACTGTTGTGTGGCACATATTGGATAATTTGAAACTCTTAATTACTTGGGATCTAGATCATTCCTTGTCTCATCTTTGATATACTTTCTTAAATCAATTATTTTACATTTCTTGGAAACTCACTAATACCCTTTTGTTATATATTTCTAGTGAGTTGGGATTTATTGGGATGTCTTTCCCATAAAATTTGTCTCCTTGTAATCATTATTTGAAACAACACCATTATCTAATGGAATATCATTTTTCTCCCAATTTTTGGATTCCCCTTTGTTCTTTATTATTTCAAGTATACCAAAGGTTAGATCAAAATAATTATAATTGTTGTCTCAAACATTGTGTTGCCAATGATGACTAGATAATTATCCTTTTAATTATCTACAACACCACATATCTTTTTTTCTTTTGGAAGCTTGTTCAATATTCCATAATTCTATTATTTAAAAATTCAATAATCCATTGCTATTTTATTTATGCATAAAATCTCTTATTCCTTTGTCTTGTAGACCCATGCCGCAAAGTGGTCACCATTGTTATTTAATCAAATATAATTTGGGAATATTGCAAATATGTTCATTTAAATAATTCATTTTTTCTCAAAAGTGAGGATCTTACATTCATGACTCATCCCTCCTTAAAAGGAATTTTGTTCCCAAAATTCACACCTAGTCGGCTTAATGGTGAATGTTAACTCAACTTAGTTTCAACCCTTAGGGTTAGCAACCCTACTTAGATATCCTTACCATCATTTATTGATATGCAAATTCCTCATATTATGACTAAGATTGGTACCTTAATTCAATTTAATGTATATTTACATTCCCATTCATATAACAACATCATCACTTCACCATTTTATTGTCACTTGTATTTCATTCCATTTGGTGATTTCCTTTCTCACCTATATTTTCAACCTATATCTACTTACCTTCACATTAGGGTGAGGTATAACCTCAAACCTTAGATCATCAACTCTTCTTAAAGTATTCATTCTCATATGTCAATTTTAAGCATAACATGTGTGTACCCAATCTCTCTCCCTCGTAATGGGATTAAAAAAGTGTTTCACTATAGCCCAATTACAAAGTTCATCTCATTCTAAGAGGAGAGATGGTGTACACACATAGTATCTTAAATTTTGCATAGTTTGGTTTTAATCATTCTCAACATGACTCTAAGCCATACTTCCTAATCCCACACCTTTCTTATATTTTATGAAGTCAAATGCCTTTTTCACTCTTGAGTTTTTGAACAACTCCTCTTAATATTTTACATCACTTCTTTACATCTTTTATGTTTACACCTCATGTAGTATGACCTCTGCCACTTCCTCAAGGTCTTTAGGGGTAAATGTAATTTTAGAGTGATATTATCCTTATGCATCTAGGAAGTGTCTCTCACATTCACCCCTTGGGCCACATGAACTCATGAAGGTGGCCAATATCCTTAGTCATGGGCCTCAAGCAAATGTAGTTGTTTCCTTTTCACCCTTAGGCCTTATGCAATCAGGATACAATCATCTCTTGATCTCGTCAGTCTTAAGTACATTTGAACTCCTTACATGAACTTGGGATTGACTTAGGGTTCTACTTTTTCTAAGGGTTTACTGATGACAAATTATTTTCATATGTAATTCTTTAAACTAGATTTCCTCCATCTCTTATGGTGCTCATTATTCACTTTACGTCCCTTCATTGGGCTCATGTTGACCTTTCCTTCTCGCTTGGTCTCATATTGTCATCCACTTCCATAGTGGATTTGACTCATGTTCTTTATAGATGGCATATGTGGGTTCATAGACTTATACTCAATATATGTGTTTTCATATTTTTTTAACTCAATTCTTCAGACTTTCGATGACATTTAAGGTTACCACAATCTTTAATTGATTTATCATCTCATCCTTCTAGGGAAGGTCCTAACCTCAGGTGCCTTCTTCGCTCAGAGGAGGAGACCAGGATTTCTAGCCTCAACTTGACCCCAAGTTCTTAGGGTTTTGCCTCCACATAATTCCTTTTTCCCACTCTCAGGTTGACCCACCCCAGGTCAAAAGATCCACCCTAAAGTTGAATTTTCACTTTTATGTAACCATATTACGTTGAACATATGTTTTATATTATAACTTCTTAGCCCATACCTACTCAATCTATATGGTATACTCTCTCATTGGGAGGTATTCATACTCATTTTCTAGGATAATTTCAATGGTCTACCCACTCTCTAGGGGTAATCTCCATCCATACCCACTCATTGGAGGTATTCACAACGTCATACTCACTTGTTGGGAGTATTTCTATAAGGAGTGGGACCCAGAGGGGATCCACTCCAAACTAAAACTTGAGAAATTAGACATCCATTCCAAATAGACTCAAAAGGTATCCTAGAACATGTGTAAATTTTCAAATCTTATATAATGGTATTCATTTTTACAAAAGTACATCATCATCTCCCATATAGGGTTTACATGAAAGTTACAACATAAGGATTTAGTACGGGGAATTCTAAACCATATCAAGATTGTGCCCAGGCATGAACTCCTTAAGCTAGGTCTATCATAGCATGCCAAGTCCTCCACGTCCTACACATGAGGTTGGAAGCATACCCCAATAAGAGGAGAAAAAGTAAAAGATATCAGCAAAAGGATAGTACATGCATACAAAAATAGAATTAAGTAATATATGGAGTAAAAGGATATCAAGTAAAGAATGATTCCCATAGAAAAGATAAGGACTACCCAGTTGGGCATAAAAATATGAATTCAATAAAATAAGAGCAAAGCATCCATGTGTTTCACAAGTGACAATACTAGAACAATATAAACATGTACCATAAATATGGAGTGAGTAGGAACTTATAAATGTCTACTCTAAATATGGAGTGAGTAGGAACTTATACACATATACTTAAAATATGAGGTGAGCAAGGACTTATATACATCTACTTCTAGCAGGATAGGATACACATCTACTCAATTAATATCTCTTGTAGGAATTATCACCTTTGAATTTTCAATTGTGGGAATTTACACATCCACATAAAATAACATATGTAACATTATGCTAGCAGTCACCACATCATGCATAACTAAATATTAAGCAAGAATAAATCAAAGTATGAGGGATGAGAACATCCAATAGAATAATGTGGGATTAAAGGATCCATGTAAAATTCCCATCACATAAATGTGCAACATAAACATACACCACAACGTGGGTAAATTTTAGGATTCATCAAGAATAAAAGCATAAGATGAATTTAAAAAAAATGTCCATCAAACTATGATGATGAAAAGATCAGAAACAATTAAGATATTTCACATGAAATATATTCTCAAAAGAAAAAGAAACATTGTGTAGGCTATTGTCCATGGGACTAAGAGAAAGATAAAAATGGATGATTGCTCAAAGAAATAATAAGGGATTTAAACATACATCACTCCAAAGTCTTAACAAGTCCATAGTCAGTCCTAGGTCCAAGCCTGCGTCTCCAAAGCGCCTATTAAGCATATATGTAGAATTAGGGTTAGGTTAGGGTTACATTAATTTCATAAACCCTAAAACAACCTTTTTATTATCTATGAATTAGGTTATCAAAATTATGCTATATTATAGATTATATTTTCTAATTTTAAAACATATTTTACTTTATTTTATAGACTTATAATTATTAGTTATGAATTTTGCTAGTAATAACTAATTAGAAGAATCCATTAAAATCCATATATTAAGTAATTTGGAATTAGATGATAAAATTAATATCAATAGATATCGAAAGTTCCAAGGATCCCATTTTTTTTAATTTGTTGATAATTAGAAAAACAATTTATGAATTTATAGATTCTGACCAATCAGAAAATTCCGTTATGCCACATAGGAAAGAAAACTTCAAAAGAGAGAGAAAAGAAACATTGAACTGGCCCAATTTCCACTAGCCATCTCAGAAAGTCCCATTGCCATCACAACATCTCGCCTCATAGTAGAAGCAAAACATGGTGAAAAGACCAGCTTGCACCTGGCGAGAACAACAAAACAAATGGAGAAGCGAAGGGCAATCTAGGGGATTTGTCCATTAGAACTGGCTCTGTCCTTCACCTTGCGACATAGAAAAAACATGATAGTAGAATTTCCTATAGGTGTCTCTTCGAGGTGTGAGAAGCACAAGAAAACTAGTGATAAAATATATGGAACAATCGTAGCTGAGTTCAAAATGAACACACGAAGATAGAGGCCCAAAAACCATCAGAATCAATGAAGAAACTAGATATTGTTCGCAGGAACTGAACACAAATGTGAAGATCACCTAAAGGGGTTTTCACATATATACATGAGTTGGTAGAATCAAGGGTGGGATGAGCTTATCTATGGCCTAGTTGATCTTTGTGGAGGGTTTTTTATCCTCACGGTGGTTGAGGACACACATAAGAACCTCAAGCTCACTGGAGAAATAAGTGGAAGATGGGTAATATAGTTTGGGGGCTACAAATATTGATGGAGCGATGGAAATCACTACCTCTGGGTCTAGAGAATCTACACAAAAGGTTTCTATATGGTTCAAATACCCACAAATATGAGAAGGAGCAAAAAGAGAATGAAATTGGGGCACGTCAGGGATGGTTGGGTGGCTGTGATGGTTGGAGATTCGGGGTATAAAATCCGTAGAAATATGGGCTTATTCGGTGTGAAATTAGTTAGGGAAAGTGAAATAGAAGGAATTAGGAGGAAAGGTTAAGAAACGAGGGAGAGAGGTCACAGAAACATTTGTTACAAAAATTCCACACTCGTAATGGTTGCAGATCCATAGGAAAGTGGACCACGATGACCATCCCTAGAATGGCTCATAGTTTCACACAAGAAATATATATGTAAAAGTATTAAAACAAGATATAACAATACTATAAGAATTAGAGAAGCATGTATAAATTTTTATATTCAAGAATGTCGATTTGTATTTCATTCCCGAGATTACTGTCTTGAGCACAGCAAATCTTAATTTGGGAACTACAATTTTGATAAACAAACCATATTAATAGTAAAACATTAAGTATGCTATAAAAGGGCATGCAAACAATTTAAGAATATATAAATGGTGCTTGGCAAGAGCGAGTACTAAGAAAGAATAAGAAATAAGACAAGAAAACATGACAACATTTTTTTATAAAATGCATGTTCTTCATTTCCTTTATCCATTATATTAAAATGGATTTCTTTATATTATGTACAATGTTTGACAACATATGATAACCAAACATTAAATTGGTATTCATAGGAAATGTAGCTCAACCAAGTAAGTACGTAGCCAAGCATTCATATAGGAATACATACAAGCAAGCCAATATAAAAGTAGGGTTAAGAGAAAATGTACCTTCTGGATAGTGACCAAGTTATGATATGATCTCTAGGGTTGGTCCATACCTAGGGTACCTAGGATGCATAACATATAACGTAGGGTTTTAGTTCAAAAGGGTATTGGTAATCTAAACAACATATAAATCATGTGGATGCTTCCCTAGATCTAGGTTTCACTAAGTTCAAACATAATTTCCAAAGTTTTAAACATGTATGTATTGATTTTACATAGCACAAGTATCAACATCAAGTCCCAGATCTGAGAGAACCATCCACATTAGACTAGATACAAAGGTCATATAATTTTTTATTTGGAGTTAGGGAAACATGAAATTGTGATGTTTACCAAGGTTTAGTCATGCAATATCACATATAATCACATTAGGTCAAGATCGTGCAATAGGGTCATGCATCTAAGTCATAAAAGAGAAAAAGAGCATAGGATAGATCGGGTGGGTGTTAGAGATACATGCATGATGTTTCTATTGGCTTGGTCTAAGTAGAGAAAGACAATTTCATATAAGTCACATTTATCACATAGAAACAAACTAGTTCAACTAGATCATGTCAAAGCACAAAGGTGGTACTTGAGGTCCCATTAATCAAACATGAACCACTTGCCATGATATCTTGACTTCACATGTAACAAAATAACATATAGTTTACCAATTTCGAGACTAAAAGATTAGATGATGACAAATTAAGCCACACTCAAATTTGATCAATTCATATCATGTATGCACATAAATGGGCCATTTGAGGGTAAGCATAGCCATAGGAGGTCAAGATTAGAACTAGAGTGCATTAGGTGGCCCAAGACATCAAGAACAATAAAAGTAAATTAAGAATTACTAATTTTGTGGATTAGAGTAGTTAGGGTTCATAATGAATACAAGATATGCATGATTGAGGTTGATTAGTAAGCATAATATCATAAAGAAAATGTCTTTACTAAATTAGAGATGAAACATGCAGACTCAACAGAAGTCATTAGTCTCATTAGCAAGGTGGTGTTTTTCTAATCGAAATGGTATATAAAATCATACGATTTGGTTAAGAGACTTAGGAGTTATGTAGGTTTGAAGATGTAGGACGATTTGACGATGAGCTGCGATAAAGGCTCTTGGCTCCCATCGATCCACGAAGAGGGTTGGGGTTGCTAGCAACATGCAACGAGCTGGTGTAGGTCGGGGCGAGGAAGATCACGAGTGTTGGTGATGTGAAGCCAGGTCACTGGAGTTGTGTGGTGCATTATGTACAGATGGAGACCAGAGCGAGAGAGATGGGTCGTGACCTGAGCACGATGAGGATATGGCACCAAAGATGCATCCATTGGGACCACTGGTGACCCATCGGATGGACATTACTTCATCCCTAACCTTGGGTTAGGTGTGGTGGATAGGAGTGGTGTTGGGGGTGCGACAGCGTTTCTGCGAGAATGCAAGAGCAAGATGAGGTCAAAGAGGAAACATATGTCCTATTTATAGGTGGAGAGCTGGGGTGCTAGGGTGGTTTAGGGTTGTGGAAGGTGTTAATACCAATGGAGGATAGAAATCTAGAGGCCAGACTGCCACTGGCCCCACCCAATAGATCGGTGCACCTCATTGGCTTCGACAACGACTCAAGTAGACTAAAGTATGGATAAGACGGTCATGTACAAGCAGGATTGGTGCTGCTAAAAATCCTATTGCACCTGTTGTGGAGCAGTTGGTAGGTAGGTGACAATGCTCTTGACCATTGGATCACAACACAATCCATGGCATCACGACATCCAACGGCTCGCATGGGCCGTCCAAGGGCAATCCGTGCGGAAAGGAAAGAAACATGGAAAAAGGGTATAGGTGGCCTATGTGGGCCGCACGCCCTTGGCCCATAGGTGGTGGCCGGTAACATACCAGATATGGAACCCTATCCTAGAAGTTTGATCTTTTGGGTTTAGCCAAGCAAGGTTGGGGTTAGATCTAAAAGATGTTTGGTATGAACCTAATGAGCTAATGTATGAATAAATCGCCCTAATGTAACATAATGTTCTCACATTAATATTAAGCCAATAATAGACACATAAAATATGTCACATGAGATTAAATAAATTATATACAATTTTGCGCAAGTAATCACACATAATTCTTTTGGTAATAATATTAAGTTGTGGAACATAAATGGATGAGCAATAATGATAATAGTGAAAAAATATGAAAACCTAAGTAATAATGTGAGACTAATGGCCACAAATATCAATTATGACATAATTCATTAAAAAGAAACCCTAAAAGTGAAATGTAAGTTAAATATCATGTTCCTTAGGTCCCAATTTCCTTGGGAGTCAAGTTTCACATTATTCATATAATAATAATTAATTTAATTCATTTTGGATAGAGAAGATATATGTTTTCCCCAAAATATTAAATAAAATAATAAATGACTCCTAAAGAGGAAAATAATCTTGGATTCGTAATCTACATAATATAGCCATTTGAGGAATTCTCATCCAATTTGGAAGATGTTTGATTAAAAGATGAAATCAGGAGAGAGAAATATGTCGAACTTTCAAAATAATAAATAAATGCTCAAACAACTTCAACATGTGAAACTGATGGACAATTTGTATCTAACACATTAAATATAACTTGTGGGTGAACTCACATCAATTTTGGATAATTCTAGACGTCTGTAATGCATTAGGAAAGAGAAAATATGATTTACTTTAAAAGAATTAAATAAAATAGCAAAAGTCTTCAAAAGGGAAAATCAATGTCAAAATCAGATTCTAAATGTCCTAATTAAGCTAGTTATCAAATTCTATTTATTTTAGACCTTGTTTGTACCTTCAATTGAAGAGAAAGAACAAGTAAAATAATTTAATCAATACTTTACAAAATTCGGATTAGAAAAACTAGCCTGCATAAACAGTAACCACGGACCAAGGTCTAATATTTTGGGTATAACTCTCTTATTTCTTAATGAAATTTCACAAAATAACTTGCTTTGGATTGCAAATTTAATTTCGCATATATCCTTAATATATTCATAGCCTAATGTGGAGAATTCAAGAAATGCCTAAACTTTTTCTTCAAGTCTTCTGAAACAACTTCTCACACACCCCCACTTATAGATACCTCTACCCTGGCCTTCCACTGTTGTTTTGTGAACCTCTTCTCATCCCAATTTTATCATTTCTTGAGTGTGTGGCTTCTGATGGTCGTCCATTGGTTTTGTCTTCCATCATAGTTTCACCCAGAAGCTGAACATGGTTCTTGGTTTGAGTTTGCGGCACCGCTCCCCGATGTCATGTTTATTTTGAGAGCGTAATTGGACCTCAGTTAAATAACTCAGGCACTTTTTTTAAGGTGTATTGTCCTATATTAGTTGCCTATCAGATCGGCATCTGCAAGGTTCATAACATCAGTAGGAAAAGAACTATCGTAATAAAAATAGCTACTACTAATGGTCGCCTTCCTTGCTAGCTGGTGTGCTAGTTCGTTGGCTTGCCTTCTACAAGAACTAAAAACTATTCTATCAAAGGACGATTTCAGAACTGCAATTTCACGGAGGAGAGTTCCCAGCAGATCAAATCTTTTGGTTTCGTTTGGGATGTGGAGGATGACCGTTTCTGAATCGGGCTCGACAAATAGGTTATCCGGCTGCTTCGTCTTCGCCAGTTTGAGACCTTCTTGGATTGCCCATGCTTCAGCACAGTTGACATCCTGCAGGGAGGGGTTTCTTCGACCTGCTACATAAAGGACTGAACCATGGCTGCATGTCCCTCCATACCTGGCCAGCGCCATTGAAGCCCTGTACTCCCACCGTAGCGTCGCAGTTCATTTTGGTCTGTGACAGTTCTGGCGGTTGCCACCTGGCTTCTACTCGAGAGTTCCCCCTGTGGTGGTTGTGACATTGTGCTCTCCGGTGATTTCTTATTTGTTCTAGTAGAGTTCTGTGGATGATAGATGGCGGCCGAATCTTATTGCCAAAGATGTGGTCGTTTCTTCTCGTCCAGATTGACCAGAGCGCAGCGACCATGGCATCATCTTCCTCTTCCGTTCCCGCTATTAGAAGTTTCATGCAGGCTTGTCCCGCTGTATGATATTCTACTCCCTTCACCCTCGGTTGTATCTCCGGTAAATAGTCACGCCAGAGGTCCCAGGCTTGCGAGCATCTGAACAAACATGTTTGAGAGAATATAATCACATTAAAGGGGATACTTGCCATAAAACAACATAAAAAGATTGTGCCACATATACATCCACTACCATGGTGGAAAATGAAGCACATATCCTGGAATCAGGGCACATAACCCATCATCATCAACATCAACCTGCATGCGTGTGAGATAAGAATAGCCCTAGAACAATATAAAGACAAAGGCAGCCAACTCCCATAAAACTGAAGCCTGATAGAATGACACATAATCAAACTCACAATATATGAATGTGCGACAAAACTCATAAATTTTAAACCCGGGTATGGGACACATAACCTCTATCCCAAAAATAATAGCATGGGCACATAACCCAAAAACTAATGCAATTACACTACTCTAGTGCTACTGAATCGCATAGCATGTAAAATGTAGAGGCAAGTAGAAAGTAGAGTCATATTATACAATGTTGCCATCACACAATGGACAACACATACATCCACAAACATGTGGGCACATGATATCACATACCAAAAAATAAACATTCACCTCAAAGTGGACACATATCATCAAATAAGTCCAACATGTGCGAAGGCATAAGAAAAAGAGTCCAAAAAAAATATCCATGATCACAAGATCAGTAACAAATAAGATAGTTCACATGAACCATGCTTTTCAAAAGAAAAGAGTAATGTGTAGGCTAATGTCCACATGACCAAGAGAAAGAAGAAATATAGGTCAATTGCTAAAGGAAATAATATGGTTCACAAACATACCTTAATAATGTGTGTATCAGTTTAGGGCCCACACCCTAGATCCAAACAAAATATCTCTTCACCTAATTTCATATTAGATGCAAATCATTAATTAATGATTATATTGCAACATAAGAAAATCACATTTTTATTAAATTGAATTAAACTCTGAAAACATCACCAACTGATTTATTAGATTCTTTTATTTAAGAAAACATATCTTTTTATCTAATTTGGAGTTTATATGATAAAGTCACATTTATTATGTGTTTTATACGTGTATTTTATTTTCCAACTATGAAATTATTTTTATTAGATAAATAATATTTTTCCAATTCCAAAATATATATATTTATAATTTTTAGACCAGTAGATTAAAAGATATGAATTTTACAAGATGAACCAATCACAAAATTAGAAAAAGCCAAATCAGTAGGGAATTTGTGAGAGATGAAGAGAATTCGGATGGGTAAGGAGAAACTTATCTGAGAGTTTGGGGAAAAACTGCATTCATCATTCGTTCGTGTAACAAATTAATTGATCATGAAGAATAAGTGCCAGAGTTATTTCAGGGTCTAGGCCGCCCTGACACGGTAAACGCCCTCCGGTCATGGTGCTGGAAGGAAAGCCCGAACATAGTCTTTGTGATGGAGTCTATGATGGTAGGTACGGATTTGGAAGTTGTCAAGATAAAATGTGGGTTTACCTAAGGAATATGCATTTCCAGTGTTGGCAGAGCAGTACATTAAGATGTGGTGGAGGGATGTGGATCTTAAAGTTACATCTTTTTCACAACATCACTGTAACTGTGAGATTATAGATGTAAACACAAAAAGTGTATGGAGAGCTATTGGGATTTATGGTTGGGCAGATCAACATAAAAAACACAGGATTTGGGATCTCAAGAGGGAGTTAAAGGCAAAATCTGACCACCCAACAATTTTCTTTGGAGATTTCAACGAAATTGTCTCCAATTCTGAGAAGTAGGGATGACCACCAAAATCTCTGAGATATATCCAAGAGTTCAGAGACGTCATTGATGATTGTTATCTCACCGATTTGGGGTATAGAGGTAGTATTTTTACATGGCAGAGGAGACGAATGATGGAAACAATTATTCGTGAGAGGCTTGACAGAGCACTTGCATGTCCATCATGGACTTCAATCTTCCCCTAGGCCAGGGTGGTTCATCTCACCAAGTACGAGTCCAATCATGTGCCTATTATCATCCACACAAAGCAGAGAGCCAAGAAGAAAAAGAGAAGACAACAATACTTTTACTTTGAGCCTATGTGGGTAGAGGAGGAAGGATGCAAGCAGATCATTCAGACATCATGGAGTAAACATCAATATGCGGGCATACATGACAAAATGAAGGAGTGTCGCATCAAATTAAAAGAATGGGCTTCAGAGAAATTTGGGAAGCTGAAAAAAAGAATCAAGGAACTGGAAGGTCAACTAGAGGAATGCCAACAATTACCACCAGACAATAATAATCTAGAAAGATGTTCAAATATAGCAGCTGAGTTACAAGACTGGAACAGGAGAGATGAGGTCTTCTGGCATGCTAGGGCCCGCGTTAATGAAATGAGGTCGGGAGACAGAAACACTACCTACTTCCACCACAAAGCGTCCCATAGAATGAAAAAGAATGGAATTGAAGGGATGAAAAATGCAGAGGGGCAATGGATGATAGAGGAGAAGGAGATAGAAAACATCATCAAAGATTTTTTCTAGAATCTTTTCTAGTCCTCTAATACATCAGGTTGGGAGGAGGCGATGAAGGGGACAACTATAAAGATTGAAGATGAGTAAAGAGAGTTCCTAGAAAGAGACTTCACTATTGAATAAATCCTAACAGCAATCAAAGGCATGCACCCGAATAAAGCTCCGGGACCTGATGGCATGAACGCCCTATTATTTCAAAAAATTTGGCACATAGTGGGTGAGGATGTGTCGAATTACATTAAAGGTTGGTGGAAATATGAAAGAAGCATCGCTGATATAAAATCTACTCTAGTAATCATGATACCAAAGGTGCAAAAACCAATGGAGGTAGGAGAGTTCCGACCTATTAGCCTATACAATGTTCTGTACAAAATAGCTTCAAAAGTCATTGCGAATAGAATGCGGCCCCTGATGGACAAGATTGTGTTATAAAATCAAAGTGCTTTCATCCCTAGAAGACTTATCATTGATAACGCACTCATTGCATATGAACTGTTCCATACAATGAAAGGGGGAAAAAGGAAGGAAGGGAGGATACCTGGCCCTCAAACTTGACATGTCTAAGGCATATGATAGAGTGAAATGGAAATTTGTGGATTTCATCCAAGGAAAGTTGGGGTTTGGGGAAAGATGGAGAAAGAAGATTATGGATTGTATGTCAAGTATTTCTTATTCCTATGATATTAATGGGGATTGCACCAGAGAGACTCTACCTTCCAGAGGACTATGGCAAGGTGACCCTTTATCTCCTTATCTTTTCATCCTTTGTGTTGAAGCTTTCTCTACATCACATGTAGTCGCCTCACAACAATGAGAGATCAATGGAATTAGGGCAAGCTGACATGGTCCTCGAATATCTCACATTTTCTTTGCAGATGACTCAATTCTCTTTGTTAAGGCAACTAAAGAAGAATGTCTGAAGTTAGCTGACATTATCAACCAATACAAACGGGTATCCAGGAAGAAGATCAACTTACATAAGACTAAAGTTGCCTTTAGCAAAGGAGTTGACCACAATAGGAAGATGGAAATTACAAATCTTCTAAAGGTGAAAGAAGTGGACATACATGACAAGTATTTGGGGTTTCCCACAGCAGTGGGAAGATCCAAAAAGTAGGTATTCACCTATATCCAGGAGCATATATGGAGAAAACTATAAGGGTGGAAGGAGAAGATGCTATCCAAAGCAGGAAAGAAGATCCTCATCAAAGGGGTTTCACATGCCATCCCGTCATACATCATGAGCATATTCCAACTACCATCATATCTGCTAGACTCTATTTACAACATCATAGCGATGTTCTAGTGGGGAGCCAAAGAGGTAGAACGAAAGATAGCATCGGTAAGCTTGGAGTCCTTATGTAAGCCGAAAAATTAGGGAGGCATGGGGTTCACAAACATTCACACCTTCGCTAAGAGAGATGAGTCCCCGATGCATGGGTTCTTTTGACATGGTTTGGTGGAGAAGGTTAAGTTTGACCTTACCCCTCAAGATAAAGTAATATGTGATGAGTTCCATGTGTCCAATTTAGAGTACTATGTGGGGTACCCGACCATGTGCTGAACAATGAACCTAGTGAGCCCTAAGGGAAGCTGAAATGGCCTGAGTCCACCTGTGTAGTTTATAGACGCCAGGATGAAAGAACTCAGAGAAAAGAATATGTGATGACAAAGGTTCTTTGAAAATGCCATGAGTAAGGTAAAGCCACATAGGGGCCAATGATGGACAGAGAAAAATCTTACCCTGAATTGTTTGTTTGCTTGATGGAATTTTGAGGACAAAATTCTTATAAGAGGGGAAGGATGTTACAACCCCAATTTTTGGGTTCATATGGAGGAAAATACAATTTTCCCAATAACTATATGATTATGACAATTATAGAAATTATATGTGTATTGAATGGATTTCCTTGATAACGAACCCTTTTACATGAATGTTTCGTGGGCCTTACTGAGTAACAAAGCCCGAAATGTTTAAAAGAGGACAATGATGGATAGAAATCTAATAATAAAATAAATTGAATTAATACTAAGAATAGTCTTATAGAAGACTAAGCTTTTTAATTATGGAGTGGATTTTGAATCCACATGGACTCTTGAATAAAAGGGAATCCCAATAAGGAAATAAAAGTTAATGCAAGAGAAAATATGAATGCAATTAACTTGCATAAAAAGAAAAGACATTTATCTTTTTGGGAACTCAAGCATGGTATATGAGTAGATAATACCAATGCAAGGTTTTTCCCCTTTGTTTGATAAGGAAAGTGAGTTCACAAAAGAGAAGGGTTTGGAAAGCTTTTTGGAAGAAAAAAAAGGGATAAGTTATCCAATATATGTCTTCTCTTTATGTTTCTTTTGTGCGTAAGATGGAGGATGTAATGACTTTCCTTAACACTCATGTGTATCCAATAGACACGTTTTGAGTAATAGCATCGTGAAAGGGGAATTAATATACAAGAAAAAGAGGAAATCTTTGGACCATGAGTTGGATTGCTTAGCAAGGAACGATGGGTTTGGAAAGTGTTTAAGAGGAGGGAAGGATACATGTCGTATACACATGACCTAGGAGGAGAGTTCGACCGGAGGAAAAGAGAACCAGGCTAAAGCCCCGGTATTTCTCCTCCCTTCTTGATTCTTCTAGTATTATCTAGGGTGCTCTCCATGATATATATACATACATATATATATATATACATATATATATATATATATATATATATATATATATATCCTCTATAGCCCTCACGTAGAGAGAGAGCAGCCACCACCATCGTTCATGGCCATTTGGTCCTCATCATCACTTACTCCGTGCCCTAGACGAACCCTCGTTCAAGGCAAGTTGATGACAGGTCTGGATCCATGGTTCTTCGTCCACCTGGGAACTCCAGGGGAGTATCTCGTGCTGCTACATATGAACCTTGCACTCTAGGAGGGTGGCTCAGAGTTGAAGGAAGTTCCCAAACCCTCCCTGGCACTCGCAGGCCCCAAGATCTAAGGAGGAGACTCGTCGGCTGAGTTGCAGGCTGCCACTAGGGTTTCTCGTGAGGTGGAAGATGAGTAGTTTCTTTTCATGGACCAAGGCCTGCATAGGTGATCATACAGCACCAAAGGGGCTTGATCCATAGTGCCCCTCTCCTACAAAACTGCGGTGTGAGGCCAAGGTCAGCGAGCCGCCGCTCAAGAAGTCTGCAACGCTCGGTACCCAAGGGAGGGTGTCTCCCTCCGGGTGGCACTCCCTGGAGGCCATGAAGGAGGCCGACCTCTGGGGATGGATGGTGGAATCATGTAGGCGGAGGCAGCGAGGCCATCGGCTGGGGAGGAGGATGCGCGGACAAGGCGTTGGAGTCCCTACATCGGGTAGGGAATCACCCTAGCACAAGGAAGAAGGAAGGAAAGAGGCAAAAGACCAGTTTGCCCCTGAGAACAGGTTTAAGAAGCAAGGGCGCGAGCGTCTTTCCACCTGATCCGGCCCGCAAGGTATGTGCGGGGGAGTGCATTGCCTACGTGGCACCTCCCTATTGGTCACATTATGTTTTATTTTGAAAAATCATAACTAATTCTACGAAACTCGGATTAAAACAAGTCATATATGAAAATTGATCCTCAGAATGAGAGGAACACAAAAGAGTTTTTTTGGAAGCCTAATTCTGCTTGAAAATCAAAAAGTATAGGGTTTTACATCTTTTGATGCTTTAATTGATAGAAAAACCCTAGAATGATGTAAAAACAAACATGATGAATCTTTTATATGTTTTTGATCAATATTAACCTGTTAAGAATAAAAGGAATGGTAAAATCATAAAAGGATGATTAGTATGTTGGTTTTAGGGTTTTATGATCATGAACATGGTTTAATAGACTAAAAACCCTGATTTGAGTAAATATGAGTTTTAGTGGTCATAACATGATATTGCAAGAGTAAAACTATACTATAATGATTCTTTAACATAGTTTGGATTAGATAATTCTTAATGAAGATAATTGAGATGGTTAGGGTTTTGTAGGAAACCATAGAAACCCTAAATTGAATATAAAGGATACATCTTTGAAGACTAATAGGTTAATTGAAAGATATTAACCTGTTGATTAATAATATAGAGTTTTCATCAATTTTGTATACAAAATTGGTAGTTTTATGGCTTTAATCCATAAATGAAGAATAATTCTTATGGGAACCCTAATTGGGGTAAAAGAAGAGGAAAACCATGATATTTTGGATTAAGGAAGTAAATTACTAAATGATTATCCTAAGACTTATAGGAATATTAAAATTAGAGAATTTAAAGGTTTTAAGTAGATTTGATGAATTAGGGTTCTTAATAACTAAGAATGGAGGCAAATCCCTAATTTTCAAGGAAACCCTAAAATTGGAATAGAAATCCTAAGGATGATGATGATATTGGATAAATATTAATAAAAAGGAAATTGGTATATTTATTTAAGGATTTTGTGCATGATTGGGATTTCTATGTTCTGGTTAATTATGTCTTGAATCTGCAATCAAAGGTATGTGGTTACGCTTATGAATAATCACTTTAGTTTCACAACGATCTCTGAACGTGTTTATCAGTTGCTTGAAAATAACTGTTGAATGTCTATTTATTTCATGCAACTATAAAGTGACTTTGATTATCACTATAAATGTGTGTATATAACTAGCTAGACCGAACCTACCCCTGTGTCTATGCAAAGGCTAAGGATAACCTAGAGCAAGGTCTAGGGTATCATGAGTTAGAAATTGGGCTACACATGTGTAGTGCCATGAGACTCTTAGAATACCATGAGTTAAGGAGTGGGCTACCTACGGGTAGTGCCATGTGACTCAGCCCTAGAAATTGCTTCACCTATTAGGTGAAGTCATGAGGGGTATAATGAGAATCTACCATAAGGGAGGTAGTATCCAGGTCCACTGCAGGGACATCGCAGGGGATAGGGTACACATGGATCACGTAGTTATACTTAAAATGTAAAATCATTTGTTAAATGATAATTGATTGCAATACATTGTTATGGATAATTGCATAATTAGTGAATCCCCCACATACCAACTTCGGCTGACTGACATCTTATTTGTCGGCGTTTTAGGTACAAAACAAAAAGGACAAACAGTAAATCGTCATATTGTGAAATACATGAATTAAAGTTCAAGGAGGATTAGTTAGTTAGTCCAAGTCCTGGATAGAAGTTTAGAAATCAAAAATTTTCAAAGGTATGCAAAAATTTATTTTCTTACAGCTTTTCAGTATAGTCTATTAAAATTTGATAATTCTTCTTGGTTAATTGCCAAACCTTTGATCCGAAAGTTATGGGTGCGGCTTCGACTTCTTGGTCTCCTATAATTGGCGGTTATCGGGAGGTGGGGTCGTAACAACCATCATTGTGAGTACTGACTGTGACTACCATGTCATGGTTCCATGTGTCAAACTCACGGTGGGTCTGTCTGGTACACTTGTTCTCTAACAAGTACCTATGTGTTTGGTTTGATATCTCTATATCATGACTAATGAGATTCTGTCATCAACCAACACCACAATCCAGTCTTGTGTGTCATTGCTGTCTATCTACCTCCCACAATGACATCCGACTAGGGATATAACAAGAATGTACAAACTCTTAGCATCCATATGATCCCATCGTTCAGGTCCTGAACCTGAAGGCATATGTCATTGAGTACTGTCATTCTCTAGACATTCAATCTGTTCTATCACTATCTCATATGACTGAACCAGAAAGAATTGGAAGCTTTCCTTTGCTGTTTATCAAATCAATCTTAATGTATCCCACCAATCATCCCGTGATTGGCTCTCAGGGCATACATACCAACAGACTCCCACTTGCACTGCGAGCCAATCACCCTTGAATCATATTCATAGTGATCTTCAAACATGTCCCACATGTTACTGTGCTCTAGTGCGAACATAGTGAGTAATGGCAACACCTTGCCAAAGTCAGTATAAATTGCATGTCTCTCATCTCTTTGTTGTACGTCACACGTTTGAGATGGAGTTTCTGTAATATGTGATCTAGTATTCCTTTGCTAACCTTTAGCCACATTGCATGATCAAGGATTCCATACTTGTCATCAATGAGTGGAATATCTATAAGTTCATCTCATGAACTTCTAGATCAATATAGTATCCACTGCTGTTCTTTAACACATAGATACTCGACATTTCCTTTTAAATGGTTTTCTTGGAACACTTCCAATTATCAACAAACTTTCACTTTTATATATCCTATATATATATTGCGATTAATTTTCTGTCCTTTTTGGAAGTTCGCATGAACGTAACTCTTTACATTGAACTCTTCCTTATCTCCATAGAACTAGTACTTCTCAAGTACTTATCAAGTTATCATGGTATTCCAGTAACCCTTACTGGAAGTAGACAGACATCCACTCATCATGTCTTACATACGAGTTGTTAGGATGAGCACATCATATTTTCATGCCCTACATACAAGATGATAAATACACTTTGTTCTTGCCATGTCGATACATGCAAGATAATGGGATGATTACATACATGATAGATCCATATATATTCTTAGTGTTCCCATTCTTCATAAGAATTGGACACTTGGCCTTGGGATACTAACTTCATGTAACATGGACAGGTTTTCTCCCACTGAATCTGTGCACACTGAACCCTTCAGTACAGATTGCCAATGTATGTTTTCTCCTCTTTTAGGTCAAGAGGTTTTCGAGAACTATCTCTATAAATCTCTATTCCTATCACATAGGAAACATCTCTATCTTCCTTAAAGATAATTTCCACTTTTGGATTTCCATTCTAGAACATTTCCATTTCACATCAACATGTGGAATGTGAACACGCTCCCACTAAATCACAGATCCTTCTTTATCTTTGACATATCAGTCAAACCCTTTGACTATATCATCAAAGTAAATGTCCAATTATGAGTTGCTTGTACTCAATCAATCATATTGATTAGTCCATTGTAACTTATAGACTTCATTTGCATTAGTAGACTCATAAACCTTATAGGTTGTGTCACGTACACATCCTTGTTTTATTCCTCATAGGAATGCGGTTTTAGTATCCATATGCCAAATGTATTAGTCATTAAGTTGCAATCAACAAGCATCATCCTTCTCAAAATGTTATCCATGTGTCTTAACACTTAAGACTCATTTGCACTTATGGATTTCATCCAATGGGTGCTACCATTGAGGTCATACCTTATGGTTCACATGGATGTCATTTAGGATGTAATGGTCATAAACCATAACTCATAATTCAGTTTCTCATATTCATCTAGATAGCTGACTCATCACATGAACAACTCATCACATAGATAATTGAGGTGTAAGGATATAAGAATTCACAACCCTTGTGATTCTCAATATCTTTTATTAGTGAGGGTATTCTTTTATTAAGAAGAATTCAATTATTTAATAATCATTCTCTAACTTTTTAGAGTATAATTCCTTCTTGATTTAGACATCACCATGCCTTAATCATGAGTTTACTATGATACACTATCATAATCACTCATAAGGACCTCAAACATTTGGTCTAAGTATTTCATTCATTGATCTCATCAAGAATTAACACTTTACTAAATTTGCACTTCATCTATGATAATCTTGAACACTTCAAGATATTCATATTGGTATTTCTCTAAACACCATTTGAAGTATTAGCATTTGTTCCAGTAGGTATGTAAATACATCACATGTATCATAGCTAATAGGATAATCATTCTCCCACTACCATTAGTGAAGATTGATTAATCATGTCCAAGATATTCATGTCTCTTACTGGTTCTCTAACCAAAAGAGTCTAGATTTATCCATCACATGGAAACTAGAAATAAATTTCTCATGATTGATGCTAATTTGATTGTTTGAGTTATCTATAACTTTTAGGTATCATTTTATCTTATACATATCAAATACCACAAGATAAATAAGGCATTTCCACAAAGATCATATCTTAAGAAATTGAAACATCTCTTTATTGATTGCCATCATTGTCATACAATACACAAAAATAAAGTGTTTCTATCTATTGGAAAATATGAAATAGCAGTTCATAACTGTAATACATGCCTTTTAGGCTGAAAATAAACTAAAGTACTCCTATCTATGGCGGCAACACTTGCCCCATTTATTGAGTGATTCATACTTTACATCTTGGTATCATATACCTAAAAAGTGTTACAAGTGTACTTTCATGGCACCTTTAAGTAGAGACATTTTTCGCCTCCTTCTTCTTTTGTTCTTCCAGATAGAGAGGACAATTCCTTTTCCATTGTCCTGGCTTTTGACAATGGTGGCAATTTCCTTTCTTGGTCACGCCTCCCTTGGCCTTGAGAGCTGAAGACGACTTGGGCTCCTGGCTAGCATAAGAACCTTTCTTAGCTTTTCCCTTGCCCTTGCGCTTGGACTTGCCTTTCTTGCTCATGATCAACATCACATACTTAGGCTTGTCCTTCTTCATCTATATCTCAGCTGTCCTCAACATGCCCAACAACTCTGACAATGGCCTATCAAAGTTGTTCATGTTGTAGTTCATCACAAACTGACTGTAGGATTCCGGCCACAATTGCAGTATCATGTCAGTAGCCAACTCTTGGCTCAGTGGAAATCCCAGTCTTGTCAGGTTCTCCACATACCCAATCATCTTGAGTGTGTGAGGACCAGCTGGATCTCCTTCTGTCATGACGCACTTGAACAATGCCCTTGAGACATTATATCTCTCTTTCCGTGCCTGATCTTCATACATGTTCCTGAGATGATGAAATATCTCAATGACACCCATGTTCTCATGTTGTCTCTGCAACTCGTGGTTCATATAGCACAACATCAAGCACTTTGCATCAATGGCATCATCACAATGCTTCTTATAAGAATCCCTTTCTATATTTGGTGCATTAGGAGCAGGTTCCTCTGGAATTGGAGTATCCAGGACATAGAGCTTTCGCTCTTGAGTGAGAACAATTCTCAATGTCATGTACCAATCGTGGAAGTTTGTCCCATTCATCTTGTCCTTTTCAAGTACCGATCGTAAAGAAAAGTGATTGTTGTTTGTTGCCATTTGTACTACAAAAGGAAATATGCAATTTTAGTCCAAAAACTCATTTTTGACTTATTTGATTGATTTGAAAAGTTCACGATATAATTAGGCCTTTAATTAATTATCGATCCCACTATTTTACTTCAAATTGATAGCCCTAACCATCAATTCGGAAGATTGCAGCATACAAATTTTCTAGTGGGCAAGATCCTGAAATCCTCTAAGTCATGGACCAGCTAGGGTTGTCACCCACAACTTAGATCTATCAGGTAGGCAACTCTTGCCAATTGCATCATATGCAACTCTTGATAAAATGTCATATGCAACTCCTTGCTATGATCATCTCCATGCCTCAAGGTACTAGATCCCATCTAGATCACCTTGTTAAGTCCGACCCAAAGCAAACATGATGAATATGCACCCTGCTAGGGCAGACCCACATATCCATCCTTCACGCTTCCACGATAGACGGTGCACCACTCTAGGGCGTGCCCACACTGGGTCGATCAAGCTTTTCAAGTGTGTTGCATTTGGAAGGCATCTAAAACTTAATATTTAATGAGGGATTTGGTTTTATATACATATATATATCCAATCACCACAATACATAGTATGTATCATATACATGCTATATCCCACTAAAACATGCAAAATGATAAAAGCGATGATTATGGCCATCCTAATGTGATTCCTCGAGCCAAGAGGAATCACGGTCATCTAGGTCTACATCACATGCAACCTGTACAAGATGAACTTTGTGCTTTGCCTTTCTGGGTTTGATCAACTCATCACATGACTGATCGGCTTGTCATCAGGCCGGTCGACTGGGTTCCACCAGCTGATCGGTTGGCTCCTCCAATCGATCGGTTCGCCTAGTTGTCGTGCATCTCATCATGGCCGCCACCCGCTCGTCTCACTCCTCGAACCGGTCATCAACCGATCGGCTCACTCCTTGAACCGATCGTCTAGAACGTCAACCGATCAGTTCACGCCTAGAACTGATCGTCTCAACTGTCGTCATGATGTCCTCCATTCTTTGACATAACAGGAAATAAAATTCTATCCTATTTTACATTGTAAAAGGAGAAACCTCAAGTTACATTCGAGGGGAGCAAAGGTAGGAAAGAAATCTCGAATTATTTCAAGTTACATCAGGACTAGGAGAAGGAAGATCAGTGCGCAGACCGAGATGCAAGAAACCACATACAACCATACACAGATAGGGTTTATTGGCCATAACCATGCTATACATCCACCACAAAATTCGTTTAAGGGCGACACGTATCAAGTGCATTAATATTACATATCATATATGTATATTTGGATTTGTGGATTTAGGATTGGACATGCATAAAGCCAATTTTATTCGCATCGTATGCAATAAATTAAGGTGACAAACCAAAATCGATCATATCGATAATCTTAAAGTATAGAGCAATTGACGTAGCTCTGATACCACTGTTGGGTTTTAGGGGAGGCAGAGAAGGCAACGGAAACAAAAAAAATTTCTCCTCCCCAAACCCAGAACAAGGAAACACGTCAACATCTATACAATAGGAAGGGATGGTTTGTGGAATCATACCTTGTCCCGAGGCTTACTCGGTGACAATACCTCAAGGCTTGCGTGGTTTTTACCTCCAGTCTTGGACGGTGTCTGTGCAACTCCTAGTCACACCGGGGCTGACGACTCCTGATCTCACCAGGACAATCGGGATTGACAACTGTCCTCTGAGCGGCAGAAATATCCCGCCTCTGAAGTAGTCCACACGGACCACCTGGAATTCCAATCTCCTTGTCCCACAAGGAATTGGAAGGAGTCGCACCCTCCTATCAGCGTACTAGTCACTGACACACTCTCCTGCCACCAGTTGTTTTCTCCAGTTGTCTTTCCCACACTGTGCCTCCCTTATCAGGTAGCACTTGCTCGGGCTCTCTCGGTTACCAAAACTAGAGAGAACGACAACTTTACAGAGCAACTGGTTGCACTGTGTTGTACTTTGAGAAGACCCCAATATCCCTATATATATATGAGGGTCATGGGACAAGGTTCTCTATCCCGGGAAATGCGGGACTAAAGCAGGAGTAGAAGGATACGAGATTTTTCACAAAAACAACCAACTCACAACCTGAACCGATCGTTTCATTTCTGAAATGGTCGGTTGGGGACCTGAGCCGGTCAGTTGACACCTCAATCGATCGGTTGGGACCCATGAAACGGTCGGTTCACTTCTGAACCAGTCGGTTTGTGATCCTGATCAGTTCCCAATTGACTTTCCTTCTTTTGTTTCTAATTGGTATCAAATACCAATCCTTGTTCCAATCAAATTGGGCAAGTGAAATGAAAAGAAATTTCTCACCAATCCTACTTTCCCAACTTGCTCGGTTGGACCACTTGAACTTATCATTTCAACATTTGAAGCAATCATTTCACCCTATCCATGAGCTGATCGACTCACCACTTGAGCCGATCGGTTCACCAAGCTCAGCCTATCGGTTCATCACATGATTCGATCGGTTGGGAGTGCAAATTGTGCAGAAATAGTCAATTGTAGTTTCAATCAATCTGATACTCTAATCAATCAGTCCAACACCTTGAACATTATGATACTGATCTATCAATTGATTGAGTATTTAATTGAACTACTAAACTCCTTTAGTAATCAATCTAAACATCGTTTGTGGAAAAAACTCCTCTTCCAGGTTAAATCCTATGTGTGTGACCCTACAGGTCCATTCCACGTTGGCAGTGAAAGTCCTTAACACTTATGACTTCACAAGCAGAGAGCAGTGCCTAGTCACACATCAGTGCTACCCAAGTGAAATAGAAAGTTGGAGAACAAATTTCAATCCTACAATCTGTGAATGGTGTTACAATTAATGTATAATTTCGTTGTCACTGATATCCCGAATGAACTCGAGGCATAGAATAGTCATCCTGTCAACGTTCATTCACTTTCTTGATCTTAGAGTAGATTGGAAGAGAAATGTATGAAATCAATATCACATACTGATTCACACATGCGTGCACACCTTTCTCATCCTACTCATCAAGTAGTCATGTATATCATACTCCCTCAGGAGGGACTAATCCCTTATCTATCACTCACCCCTCAATAGCCCCATGTGTCAAAGCCACCCAATCATCACCTTTATAACAACCCATATTTCTGGACTGCGTTTGATGATGTCAAAGTGTGCCCAATGACATGTGTTGAGTGTAGTTATTTCAGGTTAAAGAATCACACTCACCACCATCACTGTGAGTACTGACTGTGACTACCATGTCATGGTTCCATGTGTCAAACTCACGGTGGGTCTGTCTGGTACACTTGTTCTCTAATAAGTACCTGTGTGTTTGGTTTGATATTTCTATATCATGACTAATGAGATTCTATCATCAACCAACACCATAATCCAGTCTTGTGTGTCATTGCTGTCTATCTACCTTCCACAATGACATCCGACTAGGGACATAAAAAGAATATACAAACTCTTAGCATCTGTATGATCTCATCATTCAGGTCCTGAACCTGAAGGCATACGTCATTGAGTACTGTGATTCTCTAGACATTCAATCTGTTCTATCACTATCTCATATGACTGAACCAGAAAGAATTGGAAGCTTTCCTTTGATGTTAATCAAATCAATCTTAATGTATCCCACCAATCATCCTATGATTGGCTCTCAGGGCATACATACCAACATATCATTCATTCAATCTTCAAGAAACCTCAACAAACGTTGAAAGTCGATACATGTTATCATAAGTGTAACCACATACCTTAATCATGAGCAAAGTCGATTATCATATGACTATAATTCATGCATATTGTCCAAGAAACAAGTAAATCAAGCAATCCACATAGTCTGCATGAATATAAATCCTCAACTGTCACCAAACATATTAACCACATTAAACCCTACTCGTCCCTAATCTAGGGTTTAGGGTTTCCTTAGTTTCGAGTTATCATCGGGTCTATTGTTGATATTCCAAATCCCATGTTCATTAATTTAATGTCTTAAGAACCCTAATTTAGTTGATGTGTATCCATGATCATCAAATCTACCATACTCCTTTTTTATGAACACTTAGATCGGATTAACTTCATTAGTCAATATAGCAAGATATTGTCTGTAACCCTAATTACATATACATACAGTTATCACATTGGAAACCTTATCTATGCATCACCATTATCATTTTCATCTTGATTTATCATCTTATTCAACAATATCAAACATTATCACAATGTAAAGGATTTTTAAGGTTTCTAACACTTTAATACCCAAAACTAGAGTCTTCGTGTGCTAATCACCACTTTATCATGTATAGCACTAATTATAGAATTATAAACATATTCAGAGTATGAAATTATTTTATTTGGATTCCTATCATTTTTTTGATCAAAATCATTTATAATTTTGCTACATTTCGATAGCCCTAGCATTTCTTATGAATTAAGCAAAAGAAGCACATTCAACTTACCCCGGGGACACGCGACGCCTTGCCATTGGCTGACACTAATAGAGCCCAGCGCCATACTGGCCGCGGCTCATTTTGGTGGTTGAGTACTAGGTCGGCCAACTGTTGGTTTATTTGTCTGAACAATGACTATCTAAAGGTTTGGCTTCTTTTCCTCTTGGAAAATGATATGGAGATCAGATCACAGGCCCGATCTCAGACTTGTTTTGGTTGTTAGTGGGGGATGTGAAGGCTGGTGACGTGATGGTTGGCGTGATGGCTGCAATGACTTGATGGATTTGCTGGGTGAATGGGCCCAACTGTTAGTTGCTTGTTGGCGCATTGCCCAACACAACTACTGGTCATGATGGGACCACTTGGTGGCTGTGAGAGAGAAATAGAGTGCACACTATCCAAGGGTTGTCAGCTGACGATGGGACCACTTGCTATGAGAGAGAGAGACGACAAGAGAGATAGTGAGTGGGTGTACGGAGAGAGAAAAAATAAGAGAGTTATATTTATTTTACTAATAACTTTCAAATTATATATTTTTTAGCGAAATAAATTTCATTAGATTCCTAATGAAAAATGTATTCTCATAAGACTAATATCGACATATTTTTAAAAAAATATAACGTGTTGCAAAGAGAGAGAGAGAAATAAAAAAAGATATTTTATCTATAATAACTTTCAAACCATTATGTATTTTAAACGAAATAAAAACTGTTAAACTCCTGATTAAAAATGCATTCTAACAAGACTAATGTCGATAAAAGGAAATGAAAAAGTGTGAGAGAGAGGACAAGAGAGAGGAAGAGGATGTAGGGAGAGATAAAAATTAATGGAGAGATATTTATTTTGCTAATAACTTTCAAACCGTTGTATTTTTAAACGAATTAAAAAATGGTAGATTCCTGATTAAAAATGCATTCAAATAACACTAATATCAATATTTTTTGGATAATGTAACATGATATCTAAAATAAAAGAGATGAGGGAAGTAAATAAATTCTAACAAGACTAATGTCGATAAAAGAAAATGAAAAAGTGTGAGAGAGAGAACTAGAGAGAGAGAGGATGTACGGAGAGAGAAAAATTACGAGAGAGATATTTATTTTACTAATAATTTTCAAACCGTTATGTATTTTTAAACAAATAAAAAATGGTAGATTCCTGATTAAAAATGCATTCAAATAACAATAATAATTCTAATAAGACAAATGTCCACATTTTTTTGAAAAAAATGTAAGGAGAGAGAAAAATCAAGAGAGATACATTTGTTTTGTTAATAACTTTTAAACTGTTACATATTTTTAAATGAAATAAACGTCATTGGATTGCTAATGAAAGATGTTTTCTAATAAGACTAATTTCGACATATTTTTTAAAAATGTAATGTGTGCGTGTAAGGAGAGAGAAAAATCAAAAGAGGTATATTTTCTTTATTAATAACTTTCAAATCATTATATATTTTTTAACAAAACCAATTTCATTAGATTGATAAAAAATACATTCTAATAAGACTAATGCCAAAGCATTTGTCTAAATATAACAAAATATTTACTAGGGATAACAAGAATTTTTTTTAAACTCTTATGTATTGTTAAACGAAATAAATTTCATCAAATTCCTGATGAAAAATGCATTCTAATAAGATTAATGTCGACATATTTTTGAAAAATGTAACATGATACAAAAAAAGAGAAATAAAAAAAGATATTTATTTTGCTAATAACTTTTAAACCGTTATGTATTTTTAAACAAAATAAAAACCATTACATTCCTAATTAAAAATGGATTCTAACAAAACTAATGTCAACATATTTTTAAAATGTATTCTAAAAAGAATAATGTAGACATATTTTTAAAAATGTATTCTAACAAGACTAAGTTTGACCAAAAGATATATTTATTTTACAAATAACTTTTATACCATTTTGTATTGTTAAACAAAATAAATTTCGTTAGATTCCTGATGAAAAATGCATTCTAATAAGACTAATGTCAACATATTTTTGAAAAATGTAACGTGTTACAAAGAGAGAGAAATAAAAAAGATATTTATTTTTCTAATAACTTTTAAACTGTTATGTATTTTTAAACGAAATAAAAATCGTTGCAAAATATTTTCTATGTATAACAACTATTTTTTAAAAAATATTATGTGAATAACAAATTTTTTTACTATGTATAACAAAACATTTACTATGGAACAAGAAAATTTGTTAGGGATAACAAAACAAAATTCTATAAATAGCAACTAATTTTTCAAAAAAAATATACTATTTTGATAACAAAAGGTTTGTCTAGACATAACAAAAAGTTAGTCAAGGATAACAAGAACATTTGATAGGGATAAAAAAAATATTAGAGGCAAAAAAACCTTTATCTATAGATAACTTCTTTTTTTAAATACTACTTGGATACTAAAAAGTTTGTATGGAGATAACAAAATATTAACCAGGGATAACAAAAACTTCGCCTAGAGCAAACACAAAATTTTAAGTGATAACAAAATAATTTTGCTAGGTATAATAAATTTTTTGTTACGGATAAAAAAATAAATATCCATAGATATGAACTAATTCTCATAAAAGATACTACTTGGATAACAAAAGGTTTGTCTAAACATAACAAAACATTAACTATGGATAACATGAGCATTTGTTAAGGATATAAAAACATTTACTAGAGATAACAAGAAACATAGCTAAGGATAACAAAACCATTCTCTATAGATAACAACTAATAGTACAAAAATATATACTACCTGAATAACAAAAGGTTTGTCTAGCTATAACAAATCATTTACTAGAGATAACAAGAACAATTTGCTAGGGATAACAAAACATTGACCAAGGATAATAAAAATTTACTAGGAATATTGACTAGGGACAACAAAACCTTTTTCTATAGATAACTACTAATTTTAAAAAAATACTACTTGGATAACAAAAAGATTGTATGTAGATAACAAAACATAACAAGGAATAACAAAAACTTTATGTAGACATAACATACAAATTTAAGAGATAACAAAACAATTTTGCTAGGTTTAACAAGAAACTTTGTTACGGATAACAAAATAAATCTCTATATATATAAACTAATTCTCACAAAAAAATACTACTTGCATAGCAAAACGTTAATCCAAACATAACCAAATATTTACCACGGATAACAAAAGCATTTGCTAAGGATAACAAAACATTTATTAGGGATAACAAAAAATATTGTTAGGGAAAATAAAACTATAATCTATAGATACCAACTAATTTTAAAAAAATACTACTTGGATAACAAAAGGTTGTCTAACGATAACAAAATATTTATTAGGGATAACAAGAAAAATTTGTTAGGGATAACAAAACGAACTGAACATAAAAATATTTTTTATCAAAAAATACAATTTAAACAAAAAATATATATATTTTAAAAAAATTAGACCAAATATAAAAATTTATGTTTGCATTATTTTTAGAGTGCATATTAAATTTTTTTAAATATTTACTTGGGTAACAAAGAGTTTGACTAGAGATAACAAAATAATGTCACCAGTTACAATAAGGAAATTTGTTAAAGATAACAAAAAAACTCTATAGATATCAACTAATTTTCAAAAAAAAAAGAGGAGTGATACACGTAACCAACTTTGGACCAACGCCTTGCAACGGTCTTTCCCTCAATAACTGGACTTCGACAACGGCTCTTATAACAGTCCGTCGTCATGATTAAAACTGTCAAAAAAGAGCGGCTGAGCGGTTCTTGACGGTCGCCATTAAAGAGTTTCCCTTCATGGCTGCGGGTTTGCGGACCGGACGCAGTCGAAGTGGTAGTTGTGTGAGCAAGGGAGGTTGACGAGGGACTTCCTCTATGACTGAGACCGGGATCTCATTGCGTCCAGGCACACGGCGCAGACGTCCTCTAACGCCGACGAGTCCCTGCGCCTCCCACTTCCAGCTGGACCTCCGCGAATCGAAGAGACAATGGCATCACTTCGCTCATTTTCCATGCCGCTAACGCTTCCTTTGCCACTACTGTTCTTTTTGCCGTTGTTGATTTTGGATCTAGAGAAACGGCTGCCCCGCCGGTCGCCGCTACAGCTGGGTGGCGCGTCGGAGGGATCTACAACCGGCGAACGACTGAAGGTGTAGGTGGCGACCTCAGCGACAACTGCGGTTCCGGCCCGCGGAGCCGCTCCCTGAGCCTACTGCGCGCGAGCAGCGCGGCCTCGCCCATGCCAGATGAGTAGGGATGGCAATGGGTGGGTTTTTGCAAACCCAAACCGAAACCGACCCGAACCAAAACCAGCAAAACCGAACTCAAACCGAACCCGAACAACCCAAAACCGAAGTGAACCCGAATTCACCTAATCCGAAAAATCCGAACCCGGATGAAAAAACCGAACCCGCCCGAACTAACCTGAATTTGAAAATTTTGTGAAACGTACCCACATTTTTGGAATTTTTGGCATCTGCAACCACTTTTTTGACTTTTTCTCATTCGATCATCAAAATCCAGTCACATTTGGGCAAAATCAATTTTGAACTAGGATTGGCTTGCATCGAAATTGGACATTCAATTTTGAGGTTAGCTCATATACACCTAGCAGGAAAGCTTCTAAATAAGAAAATTGCAACAAATTCTTAAGAGATCTTTGTTTTAAAGATCAAATCAACGTCTTTACTGTTGGGATGGAAAGATCGAGAGAGAGGAGACGGTGGAGAGGGAAAACAGAGGCTGCTAGGGTTTTGAGAAACCCTCTCGCCCAAAGACTTCCCGACAGCGGAGAGCGGACGATCCCGACTCCTGCAAAAGAAACCTGAGAAAGCGGATTAGGGAACGAACCGAATGAGGATGGGTGTCACGGGTTAAGTGGATTTATTTGGGTTTAGATCACCCGAACCGTATAGGAATGAGAGTCTTCTGGTTGTCACCCGAACCGAACCAAAAACCGAATATATATCTAAAACCCGTATTATTTGGGTTGGTTCGGTTTGGATCGGTTTGGGTTCGGTTCGGGTGGATAATTCTGCCATCCCTACAGATGAGTACAAATCGGGGAGGACACGCCTAGGCCTAGGAGCCGATTCAGCTACTTCCGCTGCAAGTTGTATGCAAAGTAATTATTTGACAAAATGTGTGACTTGGTGTGGCTTACAAAAAGTAATATATAGCATAACTTCATTACTCGCGTTATATGATTGGTGGTGATGCACCTTAATTCAGCAAACTGTAGTGTACGCAATATATTATCAAATTATATGTGTATTTGTGTACATGTTTATTTTTAATTTTACATAGAGTTGGTTTAATGCGGGTAGTATTGGGTCCCCATGACCCATAGGGGTGGGTATGGGTACTTACTTAAAAATGTTTTATCAAATGGGGCGGTTATGGGTTAAGCTAAAAGTGAAATGGGTAAAGCGGGTATGGGCATGGATCACCCATCCCCGCCCCATTGTCATCCCTAGCTCCTCGTATGACGTCTTTGCCCATCAAAGTCTACCATCGCGTACGCGCTGGCTGTGCCTTGGCCATCCTTAGGCATCAGGTTCCGGGCGTTGCAGATCTCCACTGTCAGCTTCCGGCATTTCCCACCGGCGCCGCTAGTGTCGCCTTCACCCATTGGGCCGGTGAGATGGAAGAAGGATTAGGTAGGTAGGGGAGTTGAAACGGGTGTCATGGAAGAAGGATGACGAGGATCTTCGGCACGACTGCTGCAGGCAGTTGGGATGACTTGGATATCATACGTGAGGTGTTGCTAATGGTGAGCCTCCCGTCCATGGATACCATCCTAGCTGGTTTCGGCTTAACCAACAACTCCTCCATGGGTACTTGTTCCTCACTAGCTTGCTATGGAGACGATTGGTCGGAAGCGAGTGAGTAGTTAGCCACCGATGAGAAGGGAGTCATCGTTGACGGAAGAGGTTTTGGAGGGGGTCGGTGTTCCAGCAACTCAGTTGCTTGGTCTTAGAAGCCAAAGAGGGCAGTTGCGTCAGGCTTATATAGACAAATACCAACAGATATTGTCGATGATGCGCAAACATAACTTTCTACTTTTTTTTCAAAACTTGGAATTTTTTTATTAGTAATAAATTATCAAAGCAGTGGATCTTTTTAATCTACTTCTTGTAGACAAATGGAGAAGCAAGAAAGAGGCTTCCTCCTACCATCGTACTACCTTCTTCTTCTTCTTCTAATCCAATTCATATATATATATATATATATATATATATATATATATATATATATATATATATATATATATATATAATTTTTACATGAAGTTGTTAACACGCCATCCATCCACTAGATTCAATGATGGACGATGACCAAGCAGCCAACAGATCGATTCGGCCCTTAACTAGTCCCCATCAATGTCTTATACATATATGTACGGTCTTGCTAGACCATGTGTACATCTTGTACACATGTGTGTACAGTCTTGTGACATATTTCGTACAATTTTGTGATACATATGTATATTCTTGTAGGACCATGCGTACAGTCTTATACACATGTGTTAGTCTTGTAGGATCATGTATAAAGTCTTGTAGGATTATGTGTACAGTCTTGTATACATGTGTACAGTCTTATACGACCATGTGTACAGTCTTGAAATACCATGTGTACAGTCTTGTATGCATGTGTACAGTCTTGTGACACATGTGTTCAGTCTTGTAATACCATGTGTACAATCTTGTATGTATGTGTGCAGTATTGTAATACCATGTGTACTATCTTGTACACATTTGTACAGTCTTGTGACACGTGTGTACAATCTTGTGACACATGTGTACTATCTAGTAATACCATGTGTACAGTCTTGTACACATGTGTACAATCTTGTAGGACCATGTGTACAGTCTTGTAGGACCATGTGTAAAGTCTTGTACTGTGAGAACCCATTACACTAAACGAGATTATTCAAAACATAAAACACAATCAATCACTAATTAATCACATACCCAAAAATATGGGTAAATTAAAACCAATTTCAACGTCAGCACCCACTCAGAAACATTTGCATAAGAGCCCAAAATCTTTCTTGTATCCATACTATGCCAAGAATTGATACAAATATTCTATTGCCTTAGCCACAACATATATACATAGGAGAACAATATTTATATATGTTGGTATGTATGTCCTGAGAGACAATCATGGGATGATTGGTGGGATACATTAAGATTAATTTGATAAACATCAAAGGCAAGCTTCCAATTCTTTCTGGTTCAATCATATGAGATAATGATAGAACAGATTGAATGTCTAGAGAATGACAGTACTCAATGACGTATGCTTTCAGGTTGAGGACCTGAATGATGAGATCATACAGATGCTAAGAGTTTGTACATTCTTATTATGTCCCTAGTCAGATGTCATCGTAGAAGGTAGATAGACAAAAATGACACACAAGACTAGATTGTGGTGTTGGTTGATGACAAAATCTCATTAGTCATGATATGGAGATATCAAACCAAACACATAGGTAATTGTTAGAGAACAAGCGTATCGGACAGACCCACCGTGATTTTGACACATGGAACCATGACATGGTAGTCACAGTCGGTTCTCACAGTGATGGTGGTGAGTGTGATTCTTTGACCTAAAATCACTACACTCAACACATGTCATTGGGTACACTTTGACATCATCAAACAATCCTGAAACATGGGTTGTTATAAAGGTGATGATTGGGTGGCTTTGACACATGGGGCTTTTTAGGGGTGAGTGATAGATATGGGATTTGTCCCTCCTAAGGGAGTTTGATATCCATGGTCACTTGATGATTAGGATTGAGATAGGTGTGCATGCATGTGTGAATCAGTACGTATGTGATATTGAAGTCATACAAATTTCCTCCAATCTACTCTGAGATCAAGAAAGTGAATGAACATTGACAGGATGACTGTTCCATGCCTCGAGTTCATTCGGGATATCAGTGATACAAGAATTATACATTCATTGTAACACTATTCACGAATTGTAGGATTAAAAGTTGTTCTCCAACATTCCTTTTCACTTGTGTAGCACTGATGTGTGGCTAGGCACCTCTCTTTGCTTGTGAAGTTATAAGTGTTATGGACTTTTACTGCCAACGTCAAATGGACCTACAGGGTGTCACACATAGGATTTAACCTGGAAGAGGAGTTTATCCACAAACAATGTTTAGTTTGATTTCTGAAGAAGTTTAGTAGTTCAATTAAACACTCAATCAATTGATAGCTCAGTATCATAGTGTTCAAGGTGTTGGGCCGATTGATTAGAGTATCGAATTGATTGAAACTGCAATTGACTGATTTTGCACAGTATGTACTCCCAACCGATCGTCTCATGAGATGAACCGATCGGCTCAGGTTGGTGAACCGATCGACTCATGTGATGAACCAATCGGCTTAGGATAGGCTGAATTGACCGGTTCAAGGGTTTAACCGATCAGCTCAACTGGTCCAAATGAGCGAGTTGGGAAAGTCAGGTTGGTGAGATATTTCTCTTTGTTTCACTTGTCCAATTTGATTGGAACAAGGATTGGTATTTAAATAGGAAAAGTCAATCAAAAACTGACCAGGGCAGTGAACCGACCAGTTCAGAAGTAAACTGATCGGCTCAGGTTCCCCAACCGATCAGTTGAGGTATGAACCGATCAGCTCAGGTCCCCAACCGACCGTTTCATGCTTGAAACGATCGGTTTAGGTGGCAGAGTTGGTTTTTTTGTGGAAAATCTTGAACCCTTCTACTCCTTCTTTAATCCCGCATTGCCTGGGGTAGAGAACCCTGTCCCATGACCCTCCTATATATATAGGGGTATTGAGGGATTTTCAAACAAAAGTTGTCATTCTCTCTAGTTGTGGTAACCGAGAGAGCCCGAGCAACTGCTACCTGATAAGGGAGGCACAACAAGAGAAAGACAACTGCAGAAAAGTGACTGGTTGCAGGAGAGTGTGTCAATGGCTAGTGCGCCAACAGGAGGGTGTGACTCCTTTCGATTCCTTGTGAGACAAGGAGATCAGAGTTCCAGGTGGTCTGTGTGGACTACTTCAGAGGCGGGAGACTTCTGCTGCTCAGAGGACAACTGTCAATCTCGACAGTCCCGGTGAGACCAGGAGTTGCACAGACACCGTCCAAGACCAGAGGTGAAGACCGCACAAGTCGTGAGTTAACGTCACCGAGCAAGCCTCAGGACAAGGTATGTCTCTACAAACCATCCTTCCTACTGTATAGACGTTGACGCGATTCCTTTGTTCTGGGTTTGAGAGAAGAAAATTTTGTTTCCGCTGCCTTCTCTACGTCATCGAAAAACCCAATAGCAGTATCAAAGCCACCTCAACTGCTCTATACTTTAGGATTATCTATGTGATCAATTTTGGTTTGTTGCCTTTATTTATTGCATACGATGCAAATAAAATTGGCTTTGTGCATGTCCAATCCTAAATCCACAAATCCCAATATACATATATGATATGTAATATGAATGCACTCGATATGCGTCACCCTTAAATGAGTTTTGTGGTGGATGTATAGCGTGGTTATGGCCAATAAACCCTTTGTATGTGTGCTTGGTTGAATTTGGTTGCCTGCATCTCGGTCTGCACACCAATTCTCTATCTCTTATTCCAGATGTAACTGGAGATAACTTGAGATTTCTTTCCTACCTTTGCCCCCCGAATGTAACTCGGGGTTTCCCTGTTCAAATGTAAAATAGGATAGATCTTTTATTTCCTGTTATGTCAAAGAACGGAGGACAACTTGACGACGACTGAGACGATCGGTTCAAGGCATGAGCCGATCAGTTAGCGTTTTAGATGATCGGTTCAAGGACTGAACTCATCGGTTGATGACCAGTTCATCGAGCGAGATGATCGGGTGGCGGCTATGAGGAGATGCATGATGACTAGGCGAACCGATCAGTTGGAGGAGCCAACCGATCTGCTGGTAGTACCCAGACGACCGGCCAGGACAAGCAGGTCATTCATGTGATGAGTTGATCAACTCGTACGACTATAGCACTTCATCATGGACATGTTACATGTGATATCGACCTAGATGACCATGATTCCTCTTGGCTCGAGGAATCACATTAGGATGGCCATAATCATCGCTTTTATCATTTCACATGTTTTCTGTAGGATATAGCATGTATATGATACATACTATGTATTGTGGTGATTGAATATGTATATGTACCTATAAAACTAAATCCCTCATTAAATATTAAAGTTTTATATGCCTTCCAAATGCGACACACATGAAAATTTTGTTTGGCCAAGTGTGGGAACACCCTAGCATGGTGCACCGTCTATCTCATGGAAGCGTGAAGGATGGATATGTGGGTCTGCCCTAGCAGGGTGCATATTCATCGTGTTAGCTTTGGGTCGGACTTAAAAAAGTGACCTAGATAGAATCTAGCACATTGAGGCATGGAGGTGATCATGGCAAGGAGTTGCATATGACATCTTTCAACAGTTGCATATGATTCAATTGGCAAAATTTGCCTACCTGGAATATCTAAGTTACGGGTGACAACCCTAGCTGGTCCATGACAGAGGATTTCAGGATCTTGACCCACTAGAAGGTTGTACGCTACAATCTTCCAAATTGATGGTGAGGGATATCAATTTGAACAAATATAGTGGGAGTGATAATTAATTAAAGTCCTAATTATATCATCAACCTTTCAAATCAATCAAATAAGTCAAAATTGAGTTTTGGACTAAATTGTATATATTTCCTTTTGTAGCAAAAATGACAACAAACAACAATCACTTTTCATAGCAATCAATCCTTGAAAAGGACAAGCTGAATGGGACTAACTTCCATGACTGGTTTAGGACATTGAGAATTGTTCTCACTCAAGAGTGAAAGCTCTATGTCTTGGATACTCTAGTTACAGAGGAACCTGCTGTTGGGTTTTAGGGGAGACAGAGAAGGCAGTGGAAACAAAAAAAAAATTCTCCCCAACCCATACCGAGGAAACGCGTCAACGTCTATATAATAGGAAAGGATGGATTGCGGAATCATACCTTGTCCCGAGGCTTGCTCGGCGACAATACCTCGCGCAATGCGCGGTCCTCAACTCCAGACTTCGACGGTGTCTGTGCAGCTCCTAGTCGCACTGGGACTCACAACTCCTACTCGAACCGGACTGTCGGATGACAGTTGTCCTCCAAAGCAGCAGTGTCCTCCCGCCTCTGAAGTAGTCCACACGGACCACCTGGAACTCCACACTCCTTGTCCCACAAGGAAGTGGAAGGAGTCGCACCCTCCTGTTGACGTACTAGTCACCAACACGCTCTCCTGCCTCTTGTTGCAACTGCAGTTGTCCTTCCCTTGCTGCACCTCCCTTTTGCGGGAAGCACTTGCTCGGGCTCTCTCACGGTTACCAAAACCAGAGAGAACGACAACTCGCAGAGCAACTGGTTGCACTGAGCTGTACTTTGAGAAGCCCCCAAGTACCCCTATATATATAAGAGAGTCATGGGACAGGGTTCTCCATCCCGGGCAATGCGGGACTAAAAGCAGGAGTAGAAGGGTTCGGGATTTTCCACAAAAAGCAACCATCTCGCAACCTGAACTGATCGGTTCACTACTGAACCGGTCGGTTCAGCCATTGAACCGGTCGGTTGGACATGAGCCGACCGTTTGGGGCACTCCAACCGATCGGTTGGTGCATTGAACCGATCGGTTCATGGTCCTAATCCGGCTCAAATTGACTTTCCTTGTTTCTTTCCCAATTGGCATCGAAATACCAATAATATTCCCAATCAAATTGGAAATCCTATTTCCAATCAAATTAAAATTCGAAATGAAAGGAAAATTCGCACCAATCCTACTTTCCCAAGTTCCTCGATTGCACCAGTTGAACCGATCGGTTCAACACTTGAACCGGTCGTTTCACTCTGTGCATGAGCCGATCGACTCAACCCTTGAGCCGACCGGTTCAGCAACTTCAGCCGACCGGTTCATCACATGAACCGACCGGTTGGGAGTGCAGGTTGTGCAGAATCAGTCAAATGCGATTTCAATCAATCCGATACTCCAATCAATGCGTCCAACACTTTGAACCATACGATTTTGAGCCATCGACTGATTGAGTGTTTAATTGAACTACTAAACTCCTTTAGTAATCAATCTAAACATTGCTTGTGGACAAAACTCCTCTTCCAGGTTAAATCCTATGTGTGTGACCCTGCAGGTCCATTTCACGTTGGCAGTGAAAGTCCATAACACTTATGACTTCACAAGCAAAGAGCGGTGCCTAGTCACACATCAGTGCTACCCAAGTGAAAGTACAAAGTTGGAGAACAACTTTCATCCTACAATCCGTGAATGGTGTTACAGCGAGTGTATAATTCCTTTGTCACTGATATCCTGAATGAACTCGAGGCATGGATCCGTCATCCTATCAACGTTCATTCACTTTCTTGATCTCAGAGTAGACTGGAAGATATATGTATGACATCAGTATCACATACTGACTCACACATGCATGCACGCCTTTCTCAATCCTACTCATCAAGTGGCCGTGGATATCAAACTCCCTCAGGAGGGACAAATCCCATATCTATCACTCGCCCCTCAAAAGCCCCATGTGTCAAAGCCACCCAATCATCACCTTTATAACAACCCATGTTTCAGGACTGCGTTTGATGATGTCAAAGTGTGCCCAACGACATGTGTTGAGTGCAGTGATTTCAGGTCTAAGAATCACACTCACCACCATCACTGTGAGTACTGACTGTGACTACCATCTCATGGTTCCATGTGTCAAACTCACGGTGGGTCTGTCCGGTACCTTGTTCTCTAACAAGTACCTATGTGTTTGGTTTGATATCTCTATATCATGACTAATGAGATTCTGTCATCAACCAACACCACAATCTAGTCTTGTGTGTCATTGCTGTCTATCTACCTTCCACAATGACATCCGACTAGGGACATAACAAGAATGTACAAACTCTTAGCATCCGTATGATCTCATCGTTCAGGTCCTGAACCTAAAGGCATACGTCATTGAGTACTGTCATTCTCTAGACATTCAATCTGTTCTATCACTATCTCATATGACTGAACCAGAATGAATTGGAAGCTTGCTTTTGATGTTTATCAAATCAATCTTAATGTATCCCACCAATCATCACATGATTGGCTCTCAGCGCATACATACCAACAGACTCCCACTTGCACTGCAAGCCAATCACCCTTGAATCATATTCACAGTGATCTTCAAACATGTCCCACATGTTACTGTGTTCTAGTGCCAACATAGTGAGTAATGGCAACACGTTGCCAAAGTCTGTACAAATTGCATGTCTCTCATCTCTTCGCTATACGTCACACGTATGAGATGGAGTTGTCGTAATATGCGATCTAGTATTCCATTTGCTAACCTTTAGCCACATTGCATGATCAAGGATTCCAGACTTGTCATCAATGAGTGGAATATAAGTTCATCTCATGAACTTTCAGATCCATATAGTATCTACTGGTGTTCACTACCACATAGATACTCGGCATTTCCCCTTTTAAATGGCTTTATTGGAACATTTCCAATTATCAACAAACTTTCATTTTATATATCATATATATTTTGTGATTAATTTTCTGTCCTCTCGGAAGTTCGCATCAATGTAACTCTTTACATCGAACTCTTCCTTATCTCCATAGAACTAGTACTTCACAAGTACTTATCAAGTTCTCATGGTATTCCAGTAACCCTTACTGGAAGTAGACAGACATCCACTCGTCATGTCCCACATACGAGTTATGAGGATGAGCACATCATATTGTCATGTCCTACATACAAGAGGATGAATGCATTTTATTCTTGTCATGTCTTACATGCAAGATAATGGGATGATTACATACACGATAGATCCATATCTATTCTTAGTGTTCCCATTCTTCATAAGAATTGGAAACTTGGCCTTGGGATACTAACTCCATGTAACATGGACAAGTTTTCTCCCACTGAATCTGTGCATACTGAACACTTCAGTACAGATTGCCAATGTATGCTCTCTCTTTTCAGGTCAAGAGGTTTTTCGAGAACTATCTCTATAGATCTCTATTCCTATCACATAGGAAACATCTCTTTCTTCCTTAAAGATAATTTCCACTTTTGGATTTCCAATTTAGAACATTTCCATTTCACATCAATATGTGGAATGTGAATACGCTCCCACTAAATCACAGATCCCTTCTTTATCTTTGACATATCAGTCAAACCCTTTGACTATATCATCAAAGTAAAGATCCAATTTTGAGTTGCTTGTACTCTATCAATCACATTGATTAGTCCATTGTAACTTATAGACTTCATTTACATTAGTGGATTCATAAACCTTATAGGCTGTGTCACGTACACATCCTTGTTTTATTCCTTACAAGAATGTGGTTTTAGTATCCATATGCCAAATGTCTTAGTCATTAAGTTGCAATCAACAAGCATCATCCTTCTCAAAATGTTATACATGTGTCTTAACACTTAAGACTTATTTGCACTTATGGCTATGATCCAATAAGCGCTACCATCAAGGTCATACCTTATGGCTCACATGGAAGTCATTTAGGATGTAATGGTCATAAACCATAACTCAATATTCGGTTCCTCGTATTCATCTTGATAGTTGATTCATCACATGAACAACTCATCACATAGATAATTGAGGTGTATCTTTTAAAATATAAGAACTCACAACCCTTGTGATTCTTAATTTCTTTTATTAGTGTGGGGTATTCTTTTATTAAGAAGAATTCAGTTATTTGATAATCATTCTCTAACTCCTTAGAGTACGATTCCTTCTTGATTTAGACATCACTATGCCTTAATCATGAGTTCACTATTATACACTATCATAATCACCCATAAGGATCTCAAACATTTGGTCCAAGTATTTCATTCATTGATCTCATCAAAATTAATACTTTACCAAATGTGTACTTCATCTATGATAATCTTGAACACTTCAAGACATTCATATTGGTATTTCTCTAAACACCATTTGAAGTATTAGCATTTGTTCCAATAGGTATGTAAATACATCACATGTATTATACCTAATAGGATAATCACTCTCCCACTACATTAGTGAAGATTGATTAATCATGTCCAAGATATTCATATCTCTTACTGGTTCTCTAACCAAAAGAGTCTAGATTTATCCATCACATGGAAACTAGAAATGAATTTCTCATGATTGATGCTAATTAAATTGTTTGATTTATCTATAACTTTTAGGTATTGTCTTATCTTATGCATATCAAATATCATAAGATAAATAAGGCATTGCCATAAAGATCACATCTTTATAAATTGAAACATCTCTTTATCAATTGCCATCATTTTCATACAATATGCAAAAATAAAGTGTTTCTATCTATTGGCAAATATGAAATAGCAGTTCATAACTGTATTACATGCCTTATTGGCTGAAAATAAACTAAAGTATTCATATCTATAAAGGCAACACTTGCCCAATGTAAGAATGCTTTACACTTTACATCTTGATATCATATATCTCAGAAGTGTTACAAGTTTACTTTCATGACACCTTTAAGTAGAAGCTTCAGTCGCCTCCTTCTTCTTTTGTTCTTCCAGGTAGAGAGGACAATTCCTTTTCCAATGTCCTGGCTTTTGACAATGGTAGCAATTTCCTTTCTTGGTCACGCCTCCCTTGGCCTTGAGAGCTGAAGATGGCTTGGACTCCTGGCTAGCTTCAGAACCTTTCTTAGCTTTGCCCTTGCCCTTGCGCTTGGACTTGCCCTTCTTGCTCGTGATCATCATCACGGACTTAGGCTTGTCCTTCTTCATCTGTAACTCGGCTGTCCTCAACATGCCCAACAACTCTGACAGTGGCCTATCAAAGTTGTTCATGTTGTAATTCATCACAAACTGACTCTATGATTCTGGCAACGATTGCAGTATCACGTCAGTAGCCAACTCTTGGCTCAGTGGAAATCCCAGTCTCTGCAGGTTCTCCACATACCCAATCATCTTGAGTGTGTGAGGACCAACTGGATCTCCTTCTGTCATGACGCACTTGAACAGTGCCCTAGAAACATTGTACCTCTCTTGCCGTGCCTGATCTTCATACATGTTACTGAGATGCTGAATCATCTCTATGACACCCATGTTCTCATGTTGCCTCTGCAACTCATGGTTCATTGAACATAGCATCAAACACTTTGCATCAATGGCATCATCAGAATGCTTCTTGTAAGCATCCCTTTCTGTCTTTGGTGCATTAGGAGCGGGTTCCTCAGGAATTGGAGTATCCAAGACATAGAGCTTACGCTCTTGAGTGAGAACAATTCTCAATGTCCGATACCATTTGTGGAAGTTTGTCCCATTTAGCTTGTACTTATCAAGGACCGATCGCAAAGAAAAGTTGTTGTTGTTTGTTGCCATTTGCACTACAAAATGAAAATATGCAATTTTAGTCCAAAACTCATTTTTGACTTATTTGATTGATTTGAAAGTTTGACGATATAATTAGGCCTTTAATTAATTTATCGCTCCCACTATTTTACTTCAAATTGATGGCCCTCACCATCAATTCGGAAGATTGCAGCGTACAACCTTCTAGTGGGCAAGATCCTGAAATCCTCTAAGCCATGGACCAGCTAGGGCTGTCACCCACAACATAGATCTCTCAGGTAGGCAACTTTTGCCAATTGCATCATATGCAACTCTTGATAAGATGTCATATACAACTCTTTGCAATGATCATCTCCATGCCTCAAGGTACTAGATCCCATCTAGATCACCTTGTTAAGTCCGACCCAAAGCAAACACGATGAATATGCACCCTGCTAGGGTAGACCAACACATTCATCCTTCACGCTTCCACGAGATAGACGGTGCACCACGCTAGGGCGTGCCCACACTTGGTCGATCAAGCTTTTCACGTGTGTCGCATTTGGAAGGCATCTAAAACTTAATATTTAATGAGGGATTTGGTTTTATATACATATACATATCCAATCACCACAATACATAGTATGTATCATATACATGCTATATCCCATAGAAAACATGCACACACGATAAAAAGCGATGATTATGGCCATCCTAATGTGATTCCTCGAGCCAAGAGGAATCACGGTCATCTAGGTCAACATCATATGCAACCTGTACAAGATGAACATCTGTGCCTTGCCATCCGATTTGATCAACTCATCACATGAATGATCTCTACTCTCCAGCCGGTCGTCTGGGTGCCACCAGCCGATCGGTTGGCTCCTCCAACCGATCGGTTCGCCTGGTCGTCGTGCATCTCGTCATGTCTGCCACCCGCTCGTCTCGCTCCTCGAACCGGTCATCAACCGATCGGTTCACTCCTTGAACCGACCGTCTGAGCAGTCATCTTGATGTCCACCGGTCTTTGACATAACAGGAAATAAAATTCTATCCTATTTATTACATTGCTTTAAAAGGGGAAACCCCAATTTACATTCGGGGGGAGCAAAGGTAGGAAAGAATCTCGAATTATTTCGAGTTACATCAGGAATAAGAGAGGGAAGATCGGTGCGCAGACCGAGATGCAAGCAACCACACACAACCAATCACAGATAGGGGTTTATAGGCCATAATCATGCTACACACATCCACCACAAAACTCATTTAAGGGCGACGCGTATCGAGTGCATTAATAATACATATCATATATGTAATTAGGGATTTGTGGATTTAAGATTGGACATGCATAAAGCCGATATTATTCGCATCGCATGCAATAAATAAAGGCGACAAACCAAAATCGATCATATCGATATTCCCAAAATATAGAGCAGTTGACGTGGCTCTGATACCACTGTTGGGTTTTAGGGGAGTCAGAGAAGGCAGCGGAAACAAAAACAAAATTCTCCCCAACCCATGCCGAGGAAACGCGTCAACGTCTATATAATAGGAAAGGATGGTTTGCGGAATCATACCTTGTCCCGAGGCTTGCTCGGCAACAATACCTCGCACAATGCACGGTCTTCCACTCTGGACTTTAACGGTGTCTATGCAGCTCTTGGTCGCACTGGGACTCACAACTCCTACTCGAACCGGACTGTCGGATGACAGTTGTCCTCCAAAGCGGCAGTGTCCTCCCGCCTCTGAAGTAGTCCACACGGACCACCTGGAACTCCACACTCCTTGTCCCATAAGGAAGTGGAAGGAGTCACACCCTCCTGTTGACGTACTAGTCGCCAACACGCTCTCCTGCCTCCTGTTGCAACTGCAGTTGTCCTTCCCTTGCTGCACCTCCCTTTTACGGGAAGCACTTGCTCGGGCTCTCTCACGGTTACCAAAATCAGAGAGAATGACAACTCACAGAGCAACTGGTTGCACTGAGCTGTACTTTGAGAAGCCCCCAAGTACCCCTATATATATAGGAGAGTCATGGGACAGGGTTCTCCATCCCGGGCAATGCGGGACTAAAAGCAGGAGTAGAAGGGTTCGAGATTTTCCACAAAAAGCAACCATCTCGCAACCTGAACTGATCGGTTCACTACTGAACCGGTCGGTTCAGCCATTGAACCGGTCAATTGGACATGATCCGACCGTTTGGGCCACTCCAACCGATCAGTTGGTGCCCTGAACCGATCGGTTCATGGTCCTAATCTGGCTCAAATTGACTTTCCTTGTTTCTTTCCCAATTGGCATCGAAATACCAATAATATTCCCAATCAAATTGGAAATCCTATTTCCAATCAAATTGAAATTCAAAACGAAAGGAAAATTTGCACCAATCCTACTTTCCCAAGTTGCTCGATTGCACCAGTTGAACCGATCGGTTCAACACTTGAACTGGTCGTTTCACTCTGTGCATGAGCTGATCGAATCAACCCTTGAGCCGACCGGTTCAGCAACCTCAGTTGACCGGTTCATCACATGAACCGACCGGTTGGGAGTGCAGGTTGTGCAGAATCAGTCAAATGCGATTTCAATCAATCCGATACTCCAATCAATGCGTCCAACACTTTGAACAATACGATTTTGAGCCATCGACTGATTGAGTGTTTAATTGAACTACTAAACTCCTTTAGTAATCAATCTAAACATTGCTTGTGGACAAAACTCCTCTTCTAGGTTAAATCCTATGTGTGTGACCCTGCAGGTCCATTTCACGTTGGCAGTGAAAGTCCATAACACTTATGACTTCACAAGCAAAGAGCGGTGCCTAGTCACACATAAGTGCTACCCAAGTGAAAGTAGAAAGTTGGAGAATAACTTTCATCCTACAATCCGTGAATGGTGTTACAGCGAGTGTATAATTCCTTTGTCACTGATATCCCGAATGAACTCGAGGCATGGATCCATCATCCTGTCAACGTTCATTCACTTTCTTGATCTCAGAGTAGACTGGAAGAGATATGTATGACATGAGTATCACATACTGACTCACACATGCGTGCACGCCTTTCTCAATCCTACTCATCAAGTGGCCATGGATATCAAACTCCCTCAGGAGGGACAAATCCCATATCTATCACTCGCCCCTCAAAAGCCCCATGTGTCAAAGCCACCCAATCATCACCTTTATAACAACCCATGTTTCAGGAATGCGTTTGATGATGTCAAAGTGTGCCCAACGACATGTGTTGAGTGTAGTGATTTCAGGTCTAAGAATCACACTCACCACCATCACTGTGAGTACTGACTGTGACTACCATCTCATGGTTCCATGTGTCAAACTCACGGTGGGTCTGTCCGGTACCTTGTTCTCTAACAAGTACCTATGTGTTTGGTTTGATATCTCTATATCATGACTAATGAGATTCTATCATCAACCAACACCACAATCTAGTCTTGTGTGTCATTGTTGTCTATCTACCTTCCACAATGACATCCGACTAGGGACATAACAAGAATGTACAAACTCTTAGCATCCGTATGATCTCATCGTTCAGGTCCTGAACCTGAAGGCATACGTCATTGAGTACTGTCATTCTCTAGACATTCAATCTGTTCTATCACTATCTCATATGACTTAACCAGAATGAATTGGAAGCTTTCCTTTGATGTTTATCAAATCAATCTTAATGTATCCCACCAATCATCACATGATTGGCTCTCAGGGCATACATACCAACACCTGCTCCTACTACACCAAAGGTAGAAAGGGATACTTCTAAGAAGCAATTTGAAGATGCCATTGATGCAAACTGCTTGATGTTGTGCTCAATGAACCATGAGTTGCAGAGACAACATGACAACATGGGTGTCATTGAGATGATTCAACATCTCAAGAACATGTATGAAGATCAAGCACAACAAGAGAGATATGATGTCTCCAGGGCACTATTCAAGTGTGTCATGACAGAAGGAGATCCAGATGGTCCTCACACACTCAAAATGATTAGGTATGTGGAGAACCTGACAAGACTGGGATTTCCCCTAAGCCAAGAGTTGGCTACTGACGTGATACTACAATCATTTCCAGAATCCTACAGTCATTTTGTGATGAACTACAACATGAACAACTTTGACAAGCCATTGACAGAGTTGTTGGGCATGTTGAGGACAACTGAGGCACAGATGAAGAAGGACAAGCCAAAGTCTATGATGATGATCAACAACAAGAAAGGCAAGTCCAAGCGCAAGGGAAAAGACAAAGCTAAGAAAGGTTCTGATGCTAGCTAGCAGCCCAAGTCGTCTTCAACTCTCAAGGCCAAGGGAGGCGTGACCAAGAGAGGCAATTTCCACCATTATCAAAAGCCAGGACATTGGAAAAGGAATTGCCCACTCTATCTGGAAGAACTAAAGAAGAAGGAGGCGACATACGTCTCCACCTGAAGGTGTCATGAAATAAACTTTTAACACTTTTTGAGGTATATGATACCAAGATATAAAGTGTAAAGCACCCAATAAATGGAACAAATGTTGCCGCCATAGATAGGCATACTTTTGTTTATTTTCATCCTTAAAGGCATGTAATAGAGTTATGAACTGCTATTTCATATTTTCCAATAGATAGAAACACATTATTTTTGCATATTGTATGACAATAATGGAAATTAATAAAGTTGATGTTTCCTTATGGCAATGCCTTGTTTATCTTATGGTACTTGGTATGCATAAGATAAAATGATACCTAAAAGTTATTGATAACTCAGACAAACAAATTAGCATAAATCATGAGAAATTCATTTCTAGTTTCCTTATGATGGATAAGTCTAGGCTTTTTGGTTAGAAAACTAGTAAGAGACATGAATCTCTTAGACATGATTAATCAATCTTCACTAGTGGTAGTGGGAGAATGATTATCCTATTAGGTATAATACATGTGATATATTTATATACCTATTAGAGTTAATGCTAATGCTTCAAACAATGTTTATAGAAATACCAATATGAATATATTGAAGTGTTCAAGAATATCATAGATGAAGTACGCATTTGGTAAAGTGTTAATTCCTGATGAGATCAATGAATGAAATACTTAGACCAAATGTTTGCAACCTTGTAAGTGATTATGATAGTGTATCATAGTGAGCTCGTGATTAAGGCATGGTGATGTCTAAATAAAAAGGAGTCATACTCTAAGGAGTTAGAGGATGATTATCAAATAACTAATTTCTTCTTAAATAAAGAATACCCCACACTAATAAAGGACATTAAGAATCACAAAGGGTTGTGAGTTCTTATATCCTTGACAGATGCACCTCGATTATCTATGTGATGAGTTGGTCATGTGATGTGTCAACTATCTAGATGAATATGAGGAACCAGATTTTGAGTTATGGTTTATGGACATTACATCCTAAATAACTTCCATGTGAACCATAAGGTATGACCTTGATGGTAGCACCCATTGGGATGAAATCCATAAGTGCAGATGAGTCTCAAGTGTTAAGACACATGGATAACATTTTGAAAAGGATGATGCTCATTGATTGCAACTTAATGACTAAAAGATTTGACATACAGATACGAAAACTGCATTCCTACGAGAAATAAGACAAGGATGTGTACATGAGACAACCTATAAGGTTTATGAATCCATTATTGAAAATGAAGTCTATAAGTTACAATGGACTAATCAATGTTATTGATTAAGTACAAGAAACTCATAGGTAGATCTTTACTTTGATGATATGGTCAAAGGGTTTGAATGATATGTCAAAGATAAAGAAGGGATTTGTGATTTAGTGGGATCATATTCACATTCCACATGTTGATGTGAAATGAGATGTTCTAGAATGGAATCCTTTGTGGAAATTATCTTTAAGGAAGATAGAGACGTTTCCTATGTGCTAGGAATAGAGATCTATAAAGATAGTTCTCGAAACCTCTTGACCTGAAAAAGGAAAGCATACATTGGAAATCTATACTGAAGAGTTTAGTATGCACAGATTCAGTGGGAGAAAACTTTTACATGGTACATGGAGATTAGTATCCCAAGGCCAAGTGTCCAATTCTTATGAAGAATGGGAACACTAAGAATAGATATGGATCTATCATGTATGTAATTATCCCATTATCTTACATGTATGGACATGGAAAGAACAAAACACATTTATCATCTTGTGTGTAGGACATAACAATATGATATGATCATCCTAATAACTCGTAGGTGAGACATGACGAGTGCAGGTCTGTCTAGTTCCAATAAGGGTTACTGCAATACCATAAGAACTTGATAAGTACTAGTTCTATGGAAATAAGGAAGGGTTCATTGTAAAGAGTTACACTGGTGCAAACTTCCGGAAAAGGACAGAAAATTAATCACAAAATACATATGGGATATATAAAAGTGAATGTTTGTTGATAAATGGAAACGTTCCAATAAAGCCGTTTAAAAGGAAAAGTTGAGTAACCGTGTGTTACAGAACATTAGTGGTTGCTATATGGATCTGGAAGTTCATGAGATGAACTTATAGATATTTCGATCTTTGATTACAAGTAAGGAGTACTCGATCATGCAATGGGGCTAAAGGTTAACAAAGGAATACTAGATCGCATATTACGACAACTCCATCTCATACGTGTGACGTACAACTAAGAGATGAGAGACATGCAGTTAATACTGATTTTGGAAAGGTGTTGCCATAACTCACTGCGTAAGCACTAGAGCATAGTAACATGTGGGACATGTTTGAAGATCACTATGAATATGATTCAAGGGTGATTGGCTCGAAGTGCAAGTGGGAGTCTGTTGGTATATATGTCTTGAGAGCCAATCATTGGATGATTGGTGGGATACATTAAGATTGATTTGATAAGCATCAAAGGCAAGCTTCCAATTCTTTTTGGTTTAGTCATATGAGATAATGATAGAACAAATTGAATGTCTAGAGAATGACAATACTCAATGACATATGCTTTCAAGTTGAGGACCTGAATGATGAGATCATACAGATGCTAAGAGTTTGTACATTCTTATTATGTCCCTAATCAGATGTTATTATGGAAGGTAGATGGACAACAATGACATACATGACTAGATTGTGGTGTTGGTTGATGATAGAATCTCATTAGTCATGATATGGAGATATCAAACCAAACACATAGGTACTTGTTAGAGAACAAGTGTGCCGGACAGACCCACCGTGAGTTTGACACATGGAACCATGACATGGTAGTCACAATCAGTTCTCATAGTGATGGTGGTGAGTATGATTCTTTGACTTGAAATCACTACACTCAACACATGTCGTAGGGTATACTTTGACATCATCAAACGTAGTCCTGAAACATGGGTTTTGGTTGTTATAAAGGTGATGATTGGGTGGCTTTGACACATGGGGCTTTTGAGGGGTGAGTGATAGATATGGGATTTGTCCCTCCTAAGGGAGTTTGATATCCATGGCCACTTGATGAGTAGGATTGAGATAGGCATGCACACATGTGTGAATCATTATGTGATATTGATGTCATACATATCTCCTGCAATCTACTTTGAGATCATGTAAGTGAATGAACGTTGATAGGATGACTGTTCCATGCCTTAATTTCATTCGGGATATCAATGGCAAAGGAATTATACATTCATTGTAACACCATTCACGGATTGTAGGATTGTAAGTTGTTCTCCAACTTTCCTTTTCACTTAGGTAGCACTGATGTGTGACTAGGTACCACTCTTTGCGTGTGAAGTTATAAGTGTTATGGACTTTCACTACCAACATGAAATGGACCTGCAGGGTCACACACATAGGATTTAACCTGGAAGAGGAGTTTATCCACAAATGATGTTTAGATTGATTGCTAAAGGATTTTAGTAGTTCAATTAAACACTCAGTCAATTGATAGCTCAGTATCATAGTGTTCAAGATGTTGGACCGATTGATTAGAGTATCGTATTGATTGAAACTATAATTGACTGATTTTTGCACAATCTGTACTCCCAACCGATCGGATCATGAGATGAACCGATCGACTCAGGTTGGTGAACCGATCGACTCATGTGATGAACCGATTAGCTCAGGACAGGCCAAACCGACCGGTTCATGGTTGAATAGATTATCTCAACTGGTCCAAACGAGCGAGTTGGGAAATTCAGGTTGGCGAGATATTTCTCTTTATTTCACTTATCCAATTTTATTGGAACAAGGATTGGTATTTAAAGAGGAAAAGTCAATCATCAACTGACCAGGGCAGTGACCGACTAGTTCAGAAGTGAATCGGTCGGCTTAGGCTGCCCCAACTGATCGATTGAGGTATGAACCGATCGGCTCAGGTCCCCAACCGACCATTTCATGCTTGAAACGATCAGTTCAGGTGGCACAGTTGGTTGTTTTGTGGAAAATCTCGAACCCTTCTACTCCTGCTTTAATCCCACATTGCCTAGGGTAGAGAACCCTATCCCATGACCCTCCTATATATAGGGGTATTGGGGGCTTCTCAAACAAAAACTCAGAACACCAGTTGCTCTGCAAAGTTGTTGTTCTCTCTGGTTATGGTAACTGAGAGAGCCCGAGCAAGTGCTACCCGATAAGGGAGGCACAACAAGGGAAAGACAACTATAGAAAAGTGACTCATTGTAGGAGAGTGTGTCGCTTGCTAGTGCGCTGATAGGAGGGTGCGACTCCTTCTGATTCGTTGTGGGACAAGGAGATCGGAGTTCCAGGTGGTCCGTGTGAACTACTTCATAAGCGGGAGACTTCTGCCACTCAGAGGACAACTGTCAATCCCGACAGTCCCGGTGAGACCAAGAGCTGCTGAGACACCGTCCAAGACCGGAGGTGAAGACCGCGAGGTAATGTCACCGAGCAAGCCTCGGGACAAGGTATGTCTCTACAAACCATCCTTCCTACTGTATAGATGTTGACACAATTCCTTCGTTCTGGGTTTGGGAGAAGAAAATTTTGTTTTCACTTCCTTCTGTGCCTTCCCAAAAAACCCAACAATATATGCCACACAAACAAGCATTAACATGATAACAAATTTCAATTTGTTTGAAACATCATATACAAACTTTTCCTGCCCAGACCTGAGAGTACAAGGATGACTCTAGGACACACTAGACATCTAATCAACTTTCTAAAAGATTCATTATTAGAGTTCCTCTTTACTTCCACAGTTCTGTTGTCGTCACTGCCAATTACCAAAAAAAATGTGGTGAACCACAAGGGTGAGACCCGTGTCTCAGCAAAAGATATAACCTCCAACAATGTTTATTGATTATAAGATTTTTAAGTAATTAAATAGTTAAGTAGTTTAATCAGATATAACAAATAAGATCAGCAGTATTGAGGATTAATAAAGTACATTAAGGAGCAGATAATAACTATCATCATTAGCCAAACTATCATCCTTTATCTTATTGACAATATAAGAAATTCAGTATCATATGCATATCTAGCATCACGAGCAAGTCTGGTAACATAGAATCTCTATCATTATGAATAAGTCTAGCACATAATCATAGCTAACAACATGAGCATGTCTAATTGGTTGAAAATATCAACATCATAAGAAGAGCTAACAACATAAGCACAACTATCTGGATAAGCATGATTAGCAGTATACACATTTCTAGTTATAAAGGCATGACTAGCATGCTAAACATAACTAACAACCTGTGATAGATAACATCATGATTATAATCAGCAAAAGCAGTATAGTTATCAATATAAGCATGACTATTGTATGTATGAATCTACAATCTTAAGCATATCCACAACATAAGTATATCTACTATCTCTTAACTGCACTAAGCATCATCTTTATGTAAAGAGAACAAATAAGGGTTATCATATAATATGAAACGTTGTGTATAACCCTAGACAAATATGCTACACAGCTGTATTACATCTTTTATAATGCCCTCAGGAATTTGAATCGTACTATTCAAAGTCCAACTGACCCTTGCGAAGGGCTATTCGGTTCCGTACAAGATCTCGGAGTGCCGGTATCCTAAGATCTCTTTCCATCTGTCAGTACGCGTAAAAAGGTAGTGACATATCAGTCAAAGCTGCCACCACATCGACATATAGTCAAGATGATAACCACTTGTCTGGCCTTGGTATAGGTCACAACACTAGAAACTAGGGTATTCAAACCCAATCACTGAGGTACAACCGTAGTTGTCCTCTAATCACATCATGTTATAATCACCGAGACACGACCACAACCGTTCTCAATCATATTAGATGTATGAGGCATGACAATAGCCAACCTCCATAATATGCATTGTGGATGACAATGATATATCCTCAACCTGCCACCCCCACATACTCAATAGTATGAACTCTGAGTTTCCCTTAGTAATACTCATTTCACCATCCAACAAGTTTTGACAATGAAGATGGTTCTACGGCACATGGAACTACATGATTATAGTTGTACTTGATTAGTTATGCCAATTGGGTGAATTTAGGCTGCTTCAAACAAGTGGACATACAACCCTATTCACTTCTAGCAATCATATAAATATCACAACTTTGAAAAGATATAAAACATGTGAAACATAATTTCTCATCTCAGCATCACATGGTATTATTCACTTGCCATTCATGAGACCATACTAGTCATCATACTATCACAAGATATAAATCCTTTTTCACAATATCACAGAGTATCAACCCTTATCAACATAAGAGGATTACACCTCATTTAGGGCTCAACCATGACCAAAGGTCATTAAGGCCATCATACTATCATAGGATGTAAAATACTTTTCACAATATCATAGGGTATCAACCCTTATCAACATAAGGGGATTACACCTCATTCAGGGCTCAACCATGCCCAAAGGTCATTAAGTCCATCATCCTATTCCCTGCAAGATCATCATTATCTTTGCATGCCTTATAATAAGGCTCAACAACATTGCTTACATATAAAACACTGGATCAATACAATATTGCATTAATGAGCTAGGAGATATTCATAAACAATCATAGAAGGGTTATATTAACATTAAGAACATTCCTTTATTACATCAACATACAAGGAATATACATATGATTAACACTCATCAAATTCGCAATGAACATGTTCAACATAAGAATGTATCAACCATGTGGCTATGAGAACCACCAATTAATACTTTAAGGTTATGATCATGTTAAGGAGGTTATTCCACCATCATTCCATCATATAACAATGTTAAACGTGAATACTCATCTTTATCTAATTGCATTAGAGTTAGGTTCAACATGATAAATTATATCAATGCTACTAATCATCACTTATACCCAAACGCTAACTCACATCATCCCCATTGGATCATGGATGCATAAGGTGAAGCATCACCATCACATTCCATACTATTCTCAAGTATGAACCCACACATAAATCAAGGTGTAACCATCAGGTTATAGCATACTAGGGTTTCAACAATAATAGAGTACTCCATGATTGTATTAGTCATTCAAGGACTCTTCATACCCAATTAACATCATTTAGTTATATTAAAGCTAGGTATAACAAGCTATACCTCATTAGGATTACATATAAACACTATATGGTTATCATCTCTTCTATTCATATGAGTGAATAGGTAAATTAACTTATTAAGGGTAACCCACCATTTGTTCCATCATCATTCAACCCATATCACCATACCACAATGTCACCCAAAACCATTGGATGTTTAAAAGGTAAGACTATTGGTTGTTTACATAAGTAAACACCTTGGATAAAACACCCTATGAAGTCCTTGATTTGTGATCTAGAAAGAGTTACCATCTAACCCTAGACATCCCTTGATTAACAACACAAAAAGTTCCATTAAGAGTAGGGTAAAACCCACAATCGATTGTTCAGTTAAAACAAGACATCCATTGTCAACAAGTAAGATCCTTAAGTTGATCATATAAAGGAAACCATATCAATTACATTATTAGGAACAACATATTACATTATCAATCATTCCACCTTATTGGAGGAATAAACATTAGATATTGACCATTGAGTCAAGTTCATATGTTAAAACCATCAATAAAAGTATAGGTCTGACCATTGCATGAAGTGACCCAAGAAACCATTGGTAGAAGGCTTAATTGATGCTACAAATACAATGCTTAAATCACCATAGGTTGTAGAGACCCGATACACCATCATTAGTGACCATTAAGTCACCATAGGTTGTTAGATCAACACTACATTCATTAATCAACATCAAATATTAAGTTAATGTCAACATTGATTGATAACATCAGTAGGGTACTTAATGGTTGATCATTAAACTTCTAATTGATCCAAAAATTGACCTAAGGGGTGATCATAGGTTGTCACCATCATTTGACACCATTAATCACTACCATCAGTTATTATGAAGACAACACCATAGGGTTGTTGCAATGGTACCATCATCAGGTCATGGTTTATAGAAGAAATCAGCTTTAAATGCTAAAATTGACCATTGTTTGATAGGTGCTTAGCACCATAGGTTGTCAAAACAACCTGATCCAAGTCATATCATACCTTAAGAATAACATAAACATGATCATTGGTTCATAAATAACTGAAATCATAATGGAGAACAATATAAAAGTCGAAATCCAAGTCAAGCATAGTTTTTTATTGCATGGATCATCATTTTCAAGCAAGAACATGATCTAGAAAGCTTATGGTAAGCAATAAATGTGTAGCAAGTTATAAAACTTTGAATCCCACACAGAAGAAATCTCGAGCAGGTAGGGATGAAAATCCAAGAAGAAGCTATGAATTCATCCATCTAGCACCTTTCTTCATCAAATGAGCAAACCCTAAGCATAAGGAGCAAGAAAGGTAGGGTTTTAGGGCTTTAGAGAAATTTCTACCATGGAACACCAAGGTTACGACCTGGAGAAAGCTAGGAGGAAAAATAGCAAAGAAATAGACAGACGAAAGAAGGAAATTCTTACACATTTAGGTCAAGATCAGTAGAAGGAAGCTTTTTCAACCCTAAAATGAAGTCAATTTTAACCTTAGAGCCTTTCTCCAAGAAGATCCCCACTTTCTTCTTCCTTGGGAAGAAAAATTCGTAGCTGAAAAGAGGGATAACGAGGTTGGGAGAAGGAGGGAGGTGATGGAGAGAAAATGGCTCGTTTTGGTGCTTGGGGATAAGTATATGACATTTTAAGATAAAGAAAAGGAAAAAAGTTGAAGTTCTAGTATCTATCCAAGTGTCCATGGCCTAAATTTATTAAGAATATACAAGCACACACACAAGAAGCTCCCCCATAATGTGTATAGAACTGCTTAGCTTGCCTTTGTCGAATTTCCCAGCCAATCAAATAATTCATTAGTTGATAGCTAGTAAAGGTAGCTCATCCGTGAATGGGAAAACCATAAAATACCCTTGGAGAAAACACCTTCAAATCAAGGTTTAAATAGGAACCCCATGGCTCAAAAAGCTCAATAATGATGATATAATATCCAAGGAACATAATACAAGTGATCAATTGCAAAGAAAACCTCTCAATTGGGTAAATTGTAGAAAAGTCCAAAATGTACATAAAATTGCATAACTTGCTCAAATAGTGTCCAAATTGGACCAAATTTGAAACTTAAGTTTGTCTCATGCTTTCAAAGCAAATAACAAGGTTAGATTAACGTTCTAAGAATTCAATTATGATAAATAATCTCATTCAACTCATTAAGTAAGTTTAGGGGCCTTACATGTACATATGTGTACAGTCTTGCACGACCATGTGTACAGTCTTATACACATATGTGTACAGTCTTGTGATATGTGTGTATAGTCTTGTACACATGTGTACAGTCTTGTAATCATGTATACGGTCTTGTTGGACCATGTGTACATCTTGTACACATGTGAGTACAGTCTTGTGACACAACGTGTACAATTTTGTGATGCATGTGTATAATCTTGTAGGACCATGTGTACAATCTTATATACATGTGTCATTCTTGTAGGATCATGTGTAAAATATTGTAGGATCATGTGTAAAATCTCGTACACATGTGTACACTCTTGTAATATCACGTGTACGGTCTTGTATGCATGTGTACAGTCTTGTGACACATGTGTACAGTCTTGTAATACCATGTGTACAATCTTATATGCATGTGTACAGTCTTGTAACATATGTGTACAGTCTTGAAATACCATGTGTAATGACTTTTACACATCTGTAAAGTCTTATAAAACCATATGTACAATCTTGTGACATATGTGTACAGTCTTGTGAGACATGTGTACAGTTTGTAATACCATGTGTACTGTCTTGTAAAGCTATGTGTACAGTCTTGTGACACGTGTGTACAGTCTTGTAATACCATGTGTAATGTCTTGTACACATGTGTACAGTCTTGTAGGACGATATGTACAGTCTTTTAAAATCATGTGTACAGTCTTGTAGGATCATGTGTATAGTCTTGTACACATGTGCATAGTCTTATACGACCATGTGTATAGTCTTGTACACATGTGCACAAGATCATAAGACCATGTGTACAGTCTTGTGAGACATGTGTACAATCTTGTAAGACAATGTGTACAGTCTTGTACACATGTGTACTGTATTGTAGGACCATATGTACAGTCTTATAGGACCATGTGTACAGTCTTGTAGGACCATGTGTACAGTCTTGTACACATGTGTACAAGATTTTAGGACCATGTGTACAGTATTGTGAGACATGTGTACAATCTGGTACGCATGTGTACATTCTTGTGACATATGTGTACAGTCTTGTAATATAATGTGTACTGTCTTGTGACACATGTGTACAATCTTGGAATACCATGTGTGCAGTCTTGTAGGACCATGTCTATAGTCTTGTACACCTGTGTAGAGTTTTGTAGGACCATGTGTACAGTCTTGTACACATGCGTACAATCTTATAAGAACATGTGTGCAGTCCTGTAATACCATGTGTACAGTCTTGTGACACATGTGTACAATCTTGTACACATGTTTACAATATTGTACGACCATGTGTGCAGTCTTATAGGACCATGTATACAGTCTTATAGGACCATATGTATAGTCTTGTAATACCATATGTACTATCTTGTATACATGTGTACAGTCTTGTAGGACCATGTATACAACCTTGTAGGACCATGTGTACAGTCTTGTAGGATCATGTGTATATTCTTGTAGGACCATGTGTACAGTCTTGTAGGATCATGTGTACAATTTTGTAATACCATGTATACTATCTTGTACACATGTGTAAAGTCTTGTAGGACAATGTGTATAGTCGTGTACACATGTGTACAGTCTTGTAGGACCATGTGTACAACCTTGTAGGACCATACAGTCTTGTACATATGTGTACAGTCTTATACGACCATGCATACATTCTTGTAATACAATGTGTACAGTCTTGTAGGACCATGTGTACAGTCTTGTAATACCATGTGTACAATCTTGTAGGACCGTGTGTATAGTTTTGTATACATGTGTACATTCTTATAGGATCATGTGTACAGTCTTGCATGACCATGTGTATAGTCTTGTGGCACACGTGTACAGCCTTATACACATGTGTACAATATTGTAGGACCACATGTACAGTCTTGTACACATGTGTACGATCTTGCTAGACCATCTGTACATCTTGTACACATGTGTGTACAGTCTTGTGACATAATGTGTACAGTTTTGTGATACATGTGTATAGTCTTGTAGGACCATGTGTACAATCTTATACACATGTGTCAGTCTTGTAGGATCATGTGTACAATCTTGTAGGATCATGTGTACTGTATTGTACACGTGTACAATCTTGTAATATCATGTGTACAGTCTTGTATGCATGTGTACAGTCTTGTGACACATGTGTACAATCTTGTAATACCATGTGTACAGTCTTGTATGCATGTGTATAGTCTTGTGACAAATGTGTACAATCTTGTAATACCATGTGTAATGTCTTGTACACATTTGTAAAGTCTTGTAAAACCATATGTACAGTCTTGTGAGTCATGTGTACAGTCTTGTAATACCATGTGTACTATCTTATAAAGCTATGTGTAAAGTCTTGTGACACGTGTGTACAGACTTGTGACACATGTGTACAGTCTTCTAATACCATGGATACTATCTTGTACACGTGTATAGTCTTATAGGACTATGTGTACAGTCTTGTAGGACCATGCGTACAATCTTGTACACGTGTATAGTCTTATACGGTCATGTGTACAGTCTTGTACACATGTGTACAAGATTGTAAGAACATGTGTACAATCTTGTGAGACGTGTACAATCATGTAAGACAATGTGTACATTCATGTACACATGTGTACAGTATTGTAAGACCATGTGTACAGTCTTTTAGGACCATGTGTACAGTCTTGTAGAACCATGTGTATAGTCTTGTAGGCCCATGTGTACTGTCTTGTACACATGTGTACAAGATTGTAGGACCATGTGTACAGTCTTGTGAGACATGTGTACAATCTTGTACGCATGTGTATAGTCTTATGGCACATGTGTACAGTCTTGTAATACAATGTGTACTGTCTTGTGACATATATGTACAATCTTGTAATACCATGTGTACAGTCTTGTGACACATGTGTACAATCTTATACTATCATGTGTACAGTCTTGTAATACCATGTGTACAGTCTTGTAGGACCATGTGTACAGTCTTGTAGGACCATGTGTACAGTCTTGTAGGCCCATGTGTACAAGATTGTAGGACCATGTGTACAGTCTTGTGAGACATGTAAAATATTGTATGCATGTGTACAGTCTTGTGACACATGTGTATAGTCTGTAATAGCATGTGTATAATGTTGTACGCATTTGAACAATCTTGTGGAACATGTGTGCTGTCTTGTAAGACCATGTGTACTGTCTTGTATACATTTGTACAGTCTTGTAGGACCATGTGTACAGTCTTGTGACACGTGTGTATAAGATTGTAGGAACATGTGTATATTATTGTGACACATGTGTATAATCTTGTAAGACAATCTGCAGTCTTGTACACATGTGTACAGTCTTGTAGGACCATGTGGACAATCTTGTAATACCATCTATGTGTATGGTCTTTTACGCATATGTACAATCCTGCATGACCATGTGTACAGTCTTGTACATATATGTGTACAGTCTTGTGACACATGTGTAAAGTATTGTACACATGTGTACAATCTTGTAGGCCCATGTTCACAGTCTTATACACATGTAGAGAGAAGCAATATCTTGTACACATGTGTACAATCTTGTGCACATGTAAAAAGAAGCAATGTATACATGTGTACAGTCTTGTACACATCTACAATCTTATACACATGTACAATCTTGTACACATTAGAGACATAATCAATAATGACTATGCTGAAAGAAGCAATGTCTTGTACACATGTGTACATTCTTGTAGGACCATGTGTATAGTCTTGTACACATGTGTACAGTCCTGTAGGTGCATGTGTATAGTCTTATAGGACCATGTGTATAGCCTTGTACACATGTGTACAATCTTATACAACCATGTGTATAGTCTTGTGACACATGTGTATTGTCTTGTACGCATGTGTACAAGATTATAGGACCATGTGTATAGTATTGCAGGATCATGTGTACAGTCTTCTACACATATGTGTACAAACTTGTGACACATGTGTACAGTCTTGTACACATATATATAATATTGTAGGACCATGTGTATAGTCTTGTAGGACCATGTGTACAATCTTGTAGGACCATATGTACAATCTTGTAATACCATGTATAATGTCTTGTACAAATTATACATTCTTGTATGATCATGTGTACAGTCTTGTAGGACCATGGATACAGTCTTGTATGACCATATGTACAGTCTTGTAATAGCATGTATAGTTTCATGTACACATGTGCACAGTCTTGTAGGATCATGTGTACTATCTTGTAGGACCATGGGTACAGTCTTGTAGGACCATGTGTACAGTCTTGTAGGACCATGGGTACAGTCTTGTAGGACCATGTGTATAGTCCTATAATATCATGTATAATGTCTTGTACATATGTATACGGTCTTGTAGGACCATGTGTACAGTCTTGTAGGACCATGGGTACAGTCTTGTAGGACCATGAGTACAGTCCTGTAATACCATGTATAATGTCTTGTACACATGTGTACGGTCTTGTAGGACCATGTGTAAATTCTTGTACACATGTGTACAATCTTATGCAACCATGTGTACAGTCTTGTGTGTATGTGTACATTCTTGTGACACATGTGTACAGTCTTGTAATACCATGTATACAACCTTGTAAGATTGTGTACAGTCTTGTGACACGTGTACAATCTTGTCATTCCATGTGTACTGTCTTGTACACATTTGTACAATCTTATAGGACCATGTGTACAATCTTATAGGACCATGTGTACATTCTTGTAGGTGTTGGGTTTTGTGGAGAAAACATGCGCGGAGGAAGCAACAAAATCCACGCAACCAGTAACAGGATATCGTCGATAACAGCGTATTCGGAAACATGTTTGCGGGATATACCTTATCGCGGAGCAAATCCGGCGATGTCCCGCTGCACGACGGTGCAACACTGCTTGTCAAACACGGACGTATCTTCTCTCCCGTTCGCTGTCACAGGTTGATCCGGCGATGCTCCTTTGCAGCGGTGACATATGTTGCTTGCAGCGCGTACAGGTGGTCGTCGACGTCCTCCGAACATAGGCGTCAATGCGTCTGCGTCTCTACTTCATCCACACGGATGGACAAAACTCCACGTCGCGCTTCCTAAGCCGGCGGAAAGGAGCGTGTCTCTGCGGCGGCGTGCTAGCGGTGCGTTGCTCTCCTTTCTCTCCTAAGGACGGCGACGGCTAGGTTTACGTACGTGAGCATAAACGAAAAAACCTCTCTCTATCTTATATAGATATGGGCCGTCGATCCTCCTTTAAATAGGATACGAAGGAAAGTAGGGTTTCCTAAACCCATCAGTAAACAGAACGTTGCGTTAAATAAAATGCTCGTGGATTAATTATAATATTCCGGAATTCATTAATTAACCAAATAATCACATTAATTGATTAATTAATATCCGACTCCATGCAATCGCTTGGGATGGCTCTACGAGCATACATATACCAACAGACTCCCACTTGCACTTAGAGCCAGTCACTCCAATATTATTTTAATCCATTACATAAACATTTTAGTAATCAATGGGATTCGCAGCAATTCCAATCAAATCCACAATTATACTCCTATTCCAATACATCCTATGCGTGTGACCCGGTAGGCTCCAAATTACGTTGGCAGTGATATCCATAATCATATTATGATTTCACAAACAATGATTGGTATCTAGCAAGACTTCATTGCTACCCAAGTAATTGGAGAAGTTGGAGAATAACTTAACCTATCATACATGACTGGTGTTATAGTGATTGTATAGTTCCTTTGTCGCTGATATCCGGATTGAACTCAAGTCATGGAAATGTTATCCTTTTCAATGTTCAATCCATGTTCCTTGAACTAGAGCAGACTGTATGAGATATATGTAAGCTCAATATCACATATTGAATCACATCAGCATGGCCATGCATTTCTCAGTCTCTCTTATCAAGTGGCCGGAATATCAAACTCCCGTAGGAAGGACAAATTCCATCTACATCACTCACAGTCATCCCCATGTGTCACAGTGCACCCAAGCACCATCTTTATAGCAATCCTTATTCAGGACCACGGTGGATGATGTCAAAGTACACCGAACGACATGTGATAAGTGTAGTGACTTCAGGTCTAAGAACCACAATCACCACCATCATTATGATATGTGACTCTAACTACCAATCATGGTATCCATGTGTCACTCTCAAGGTGGGTCTGTCTGATACACTATTCTCTAACAAGTATCTATGTATTTGGTCTGATATCTCCATATCATGGATAATGAGACTCTTCCATCAACCAACATACATTCTAATCTTATGTGTTATTGATGTCTATGGATATTTCCATAATAACAACTGATTAGGGACAAAACAAGAATACATACTCTTAGCATACATATGATCTCACTGTTCAGGTCATCAACCCAAAGACACATGTCATTGAGTATATTATTCTATAGACATTTATAAGTTTTATGGTCATCTCACAATATAAAACACAAACATATAGATTGGAAACTTGCCTTTATTGATATGATCAATGTAGTATTACAAATCATTTACATAGTATCCCATTACAATCATCGAATGATAGTCTCTATGGGCATACATACCAACAGATTCCCACTTATACTTATACCCAATCACTCATGAATCTCAATCCAAGTGATCGAACATGTCTGTCATGATTCTGCTGTGAAAGTGCTTTTGTGAGCGGGTCATCCACATTGCTTTCTGTAGGTACTCTGCAAATCTTCACATCTCCTCGTTGTACGATCTCTCGTATGAGATGGAACTGCCATAGAATATGTTTGGAACATTGGTGCAATCTTGGTTCTTTAGCCTGTGCAATTGCTCCATTGTTGTCGCAAAACAACTCAATTGCATCTCCAATGCTTGGAACCACTCCAAGTTCAGAAATGAACTTCTTGATCCACACAGCTTCCTTTGCAGCATTAGATGCAGCAATATATTCGACCTCTGTTGTAGAATCCGCAACCGTCTCTTGCTTAGAACTCTTCCAACACACAGCTCCATTGTTCAGGCAAAACACAAATCTAGATTGCGATATGTAGTCATCTTTGTCAGTTTGGAAGCTAGCATCGGTGTAACCCTTTACCACGAGCTCTTCCTCACCGCCGTATACCAAGAATTGATCCTTAGTCCTTCTCAAGTACTTTAGGATGTTCTTTATGGCTGTCTAGTGACATTCACCTGGATCTGACTGATACCGGCTCGTCATACTCAAAGCATACGACACATCAGGATGAGTACATAACATTGCGTACATGATAGATCCAATTGCTGATGCATATGGAATCTTACTCATGCGTGACCGTTCATCACATGAACTAGGACACTGGGCTTTAGAGATTGTAACCCCACGGGACATGGGCAAGTTACCTCTCTTAGAACCCTCCATGATAAACCTCTTTAGCACCTTGTCAATGTATGTTCTCTGGCTTAGGCCTAGAAGCCTTCTAGATCTATCTCTATAGATCTTAATCCCAAGTATATAGGATGCTTCGCCTAAATCCTTCATAGAGAAAGTCTTCCCTAGCCAACCTTTTACTGTCTGAAGAGTAGGGATGTCATTTCCCATCAATAGTATGTTATCCACATACAATATGAGAAATACGACTGTGCTCCCACTAACCCTTTTGTAAACACAAGGTTCATCTTCATTTTGACTAAAGCCAAACTTTTTGACTACTTCATCAAAATGTCGATTCCAACTCTGAGATGCTTGCTTCAATCCATATATTGACCTTTGTAGCTTACAGACTTTATTGGCTTCCTTTGGATCGATAAAACCTCAGGTTGTGTCATGTACACATCCTCGAGTAAATTCCCATTAAGGAATGCTGTTTTAACATCCATCTGCCAAATCTCATAGTCATGATAAGCTGCAATGGCAATTATGATCCTGATGGATTTAACCATGGCAACTGGTGAGAAGGTCTCGTCATAATCAACACCTTGAATTTGACGGAATCCTTTTGCAACCAATCTACCTTTATAGGTTTGAACATTTCCATCCATGTCAGTCTTCTTCTTGAAGACCCACTTGCACCCTATGGGTCTTACCCTTTCGGGTGGATCCACCAAGGTCCATACCTTGTTGGTGTACATGGATTCCATCTTAGATCTCATGGCTTCAAGCCATTTCTCAGATTCTGGTCCCTTAGTAGCTTCTAGATAGGAAGTTGGCTCATCTGCTATGCCCAATTCATCACTATCTTGAGTCACGAGAAATCCAAATCTCTCAGGCTCAAGTCGTGTCCTACTAGACCTACGAGGTTCCTGTGTTACATTTGGAACTTGAAATTCCACAACAACTTGTGAGTCTTCATGTTCCTTATGTACCTCCTCAGGTTCTCTACTTTCTTGTTGGTCTCGAACTTCTTTGAGCTCTACATTCCTCCCACTAATTCCTTTGTAAATAGATTCCTTTTCAAGAAATACAGCAGTCCTAGCAACAAACACTTTGTTGTTAGTTGGTGTGTAGAAGTAGTATCCCCTAGTTTCCTTGGGGTATCCAACAAAATAGCATTTTTCTGATTTGGGTCCAAGCTTTTCAGGAAATTGTTTCCTAACATAAGCTTCGCATCCCCAAATCTTTAACATAGACAAATTGGGACGATTCCCATTCCATATCTCATATGGTGTCTTTTGAACCGATTTGGAAGGTACACAGTTAAGTGTAAATGCTGCAGTTTCTAGAGCATATCCCCAGAATGATATTGGAAGTTTGGCTGAACTCATCATTGATCGTACCATGTCTAATAATGTACGATTCCTTCTTTCTGAAACACCATTATGTTGTGGTGTACCAGGTGGAGTCCATTGTGATACAATACCACAGTCTCTCAGAAGGTCCTCAAACTCTTGGCTTAAGTATTCGCCACCTCGATCTGAACGGAGTGCTTTAATACTCTTACCAAGTTGCTTCTCTACTTCATTCATGAAAGTCTTGAACATTTCAAGAGTTTCTGACTTGTGTTTCATAAGATATACATAGCCATACCTACTGAGGTCATCAGTGAAGGTAATGAAGTATTGATAGCCTCCTCTAGCATTTGATCTAAAAGGTCCACATACATCAATATGTATGAGCCCTAGCAGATCACTGGCTCTCTCACTATGTCCAGTGAAAGGAGTTTTGGTCATCTTCCCTAATAAACACACATCACATGTCTCTAATGATTCAAAATCAAAAGAGTCTAGATAACCATCCTAATGGAGTCTAGATATGCGCTTCTCGTTTATGTGCCCAAGACGATAATGCAATAAGAATGTTTTGTTTGAGTTGTCAAGTTTTAACCTTTTAGTATTTACATTATATATGCTAGTCTCAAGTTCTAACAAGTAGATACCATAAGACATAGGGGCATTTCCATAAAAGATCTCATCTTTAGATATAGAAATAATTCCATTCTTAATGTGAAATTCAAATCCACTCTTGTCCATACAAGATACAGAAATAATATTTCTATTAATGGCATGTACGTAATAGAAATTCTCTAATTCTATTACAAGGCCCGTTGGCAAAGATAAACTAATAACTCCAACTGCGGTGGCAGCAACTCTTGCTCCATTGGCAACCCGCAGCTCGACTTGGCCCTTTCGTAAAGGCTTACTTCTTATCAGATCCTGCATATTAGAACATATGTGAGATCCACATCCGGTATCCAGTACCCATGATGAAGAAGTATTTAAGTTTATCTCAATAACGTATATACCTGAAGTGGAGATCTCTATCCCCTTCTTCTTCTTCCTCAGTTCCTCCAGGTAGAGAGGATAGTTTCTTTTCCAATGTCCAGGCTGGTGACAATGGTGACAACTGCCTTCTTTGGAGATCCCACCTTTAGCTTTGATTGCGGATGACTTTGGCTTCTGCCCGGCTTTAGAACCTTTCTTAGCCTTGCTTTTTCCTTTTGACTTTCCCTTTGCCTTGCTGATCACCATCACAAACTTGGGCTTGTCTTTCTTCATATGTGCTTCAGCTGTCCTCAACATGCCCAACAATTCTGACAACGGCTTATCAAAATTGTTCATGTTGTAGTTCATGACAAAATGACTATATGATTCAGGCAACGATTGTAGAATCACATCAGTGGCCAACTCTTGACCTAGGGGAAATCCCAGCTTGGATAGGCTTTCCACATACCCAATCAAGGTGAGTATATGGGTGCCAACTGAGTCTCCCTCTTTCATCTTGCTTTTGAACAAAGCCTTTGAGACATCATATCTCTGCTGTCTTGCTTGATGTTGATACATTTACTTGAGATGTGTTACCATCTCCATGACATTCATGTTCTCATGTTGCTCTTGCAACTCATAGTTAATTGAGCACAACATCAGGCACTTGACATCGACGACATCATCAAGGTGCTTCTTGTAAGCATCATTTTCAGCCTTGGGTGCATTTACGGCGGGCTCCTCTGGCTCTGGTGTTTCAAGGACATAGAGTTTACGCTCATGTGTGAGAACAATTCTCAGCGTCCTAAACCGGTTTTCAAAGTTGGTTCCGGTAAGTTTGTCCTTCTCAAGGACCGATCGCAACGAGAAAGTGTGAGTGTTGGTTTCCATTTGATTGCTACAAAAGAAAATTTTGCATTTAGTCCAAAACATTTTGACTTGTAAAGATTTGATAAACGAGATTAATTAGGCCTTTAATTAATTACACTCCCACTATTTTATTCAAATTGATATCCCTCACTATCAACTCGGAAGATTGCAACGCACAACCTTCTAGTGAGCAAAGACCCAAAATAATTGGATCAATGCCCAGCCAACGCTGGCGTCAAAGACCAAATACTAAGGTAGGCAACTTTTGCCAATTGCATCATATGCAACTCTTGGATAGATGATCATGTACAACTCCTTTCCATGATGCATCTGTGTGCTTCTAGGTACTTGATCCTATCAAGGTTCCCTAGTCAAGTCCAACCCATAAGCCAACACGATGAGTGTGCACTGTGCGGAGGCAGACCCACACACCCACCATCACACTTCCACGAGATAGACAGTGAACCACGCGGAGGCGTGACCACACATAGTCGATCAAGCTTTTCATGTGTGTTGCTTTATGGAAGGCAACTAAAACTTAATATTATTAATTGAGGGGTTTTATTAATACATATACATATCCAAACACCACATACTTATAGTACATATCATATACTACTATATCCACAACCACAAACGATAGACATGCAATCACAAACACAAATACATCGGTTATGGCCATAATATTGTAATCCTTTGGAGAAACAAAGGATTACGATCCACCTATGGTCTTATGCATCTCATGCAATACATGTGAATCAACCTGTAAGCATGTAATGATCAACATTACAATGAACAACTTCATGGATGCTTCGTGAGGGTGGAACTTCAAGTTGCTTCTTGGAATGGGATCTTCTTGTTGCTTCTCCTTAGACGCTCCTTGGAGTTGGATCTTCAGGTTGCTTCTTGATATTAGATCTTCATGGTGCTTATCCATGGACACTCCTTGGAGTTGGATCTTCAAGTGGCCTCCTTACATCAAGTTTACAAAGACTAAAACTAATCCTATCTCTATTACATCATATGAGTACAAACATAAAAGGAAAGAATTAATTACACTTTGAAGTAAGAGATGAGGCTCGGCATGCAAGCCAAATACTTTATACAAAGGATCCATACGTAACCATTATACATCCATAGAATTCACAAACAAACATATCCACAAGATCGACATCCACATTCATTCACAACATTCACAAAAGGGGATACTTGGCCATAACCGTGTATGCATTCACCACATAAAACATATTTTAAAGGCGACGTGTATGCTATCATAGGTATATGTACATATACGTATATACATATTTAAAATTGCAGTACTTTTAATGCGGGACATTCCCCATTAAATAATTTTTGACTCCCACGCAGACAATGCGGGGTACACAGGGGCATCGCCCCTGTAAGGTCTACGGAATTTTACTTCCGTGAACTTAGAAAAATCTATATTTTCCATAGTCGACCCCGTCCAAAACGTCAAAAATAGTAGTCTGCGACGTATGTGGAATTAGGTTTAGATTTGCACATTAACAGGTTTAATTCACATCGTATGCAACTTAAAAACAGTATACAACGATTCGATCATATCGAAACTAATCCAAATACGCCGTAGATCGACGCTGCTCTGATACCACTGTTGGGTTTTGTGGAGAAAACATGCGCGGTGGAAGCAACAAAATCCACGCAACCCGTAACAGGATCTCGTCGACAACAGCGTATTCGGAAATAGGTTTGCGGGATATACCTTATCGCGGAGCAAGTCCGGCGATGTTCCGCTGCACGACGGTGCAACACTGCTTGTCAAACACGGACGGATCTTCTCTCCCGTTCGCTGTCACAGGTTGATCCGGCGATGCTCCTTTGCGGCGGTGACGTATGTTGCTCGCAGCGCGTACAGGTGGTCGTCGACATCCTCCGAACGCAGGCGTCAATGCGTCTGCGTCTCTACTTCGTCCACGTGGATGGGCGGAACTCCACGTCGCGCTTCCTAAGCCGGCGGGAAGGTGTGTGTCTCTACGGTGGCGTGCTAGCGGCGCGTTGCTCTCCTTTCTCTCTTAAGGACGACGACGTCTAGGTTTACGTACGTGAGCGTAAATGGAAAAACCTCTCTCTATCTTATATAGATATGGGCCGTCGATCCACCTTTAAATAGGATACGAAGGGAAGTAGGGTTTCCTAAACCCATCAGTAAACAGAAACGTTGCGTTAAATAAACGCTCGTGGATTAATTATAATATTCCAGAATTCATTAATTAACCAAATAATCACATTAATTGATTAATTAATATCCGACTCCATGCAATCGCTTGGGATGGCTCTACGGGCATATATATACCAACAGTAGGACCACTTGTATAATCTTGTAATACCATGTATATAGTCTTATACACGTGTATAGTCTTGTACATATGTGTACAGTCTTGTAGGACCATGTGTAAAGTCTTGTAGGACCATATGTACAGTCTTGTACACATGTGTACAGTCTTATACGACCATGTCTACATTCTTGTTATACCTTGTGTACAGTCTTGTACGCATGTGTACATTCTTGTGACACATGTGTACAATCTTGTAATACCATGTGTACAGTCTTATATGCATGTGTATAATTTTGTGACACATTGTACAGTCTTGTAATACCATGTGTATTGTCTTGTACATATATGTACAGTTTTGTAGGACCATGTGTACAGTTTTATAGGACCATGTATACAGTCTTATAATACCATGTATACTGTCTCGTACACATGTGTACAGTCTTGTAGGACATGTGTACAATCTTGTAGGACCATGTGTACAGTCATGTAGGACCATGTGTATAATCATGTACACATGTGTATAGTCTTATACGACCATGTGTACTGTCTTGTAATACCATGTGTACAGTCTTGTATGCATATATATAGTCTTGTGAGACATGTGTACAGTCTTGTAATACCATGTGTACAGTCTTGTATGCATATATATAGTCTTGTGAGACATGTGTACAGTCTTGTAATACCATGTGTACAATGTTGTAGGAATATGTGTACAATCTTGTAGGACTATGTGTACAATCTTGTAGGACCATGTGTACAGTCTTGTAATCCATGTATACTGTCTTGTACACTTGTGTTCAGTCTTGTAGGACATCTGTACAGTCTTGTATACATGTGTACATTCTTGTAGGATAATGCGTATAGTCTTGTACGACCATGTGTACAGTCTTGTACACATGTGTACAGTCTTACACGACCATGTGTACAGTCTTGTACATATGTGTACATTCTTGTGACGCATGTATACAGTCTTGTAATACTATGTATAAGTCTTGTATGCATGTGCATAGTCTTGTGACACATGTGTACAGTCTTGTAATACCATGTGTACTGTCTTATACACATTTGTACAGTCTTGTAGGACCATGTGTTAGTCTTGTAGGACCATGTGTACACTCTTGTAGGACAATGTGTACAATCTTGTAATACCATATATATTGTATTGTCAACATATGTACAGTCTTGTAGGACCATGTGTAAGTCTTGTAGGACCATATGTACAGTCTTGTGACACATGTGTACAGTCTTGTGACACATTTGTACAGTGTTGTGACACATGTGTACAGTCTTATGACACGTGTATAGTCTTGTAGGACCATGTGTAAAGTCTTGTAGGACCAAGTGTACAGTCTTGTACACATATGTAAAGTCTTGAAGGACCACATGTAATGTCTTGTAGGACCATGTGTACAGTCTTGTACACATGTGTACAGTCTTATACGACCATGGGTATAGTCTTGTAATGCCTTGTGTACAGTCCTGTACGCATGTGTACATTCTTGTGACACATGTGTACAGTCTTGTAATACCATGTGTACAATCATGTATGCATGTGTACAATCTTGTGACACATGTGTACAGTCTTGTAATACCATGTGTATTGTCTTGTACACATGTGTACAATCTTGTAGGACCATATGAAAATCTTGTAGGACCATGTGTACATTCTTGTAGGACCATATGTACAGTCTTGTAATACCATATATAATGTCTTGTACACATGTGTACAATCTTGTAGGAATGTGTGCAATCTTGTAGGACAATATGTACAGTCTTGTAGGACCATGTATACAGTCTTGTAGGACCATGTGTACAATGTTATACGACCATGTGTACAACCTTGTAATACCATGTGTATAGTCTTGTATGCATATATACAGTCTTATGACACTTATGTACAGTCTTGTAATACCATGTGTACAGTCTTGTACACCTGTATACAATGTTGTAGAATCATATGCACTGTCTTGTAGAACTATGTGTACAATATTGTAGGACCATGTGTATAGTCTTGTAATACTATGTATACTGTCTTGTACACATGTGTACAGTCTTGTAATACCATGTGTACAGTCTTGTACACATATGTACAGTCATGTAGGACCGTGTATACATTCTCGTAGGACCATATGTAAAGTCTTGTATACTTGTGTACAGTCTTATACGACCATGTGTTCAGTCTTGTATGCATATATACAGTCTTGTGACACATATGTACAGTCTTGTAATACCATGTGTACTGTCTTGTACACATACACACAATGTTGTAGGACCATGTGCACAGTCTTGTAGGACTATATGTACAGTCTTGTAGGACCATATGTACAGTCTTGTAATACCATGTATACTGTCTTGTACACATGTGTACAATATTGTAGGACGATGTGTACAATCTTGTATATATACACATGGTATGCATATATATATATATATATATATATATATATATATATATATATATATATATATATATATATATATATATATATTCGTGTATGCATATATATACACATGATATTATAATATTGTAATACCATGTGTACAGTTTGTGTGCATATTTACAGTCATATGACATATGTGTACAGTCTTGTAATACCATGTGTACAGTTTTGTAGGACCATACGCACAATTTTGTAATACCATGTGTACAATCTTGTAGGAGTATGTACAATCTTGTAGGACCATGTGTACACTCTTGTAATACCATGTATACTGTCTTGTACACATGTGTACAATCTTGTAGGACCATGTGTATAGCCTTGTACACATGTGTACAGTTTTATAGGACCATGTGTAGAGTCTTATACGACCATGCATACAGTGACATGTGTATAGTCTTGTAATTACCTATTGATCGATAATGACTCTCAGCTACGCACAACAACGAACATCGCTAACAACCCGTGAATACAAAGCAATTGTTGTATCAATTATATTACAAATCTTCATTGGGGAACGTAGATGATGAAATAATAGGGTTTATCTAGATAGATTATACACCAAATGTGGTATCTATTACTAGTATATTACTACCAAAGGGTCGATAGGTTATTGGGATGCAACTAATGAAAAAGGGTTCTATTGCGTGGCTGGAGATGCCTAGTACCATCTTTCATACAAGGTCCCCTGCGGCTCCTTCTTCCCGGTATCGAGTCCAAACACCTCACTGAGATCTACGTCCTCAGCTACAACACCTTCCGGCAACTCCCAGTAAAAATGATACAGCAACCCCGCAAGCGCCAGCCCAGCCATGTGAACCGCAAATGATACAGCAACTCTCTGGCCTAACTCCTCCGGCGCGTCCCACGCTCCTGGATCCCTTCTGATGGCATACGCATGTTGACCTACACCGTCATGCCCTTCTTCACAGCGTACCGGCTGTTGACGAGACAGCTGAGGGAGCCGTCCCACAGACCTTCCCGAGTGACCAGGAGCGCCGCCACCGGGTGAAGCCGGAACGTCTCCTTGACGATGGCTAGGGCGTGGTGGAATGACGGGAGGCGGTCCTCTATCGGGGTGGGGCTTTCGTGGACCGCTGGAGGGACGAAGACGGTGATGCACCAGACTGAAAATAGCTAGGCGGATACTACCGTTTTCAGTAGCACTCTCGTCATGTACCGGGAACGTCAGCGGGCGCCCGACGCGGAGAGAATGTTGGCGGATGTAGCGTTGGAATAGGATTAGGAAGGGATTAACTGTAAAATCGGGCGTTGATCCGGGGTGTGGGTTAGGCTACAGCTGGGGGTTTAGATCCGGTTCTGCCAATAATTTCCCCAAAAAATATACTACTTGGGTAACAAATTTTTGGACTAGAGATAACAAAATATTAACCAAAGATAACAAAAACTTTGCCTACACATAACATACAATTTTAAGAGATAACAAAATATTTTTATTAGGTATAACAAGAAAATTTATTACGGACAACAAAATAAAACTCTATAGATATCAACTAATTTTCACAAAAAAACTACTTGGATAGCAAAAATGTTTGTGTATACATAACAAAATATTAACTTTGGATAACAAGAATATTTTGTTAGGTATAACAAAACATTTACTAAGGATAACAAGAAAGATTACTAGGGATAACAAAACCATTATCTATAGATAATAACTAATTTTGTTACAAAAAATATTGCTTGGATAATAAAAGGTTTTCCAAGTGATAACAAAACGTGATAAAAAAAATTAGAAATAACAAAAAAATTCTCTGGAGATAAAAACTATTTTTAATAAAAAATTTGACTTCAACAAAAAAATTATTTATCTTTAAAAAAAATAATATTTCAACCAAATATACTATTTTTTTTGTATTATTTATGGAGTGCATATTAATTTGTTTAAAGCTACATTGCCATTGGTCTTGTTGGAAGGTATTAATAATAACGAATCTAATACTTTTTATTTTGTCAAAAAATACATCACAGATTGAAAGTTCTTAAGAAAATAAAATTCTCTCTCTTCTTTTTTCTCTCTCCTCCAGCCACTCCTCTCTCCTCACTCCCCCTCTCTTCTCTCTCTTTCCTCTCTCTCTTTTCAGCCCTCCACTCACATTCTCCCTTTGCAGCACTATTGTCCCATTAGCGCTGTCTATACGTGATTCTCAAAGGACTGTCCGTGATTATCAAGTTGATGTGACCATAGCTAATAAGGACAAAGAGGGTATGAGATCTGGTCTTATATTGGAGCCATATAGCAAAGTTCAAAAAGAATTAGGGATAACAAAAAAAATCTCTATTGATGAAAACTATTTTTTAATAAAAAAATTGACTTAAACAATTTTTTTATCTTTTTAAAAAAATAAATTTTAACCAAATATAAAAATATTTTTTGTATTATTTTTAGAGTGTATATTAAAAATTTCAAAACTACATCAACATTGGTCTTGTTGGAAAGTATTAATAATAAGGAATCTATCACTTTTTATTTTGTCACAAAATACTTCACAGATTGAAAGTTATTAACAAAATAAAATTCTCACTCTTCTTTTTCTCTCTCCACCGGCCACTCCTCTCTGCTCACTCCCCCCTTTCTTTCTCTCTCTTCCCCCTCTCTTTCCATCCCTCCACCCACTTTTTTTCCAAGTGATATTGTCACATCAGCGTTTATAGCTTATCCAGTTTACGTGAGAGCTGCTAGTAGTAGGGTTGTCAATGGGTAAGGGTAAACCCGTTTACCTTACCCATACCCATAGGGAAAGTGTAAGGGTAAAGGATTTTCTTACCCTTTACCCGCCTACCTACTACCCTCTAACCCACTACCTTAGTGGGTAAGGGTAAGAGTAAGCCATTATCCATATCCTCTAACCCACTACCCAATAATATTTATGTATGATATATTAAATGTATGGTTATTTTGTTGTTTGAGTCTATCGAATATTTCAATTTTGTCATCATTATTTTATACAATACATGATATTCTTATCCACTTATTGTGTAGTTAACTTGATTGTGGCATCAACACCATTTCGGAAGTGCAAGACACATGTATAAAAATAGTTTGAGTTCCATTAAATACTTGTGTGGTGTAAGACAAACATGTATAATAATAACAAGATTTAGTCTTTAATGTACCATTTGATACTGGTGTTATCTACTTTATTTTTGCTTTATTTGTTTTGTTAGCAACAACATTTTAGAGAGTGTAAGATATGTATTTTTCCAACAATAACTCTTTGTGACATGTTGTCATTTAATATCATTTTAATGTAGTAATCTTTATCTTTTGAAAGCAATTTATTTGTTCGCACACCAATGTTAGGGTAGTACCATTTGTATATGTATTCAATACAACACAAATTATTACTTAGAGTCATTTTTTAGCATCTTGATATTTCACTCAAATATATAAATGTATTAGCCAAGCCATTATTTTTAATATTAGCACATATTTGAAGAAGACGTATAAATTCCCCCACTTCACCCTTATCCTCCCCATTTACCCTGTGGGTAAGAGGGTAAAGGTAAGGGGAGGGTAAAGATATTGGTGGAGTGGGGAATTACCCATACCCTTACCCGCTACACTTGGTGAGTAAGGGTAAGTATAAGGCCTTACCCTCCCCATACCCTCCCCATTGAGGGCCCTAGCTAGCAGTAACCAGGTCCAGGATCTGGTCCCATTCTCACTATGTATAGCAAAGCTCTTTCCTCTTCATTCGTCTCGCACGCCCGATGTGTAGAACGTCTTCGTCATCATCGACGCGGATGGGGTGCCAAGCTGGGGTGAGGCCATTGGACGGGGGGACTGGTCTCAGCTCGGTGTCCCCCAGTGAGGATCCTCCCTTGACATGATTTCGCCCTAGCAGCCGCCAAGGTGAACTTTTGAACTCATGAAATTTGATCTGTATGATAATGCCATGATCTTATCTTAAATGAAAGACCCTATTTGATAAATAAAGTACTCATGAAAGTAATGTACACATGTGTAAAGTTCCGACAAACTTAATGTTATCAAATGGGTATAAGTACTTTCTATGTTTGAGGTAAATCCTTGATGTTGGTGATATAAGATGGAAATTATGTTCTATACCCCATGTTTGATAGAGTCCTTATTTATTTATTAAACCTATATTAACCATATTTTGATCAAACCTCAAACATATCTAAGCAAAACTTGATGTATTGATATGTATCACGTCACATACTCTGATATGACTATGTCTTTGGACCCATAGATCATGATGTGAAGACTTAGATACATGAGGTATTTCCCTATTCACTTCCATGCCTCTTTTGCAAGCTCAATTTTGAGTAAACATGAGGGACCGAATACCACTTCAGACCTATTATTCTCAAACTATCGGGTCCCCAATTTGACTTCTCGATTTCCAAAATCTACCCTTACCTTGATCTTGAATAGAAGGAAACAAAATTATGACTTTCATCTTACACAATCTTGAAGTATGGTTGCCCTATTATGATCTTGATGTTTGACTCATGTCCTAGTGAAATAAAATTTGGTAGTTGACTTGTGACTCCCCTAACCTAGGTCACACCCCCATTATGACTGCTACCTAATGTTAGGAGGGTTAAGTATACAAGACATGAAAGAACATTTATTGAGTATAACTCTTTGAACCCAACTATACCATCCCTAGGGGACGTAAGGAAAAGTCACCGAGGAAGTCATTGACAATAGGTGACCAAATCTAGGAGGGAAGGTCACCTAGAGGCCAAGCCCATGAGGGAAGGGCAACATGAAGATCAAGCCCAAGAGGGAAGGTCGCCAAGAGGTCAAGCCCAGGAGGGAAGGCCATTAAGAAGACCAAGCCTAGGAGGGAAGGTCGCCAAGAGGCCAAGCCTAGGAGGGAAGGCCAACATGAACACCATGCCCAGGTGGGAAGGTATGAGAAGACCAAGCCCATGAGGGAAGGCTGCCAAGAGGTCAATCCTTGGAGGGAAGGCCAACATGAAGGCCAAGCCCAGGAGGTTAGGTCACTGAGAAGACCAAGCCCAGGAGGGAAGGTCGCCATGAGCCCAATACTGGGACATAAAGAAAATGATGTGCACCTATGAAATGGAGAAAATATTATTTATGAAATTATACATAAAATAATGTGCTTGAATGTTGTTATAGAAACCTAAAGGAAGATCAAGATGACATTTCATTAAGACCTTAGGAAGGGTAGGACCCTAAGTCGCCCCTATGGTCTGAAATGAGAATCTAAACCCTATCTTTGAAATGTTTGCACCTACCTTCATGACCATAAACATAATTCTCATACTAGGTAATGAAATCTTGACTCATGATGAATGATGATGACATTGATTTGACTCATATGATCACCCAATTTAGACCTTGAGATCACCCTCTATATAAGACTGGCGACTTTCATGTTCCAAAATTTCAATTATTTTAAATGATGATTATGTTAACTCACTCGATTTATGACTTTGGATGAGCTCCATGTGGACTAGAATGGGACCTTACATACATTTTGAGCATGAAATAAGATGTTGAAATATGATGTTTAACTTGGGTTGTTGAAATATGAAATTTAGACCATGGATGTATAACCCCACCTAGGCCAATGTAGAAGCTAGAACTTGAATTATTGGAAATGGAAGTCAAGATTTACTTTCTATTCAAACAAATCTATTCCTTTGACCTAAAATGTGATCTCTCCAATTTTATGATCAATGAGGTAAAAAAATTCTTCTTTTTTCTCCATTATTGTGATTCATGTAATGATCTTCCAAATATGATGATGTATGTGACTGTGTGCGAACTATGATGTCAAGATGCTCGATTTTGAAATAGTATTGATGAAGATAGAAGTATCGAGCTTTTTATAACATGGAATACAAAACCCCAATCTCAATAGATGGATTGTTCTAATTTTGGGACAAAATTCTTTTTAAGGTGGGGAGGATGTGATGACCCAAAAATTCTAATTTGAAATATGACTTCTGATTTGGACTTATTTCCTGCCCCCACCTTCAATCTCATGTTTGTATACAATGTGACCCATAATCGATAACTCTTGAGTGCAATTGATACCTTGATGACCCTCAATATGACTCTAATTTAGCTTCAAAACATAACACACATCACCATCCTTTCCTTTTATGTTGATTGAATATTTGAATACATATATGCCTTTATTATCATGGTCGTGGTCTAGAGCTTGTTCTCACGATCAGAACACACATTTTCTTGCTCAATTTGAGCATAAATATAGATTCTATAACCAACATAAGAACTCTAATTTCATCCTTTTTTCCCTAAATTTTTCTTATTTCTTTCTTGTCCTTGGGCCATGTAAGGAGTGGGACCAGATAGGGGATCCACTCCCTACTAAAAATTTGAAGAATAGAACCTCCAGTCCAAACATACCCAAATAATAAGTTGGAGTGGGTGTAAAATTTTCAAATCTTATAAATGGTATACCAAACAACCAAAGTATAGAACGAAATAAAGTCATGGACTATATTCAACTTCTCATAAGGTTACAAAAGAACATCTTAATCTTACATGTAAGGGTACATCAAAAGGATCCGTGCAGAAGGAATTCTAAACCATAATTGTAAGGACCCTAATCCAAGTTTTGGGTTAACCCTCTTTGCTTTGCTTATGAAAGGTGCTTAGAACCTTAATCTAATCTCTCTATATATTTTGTTATCATGTGACAAGATCATGTTTCCATTTTGTCCCCATTTTGGATGTTGTTTGAGCAATGTTTGCTTATTTTGGACTAAAGTGCAATTTACCCAAAGTAAGGGGTTATATTGCAATATGCCACATGTAAAGCATGCCTTTAGTTCTATTGCATCATTAGAAAGAGAATGATTCTGTGGGGAACCTTGTGGAGGACCTATGTTTCAAGTTTGAGCTTGACTGGTTGATATTTATGCTTTATGTGCTAGTTTTGGTGTAAATTGCAAATTACCCAAAGTGGAGGGTCAATTTGCAATTTATCAGATCTAGAGCCTTCTTGCATCTGTTTGGCATCATATAGAACGTGGATGGAGGTAGGGGCGCCTTGTTTGGTTGATAGATGAGCAGTGACATCTCTATATGGTCTTTATAGTGTCACACATGCCACCTTGTCCTTTAGTGTATCGGCTAAGGCTTGAAGGTGTGTCCCTCAATAGAGGTGTGTTGGCCATGGAAGTTTCCCAGATGCACGATACACTTCCTAGATGGGATCACCAGGCCATGCATGAGCTTCTAGGGTGGCAACAAGTGGCGTTATGAGCTAGAGCAAGTGGCACCTTGGTTTATGTGGTTATGACACCTCTCCCTTGCTAACTCTCTCTTCCTTGATGTATATAACTCCCTTCCTCCTTAGACAAGCAATCCTTTTCGACCACCTTCCTTCCCCTACCTGTATGGGACGAGCATAAGAGCTTTGGGAGCTAAGGAAGACTCCCATGGAGCATGGAGGGGCAAGCTCCTTAGCCATGGAAACTCCTTGCTCAAGATCTGACCTTGGTGAGTCATGCTTCTTTGCTAGTCTTTCCTTGTGCTTTCTTCTTCACCTTCCTCTTCTTCTCGCGACCATGGATAGGCCCTTGATAAGAGTAAGCAAGGCCATGGTTATCTCCCCTCCTTTCTTCTTCTTGAGCTATACATAACCATGGTTTCTTCTTCTTCTTCTTCCTTTGTTTCTTGAGGTGATGATGTTGGTGCCGAAGGCATGTTTGAAGCTTTGGATGGGTGCTGTTCTTGGAGAAGAACGTGAGTTTGCTTCTTGTACCAAGAATCTTGATGCCTTTCTTGGAGATCCTCTTAAGGCGGGTTACATAACTCTTAACCATCTCTACTATGCACACTCTCCATATATGTATATAATGGTTCTTGTACATAAATCGTTACCTTTCGTCCATGATATATATATATATATATATATATATATATATATATATATATATATATACATATGGAACTTGGAATCTTATCTAATGGGAATGCTACGTTTTATTACTGCCTTTAGCTGGTTTTCCTTGTACAAGATGGTAATGGGTGGATAGAGGTTGAAGATGACTAGCCCGATATGGGGCTTTACCCGATACAACTATGGTTTTCCCGATACAGTACCTTGTTTAATGAGTTATGCTTTGGTTGATGGTTTGTGGCAATACCCCTTCCTCTCCTTTGGACTTGGAAGGTGAGCCTATGGTCTTGATGTGTAGGGCAATATGATGTGGTGATCGATACCTCTTTCCTACCCTAGGGTCAAGGTTTGGGTGATATGGTTGGTGGACACCTAGTTGATCCCTTGGCAGATATGTGCTCTTCTTGGTGGCTCCTTGAGGTTTTGCCTGATATGACTCCATACCATGGTAGTATTGTTGGGCGATAATTCTTGAGCCTTGAATGATGAAACCCTAGGTGGGCGATACCATGGCTGCCTCCGTGACCGTTATGTGCATGGTTGAGGGGTTTTTGTGTCGGGCATGAGGTTTGTGCTTGCACAACACTCTCTAAGCAAGTTGCCCGACATGGTGTCTTAGTGGTCACCCTGCCCTTAGATGACATGGATCCTTGAATGATAAGGTTGCCCTAACCCTAGATGACCGATAGAGGGTGTTGTTGGGCGATATGGCTGGACGAAACCTTGTAGACCCTTTGCCCGATATGGGCTTGATAGTTGAGTTAGTAGAGTGTTGCCTAATATGAGGTGTTACCCATTGTGATGAGTTAGGTGGTATGGCCTTGGTGTGCTTTACACGATACTTTGGATGAGAGCCCCACTGTTGGTTAAGCTTTGAGTAATACTAGTGCCTCTGCCTGATATGCCTTAGTTGGTGCTCGTGGGAGTTACGCCTTTGGCCGATAAGATGCTCGATATATATCCCCTTGTATCTAGTTACCGATATCACCATGCACATGGATGTACGATACAACTTATAGCTCTAGTGGAACGATGCACCTTTGGTTCTTGTCTACCGTTACACCAAGAAGGTGCGTTGCCCGTCTCAGGGCGTTGCACGATATAAATAGCACGACACATCGTTACATGTGGGTTCTTAGTTGTTGCCCGATATGATGTCTTAGGCGTTGCACCTACTGGGGGTGCTGCTCGGCATGGTGCCTTGGTGGCTTGGGCGATACGAAGGGGGCAATAGGGATTGTTGCCTTGGGCGTCACAGGTTGTGTGCTGAATGATACCAAGGTGACGATGGTTGGATGTTATGGTCTTAGCCCTAGATAGGTGTTGGCCGACACAGGTGAAGAGTTGCATGCTTAACCGATATAGTGTCGGGCATCACACTCTTTGGTGAGAGATTTTGTTCTTTTAGTGAGGGTTTGTTTGGTTGCTATATGCTTTTGGTGAGGGTATGCAACACCTTTAGTGAGGGTTGTGCTTAACCCGATATACCTATGCATGTTTCTAGAGCTTACACCTTCGATCATGATAAGCTATGACAAGATAGGTTGTGAACCCTTGTATAGTGGTTACCTATGGTTAATGATAGATGAACTTCTGATAAAGTTGGATGGTGGATCATGGTGTATGATCCTTAAAGTTAATCCTTAGGGATGATGTGCATATGTTTTAAGATATAGGGTATGATGGGATACCCAAGATGTGATAACAATAGTATGTATTGATTTATACACAAGTTATGACATTAATATGCATATGTTCATAATGATGGAAGAATATTCCAATTCTATAAACCTTATTTTTGATGACATTATAATCAAATACGTGTTCATGAGATATGGGGCATGATAGATTCTCTAAATTGACTACAGACACAACTATGAACATGGATGTTGTTCCAATCTTGTACACCTAAATTCTTGATAGCATGATAATCATAATATGTTCTCTAAGACCTATGTTCTATGTTTGGTTATCCAGTTATTTATTTCTTATGCAAGCTAACCATGCAGGTGTATTGAATTCATAGCCAAATAAGAGCTATGGTGATTATATGATTACATGCTTTGTACAACACTCAATATCTAAGTAATAATGATATGTCTTGTTGATGAGATAACATGCATCACCAGTATGATGAGAAAGACATGTTGAGGTGTGATCCTCTAGTGATGACATGAGGGATTGATATTCCCTAATGATGTTGATGATGCCTTGAGAGGCACTGGTATAATATGATGAACTCATGGATTGATAATCCATGATGATGTGAAATGATGAAGCCTTGAGAGGCAGTAGCACTATGAGATGATGTGAGGGATTTGTATCCCATGGCAATGAGATGATTGTTGAGGGAAATGGAAATAGTAGTAGCAATATAACACCAATGTAATGAATATAATGTTGTTAATGTTTTATATATGGTTTCTTGATACAACTTGATTGCCCCAACAATCTAATTAAAATACATTAACTAATTACAGATGAATCACTCATGTAGTTTGCCCTGACCATAGATCCATCATCGTCAGTAGCTGGTGATGGTGAAATGGGTTCTCCTGCGGGTTAACCTGGAAGCGCATATTATTGAATATGTGTGGTTTCTCCTAGATGAAAATGAGGAGGTTAGAGTGCAACTTCGGTTGTAGACTCAAGATGTGTATAAGATCATGGTGAACAGGCCCATGGCTCATTGTGATAGAGCATGAATGCGTTCATGGCTCAGGGAGCACGGTGAACTGGCCCGAGGCTCAGATATACTAGCGCCGAGACCTGTACCAAGGCGGGCTAGAGAAAGGGTAGCCTACGGGAGCTAGCCTTATGACTGAGGTCACTTAAGCATGAGACTGCGGTCCTGCTTTGGATATCATGCAGTGACCACAAGGAGGTGAGGTCGTGGAGTCCGTCTCTTCCATTGACCTTGTATGGCACCGACTTGGGTTTCCCAACCGAAGGTTGGATTTGAGCGGTACGACTCACTTCCTCAGGGCATAATAATTCATAATCAAGATGTATAGTATCCTGCTTAGAGAAAATATGAAACATTGGTTAAGGCCTTGTTTGTACAAGTTGATCTAGTTATAATCTGCAGTTTATCATATGAACCTTATATAATGTGATGAGTTCTTATAAAGCTTATCTTGTCAATCATGTTCCATAATGAATACTTGGTTATAGGCCTCATGAATATGGTGGTAAGATTGCTGGTAAGAATAGCCCTGCTCAGTATACTGCTCTTATAATCTGCTTATATCAGTTATCTGTGATCATAATAAAGTTGGTAGAGGGTTATGTATCTCGCTGGGACTGTGTGTCTCACCCCGCTGGTTAATAACCCTTTTTAGGTGGACATGCCTGGTGAGATGAAGATCATGTGGCTACAGATGTTATGCATAGGTATCGTACCTTGTGGGATAGATAGTGTCTAGCAGTAGAGTCCTATGTGTCGTCCATGTACACTCAGGTCTTCGGGAGAGTTTTCTGATGTTTCTTGAACAATGATCGATGTATGGTTTTCGGTATGTATCTTGATGTAAAGCATCCTGGAAAACCGTTATTTCATGTAACGAGATGATGGGAAATTATGTTGTAGCACCTTGGAAATATGCTATGAAATGAACAGTGTTGGCTCAGATATTATATGTTTTATCTTGTGGTGCTTGTTGTAAATCAGTTTTAATTTCTCGTGTTTTTCGGTAATCCGCTGGTTAGCATGTAATCATGTTTTGTTGTGGATGCTAGGTTCACCGAGTCTACAGGGACACTAGGACTAGGATTAGGATGGTGTCTGAGGTTAGACCGTGACATAATATATGGTGCATACTACCTAATCTCAACACTTGATGCCCTGGCCAGGTATTCAAATATTGAAGACAAAGGTAAGTATGGAGCATTAGATTGCTTCCTCCTTGATCACTCTGATCAAGTAGTCATTCTAGAGCAATCTAAAGAGCATAACAAAACTAAGAAAATAATGAGATAATTTCTTGAAACTGTAATCTCAAGAGATATATATGATAAAAGATAGATTAACTTGTGATAAAAACGTAAATTGAAGCATAGAACTTACACAAGATGAAGAATGTACCTAAAAGCAAAGATAAGAAAGAGAAGAATAAGTGATGAGTAAACAAGACGGAACCTGAGATAATCTCAGACCAACCAATGAACGTAAGCAAAAATGTGAAATAATAAAGTGCAAATTCATGATAAGAAAAAGAGAACAAGGGAGATGATCCTTGTTCAATAAAGAATATGTGAAGAATAATGATCTTTTTCACAAAGAGAAAACAAAAATCTGATAAAATCAGGAACTAATCATGATTATGATGAAATGGTAACACGACAAGAAGAATAATAACATGTAATGGTCTTGATGTTTCCTATGCTGAGTGCAATGAACCCAAGAGATACAAGATAAAAACCAGATGGAACAGGGTTTAACGCTGTATAAACGGTTGGAAACTCATGTAAGGATCAGATAAAGTGATAATATCCTCCCCTTTGATATGAAACCATAGATGTTGATGGGTTTATGGGAGGAGTTTGTTCTTTTGCGTCCCTTCCTTTTGAGGGAGAGGCAGTCAAGTGGACCTTGTGTCACTTGATATGTGTGCCTTTGAAGTGATCGCGGTTTGGATACTTTGAAAAGTATCAGCTGATCTTGGACTTTGGTTTCTAAGATGGGGATGTTTGTGATGGATGATGACGGTAGGATCCTCTTGGCATGCCTTATGAGAAGGGGTTGAGAATCAAGATGCCTAGATCGTGGAGGTATGAAGGTGAACCGTCCTGATCGTTCACCATTGACCTTGAACTTACAAGCTGGAAGCTTGTTTTGGAAGTCTGGATCTGTGTGGTGACCCTCGAAGTTGCGGTTCAACATCACAGAGGAACGCTGATAAGGATATGGAAGTGAGGATTGGATGGTTTGATCAGGAAACAGATGGCAACATGCAAAAGTTGGATTTTATGGCATGAGATGGCCATAAACGGTAGAATGACCAGTGTGTGGTGACAGGTCAAATGGAGTCTCTCCATTCTACTTTGTCTTCTTCTTGCCTCTTATCTACTCTTATTGATCCAGTTCAGGATGTACCCTCCTTTGAGTGCTTGTTATACGTTTGGCAGATGTTTCCTTCCTGCTAGTCAGAAGAGAGATAGTTTGTTGTCGAGCACCTTGTTGATGACCTGGTTGTGTAGGATGAAGTATACTCCTCTCCGTATCCTTTCCTTTTCTAGATGTGATAGTCGGGTGAATCCCTTTCTGTGTGACATGTCAAGGATCGTTATAACCCTGGGAATGGATATCCTTGGAAAGGTGTGAAGTTGTCTGAGATGGAAAGGTTGGCTTTGGTTTGATCCGGCTAAGTGCCTATAGTGTGGATACCATATGTTAGGGGTTTATGCTTCACATAAACATGTCATCGGAAGGTATGCACCCAAGGGAAAGAAGTTTTGTAATGTCATCTTAGGAAAATTCATCTAGTTGAGCCTAATTCCTTGGAATACTCATAGCCAAGTTTTGAGTAAAGAAAGATCCAGGAAGGATGTGGAGCGGTTAGAGATGGATGAACAAGGGCTGGGAATCCTATCCTAATCAGTTGAGATGGTGCATATCTGTTACCATCTGGGTTGGCACTCGTTGTGCTCTTGGGAGATGACATGAACACATGACAAGCTTGAAACGAGATGATGAGGTTATTGTTAACCCAATATGTATAACTCCTTTTGTGTTGAGCCTTGAGTGATACATAGTGAGGTGTCGTATGAGCCCTGTCATGTGCATACATGTGTTTTTTAGAGTATGTATCTTGTGATAACCTCTTCTAAGAAAGATCCCCCCTTGAGTAGAGACATCCTTTGTGAAAAGAGAAGGAACAGTTGAAACATATATAGCATAAAGATAGTGATACAAGTTATGCAAAGCTTAAGTGTCAAGCCTGTGATATCAGAGTAGCACAGTGGAACGTAACGAGGAATATGATATATCAGTAGAAGGCTGAGTAATACGAGTTGCATATAATGTTCTAGTATCTAAGAGTGTTACCAGACAAAGAATGATGAGACCGAGGGTTGAGTCTATGACCAGTACAAGGAAACCCTGAGTGGCTCTGGGAGAAGAGAAAGTATGTTGGTCACAGATATGTGATACTTAGGAGCTTTACAAAGTTGTATGATGTGTCACGCAAGTAACACTTGTCTTCCTTCTGCTTGGGATTTCGAGGACGAAATCCTTGTTAGGGGTTTATGACTTGTAAGGACCTTGACCCAGGTTTCAGGCTAACCCTCATTGCTTTGCTTATGAAAGGTGCTTATAACCTTAATATAATCTCTCTATATGTTTTGTTATCATGTGAGAAGATCATGTGTCCAGTTTGGTCCCGTTTGGATGTTTTTTGAGCAATGTTTGCTTGTTTTGGACCAAAGTGCAATTTACCCAAAGTAAGCGGTTATATTGAAATATGTCACATGTAAATCATGCATTTAGTTCTCTTGCATCATTAGAAATAGAATGATACTATGGGGCACCTTGTGGAGGACCTATGTTTCAAGTTTGAGCTTGGTTGGTTGATGTTTATGCTTTATGTGCTAGTTTTGGTGTAAATTGCAAATTACCCAAAGTGGAGGGTCAATATGCAATTTATCAGATCTAGAGCCTTCTTGCATCTATTTGGCATCATCTAGAATGTGGATGGAGGTAGGGGCACCTTGTTTGGTTGATAGATGAGGAGTGACATCTCTATATGGTCTTTATATCACATATGTGTCACATAGGTCACCTTGTCCTTTAGTGTATCAGCTAAGGCTTGAAGGTGTGTCACCCAAGAGAGGTGTGTCGGCTATGGCAGTTGCCCAGCTGCATGATACACTTCCTAGAGTGTATCACCAGGCCATGCATGAGCTTCTAGGGTGGCAACAAGTGGCATTATGAGCTAGAGAAAGTGGCACCTTGGTTTATATGGTTATGCCACCTCTCCCTTGCTACCTCTCTCTTCCTTGGTGTATATAACTCCCTTCCTCCTTAGCCAAGCAATCCTTTTCGGAAACCTTCCTTATCCTACCTGTATGGGACGAGCATGGGAGATTTGTGCTGGTATGTATGCCCTGAGAGCCAATCAGGGGATGATTGGTGGGATACATTAAGATTGATTTGATAAACATCAAAGGCAAGCTTCCAATTCTTTCTGGTTCAGTCATATGAGATAGTGATAGAATAGATTGAATGTCTAGATAATGAGAGTACTCAATGACGTATGTTTTCAGGTTAAGGACCTAAATGATGAGATCATACATATTCTAAGAGTTTGTACATTCTTGTTATGTCCCTAGTCGGATGTCATTGTGGAAGGTAGATAGACAACAATGTCACACAAGACTAGATTGTGGTGTTGGTTGATGACAGAATCTCATTAGTCATGATATAGAGATATCAAACCAAACACATTGGTACTTGTTAGAGAACAAGTGTACCGGACAAACCCACCGTGAGTTTGACACATGGTAGTCACAGTCAGTACTCACAGTGATCGTGGTGAGTGTCATTCTTTGACCTGAAATCACTACACTCAACAAATGTCGTTGGGCACACTTTGACATCATCAAACGCAATCCTGAAACATGGGTTGTTATAAAGGTGATGATTGGGTGGCTTTGACACATGGGGCTTTTGAGGGGTGAGTGATAGATATGGGATTTGTCCCTCCTGAGGGAGTATGATATCCATGGCCACTTGATGAGTAGGATTGAGAAAGGTGTGCACACATGTGTGAATCAGTATGTGATATTGATGTCATAACATATCTCTTCCAATCTACTTTGAGATTAAGAAAGTGAATGAATGTTGACAGGATAATTGTTTCATGCCTCAAGGTCATTCGGGATATCAGTGATAAAGGAATTATACATTCACTGTAACACCATTCACGGATTGTAGGATTCAAAGTTGTTCTCCAACTTTCTATTTCACTTGGGTAGCACTGATGTGTCAATAGGCACTGCTCTTTGCTTGTGAAGTCATAGGTGTCATGGACTTTCACTACCAACGTGAAATGGACCTGTAGGGTCACACACATAGGATTTAACTTGGAAGAGAAGTTTTGTCCACAAACAATGTTTAGATTGATTACTAAACGAGTTTAGTAGTTCAATTAAACACTCAATTAATTGATAGCTCAATGTCATAATGTTCAAGGTGTAGGACATATTGATTGGAGTATCAGATTGATTGAAACTGCAATTGACTGATTCTGCACAATCTGCACTCCCAACCGATCGGATGAGCTTAGTGAACCGATCGGCTCAGGTGGTGAGTCAATCGGCTCATGGATAGGGTGAAACAATCTATTCAAGTGTTGAAATGATCGGTTCAACTGATCCAACTGAGCAAGTTAGGAAAGTCAGGTTGGTGAGAAATTTCTTTTCATTTCACTTGCCCAATTTGATTGGAACAAGGATTGGTATCTGGTACCAATTCGAAACAAAAGAAGAAAAGTCAATCGGAAACCGAACAAGACCACGAACCGACCAGTTTAGAAGTGAACCTATCATTTCATGGGTCCCAACCGATTGGTTGAGGTGTCAACCGACCGGCTCAGGTCCGCAACCGACCGTTTCAGAAATGAAACGATCGGTTCAGGTTGCACAGTTGGTTGTTTTTGTGGAAAATCTCGAACCCTTCAACTCCTGCTTTAGTCCCACATTGCTCGGGATAGAGAACCCTATCCCATGACTCTCCGATATATATAGGGGTATTGGGGGCTTCTCAAAGAACAACTCACTACAACCAGTTTCTCTTTAAAGTTGTCGTTCTCTCTGGTTTTGGAAACTGAGAGAGCCCGAGCAAGTGCTACCCGATAAGGGAGGCACAATAAGGGAAAGACAACTGCAGAAAGTGACTGGTGGCAGGAGAGTGTGTCGGTGACTAGTACGCCGATAGGAGGGTGCGACTCCTTCTAATTCCTTGTGGGACAAGGAGATTGGAGTTCCAGGTGGTCCATGTGGACTACTTCAGAGGCGGGAGATTTTTGCTGCTCAGAGGACAACTGTCAATCCGGACAGTCCCGGTGAGACCAGGAGTCGTCAGTCCCGGTGTGACCAGGGGCTGCACATACATCGTCCAAGACCAGAGGTGAAGACCGCACAAGCTGTGAGGTATTGTTGCCGAGCAAGCCTCAGGACAATGTAGGATTCCAGAAACCATCCTTTCCTATTGTATAGACGTTGACGCGTTTCCTTGTTCTGGGTTTGGGGAGGAGAAAATGTTTGTTTCAAATGTCTTCTCTACCTCCCCTAAAACCCAAAAGTGGTATCAGAGCCACGTCAACTTCTCTATACTTTAGGATTATTGATATGATCAATTTTTGGTTTGTCTCCTTTATTTATTGCATACGATGTGAATAAAATTGGTTTTATGCATGTCCAATCCTAAATCCACGAATCTCAATATACATATATGATATGTAATATGCATGCACTCGATACTCGTCACCCTTAAATGAGTTTTATGGATGTATAGCATGGTTATGGCCAATAAACCCTATCTGTGTATGGTTGTATGTGGTGGCTTGCATCTCGGTCTGCGCATCGATCTTCCTTCTCCTATTCCTAATGTAACTCAAAATAATTCGAGATTTCTTTCCTACCTTTGCTCCCCTCAAATGTAACTCGAGGTTTCTCTTTTTACAATGTAAAATAGGATAGAATTTTATTTCCTTTTATGTCAAAGAACGGAGGACATCCCGACGACAGCTGAGACGATCCGTACAAGGCGTGAACCGATCGGTTGATGTTCGAGATGATCGATTCAAGGAGTGAGCCGATTGGTTGATGACCAGTTCAAGGAGAGAGACGAGCGGGTGGCGGCCATGATGAGATGCACGATGACTAGGTGAACCGATCGGTTGGAGGATCCAACTGATCGGCTGGTGGCACCCAGCCGACCGGCCTGATGGCGACCTGATCAATTATTTGATGAGTTGATCAAACCCAGAAAGGCAAAGCACAAAGTTCATCTTGTACAAGTTGAGAGGTCATCTGACCAAGGTACACATGAGGTATCATGCAACTGAGGAGTCTCTCATATCGTGGGGGGGAGCTCTCTTATCATGGGGGAGTCTCATATCGTGTTAGTTGGAGGCCGAAATAGGGATATATCGTTCTGTGGTAGATGATCTCATAACGTGCTAGGTGTTGCATCGTCAGAAGTTTTTTTAATATTTCCATCCATGTCGGGCTCTCCTCATGTGCTGCCCTTCAAGTGTACCGTCTTGGATTGAATCTTAGCGGAATACAGTGGTAGCCCTTGGGGGGAGCTCACATATCATGCTAGCTGGAGTCTGACACAGGTGGGAGATATCAGTTTGTGGTAGATGATCTCATAACATGTTAGCTTCCTTCCTGATGAGGTGAGCAGAGGAGAAGTGTCACATCATTATGGCTGTGAGGCTCTCGTATCGTGTTAGCTGGAGACCGATACAACTTCTATCCTGACAAGGTAACAAACCGATACGGGGTAGGCATATTGCCCACTCGTATCATGTGTGGCAATCGTATCGTGTTAACTAGAGACCGATACAGATTACTTCCGTGACAATCCGATGCTGGGTTAGATTGATACAACCCTCGACTACGAAAAGCCTGCTATGATAAGTCTTGATGCTACCCTCACCGCTGCTCCGCAGGGTTACACGACAGAGCGTGAGACAGGCACAAGGGGTTGTCGTTGAGCGACGAGAAGTTTTTGCCTCCGCAACCACACCGCCAGATGCAATGATCCCGCACATTAGGAACTTTCTTCAATCACCCACGCATATGACGATGGTTGAGGATGCGCACCCCCTGATCAACATGTCGATGTCGAGTCCAGAGATGAGGACAAACTCTTTTTCTCCTCCGCAGACGAGCGCAGGGCAAGAGTCACAAGAGAACACTACGCATCAATCGACGAACGAGCTGAAACAAGAAGTGAACCTTACACCTCATCTGATGGTCGAGCAGCCACAAGGAATGAATACCATGGAGTCGCCTCCCCAAGAAGATACGTCGGCTCTCCATGGGATACCTCAGCAGTCCCATGTGATGAATGCAACTGTAGAAACGGTTATAGTAAACCAGAGATTGGCTCAGAGACCAAGATCAACAATGCAGTTCGGTTATATGCCGTCTCTGGCGGCACAACACAATGGGTCATCCTCCAAGACGCACGGACATCCAACGACGAAGAAACCACTGTATGACATACCTCACAACACTTGTTTCTGATGTCTTGGTAGAGGACATTGGCAATCACAATGTAGGAGGAACAAGGTGATCTACAAATGTCGTAGGCCTAGACACATTGTGGTGAGATGCAATCAGATGTTCTCTCAGGAAAGGGTACCAGATATACTGTCAAGAATGGTGTTCCCTCCACTTCCGTAAGGAAGACTAGCTAGGGGTACACCACATCACATCCCAAAAAGGATTTTGGTGGATATAGGCCCTGATGACGATATGAGAAGAAGCAAGATCACTGCTATTGAGAGGGTGGTGGAGATTTCTTGGCCCAGTGAAATATCATGGATGACTCTCTACCCATTCTTAAGACAATGTTGGCCATGTGTGACAGACTTATATTGTTTTGCCGACAGAAAAGAGATTGCCTTTTTCTCTTGCCCCAACGAAGCAAAGGAATATGCGGCAAAAGGGGTACCTACCTTTAGAGGGTCTAGGATTTACACGAGGCACATGATTGGAGGGGAGCGACATTGCTGCAAAGAAGTCTTCTGGTTTTGGGTGGCAGACCTTCCCATGGTGTGCCGGGATGATGAATCTATTACAGCCATTGTCAAACCGTTTGGTAAACTTATACATATTTCAGACTGGCAGAAGGGAGAAGATGATCTATCAGGTATACTCATTCTCGTGGAGGCCTTTAGTGAAGATGTACCGCAATTCGTATCCCTTACGGATCGAAGAGGACCTCAGTTCATCTTATCATGGTAGCTAGAGGAAAAATGGGTGCAGAAGACTCTATCCTTACTGAAGCTGGCAGTGAATATGGAATACCAAGAGAAGCGCTCATTGTGAAAAAGAATAGGGAAGGACATTTTTCTGAGGTTAAAGTGATTACCAGACCACCGTCTCCAGTGGAGAGACCTAGATCACGGGGACCATCTCCAGACAGAAAACATCAAAGAGAGGATAGATCTCTGAGAAGATTTATAGTTGATCGAGAAGGAAACAGACAATTCCTTTCAAATAGAAGGTTGGAGGACTTTATACACTTTGAGGATGCCCATGATAGAGAACTTAGAAGAACAAATAGAAGAAGATACAGATCTAGCTCGAGGAGAGTTGAGTTTACTGATCGGGGACGCAACACTATCCAAGAACGTGCTTATACCAGGTGTGATATCTATAGGAGGAGACACTCGGAGGATGAGAGACATGCCGCCTATGTTGATTATAGTGATGAGGATGAGTGGAGGTTTAGTCACTGACTTGACAATGACTGAGATGAGAAGAGTAGTTTTTTCTTTTCATATGGACAGTAAGTCAATTTTCTAGAATATTAGAGGGGCTGCAAACAACCCAACAAGAAGGGTGCTGAGGAGACTTTGTAGTAGATTCAAACTGGGCATTGTTTGCCTCTTTGAACCTTTCTTACATGTTGAACAAGTTGCTGAGCTGTTAGATGTGGTACACCTAGATTGGGTGGCTGACAACCATACAGAGGAAGGTAAGATATGGGTATATGTGGACCTAAACCTAAAGACAGTGATTTTTAGAAGACATAGACAACACATTACTATTAGATGTGAGGCCTCAGATGGTTCATTCTTCTTTGTTACGACTGTGTATGCAAGTTGTGATTGTGCCCACAGGAGAGATCTTTGGGAAGTTATTATCATCATGTCTGCTGAAATAGGTGATATGAAATGGATCATAGCAGGGTATTTTAATGTTGTGCGAGAGGCCCAGGAGAAATGTGGGGGAAATGATCCAACTTATCAGGAAATGTTTGATTTCAATGCTCTTATTGCTGATGCTCTCTTGAAGGAGGTGCCTTTTGAAGGAAGCCAGTTTACTTGGGTTAACAAATAGATACTCACACCTACTATTTGGGAGAGGTTAGATAGCGTTCTTATGAATGGAGCATGGTTTGCGGAGAAACCCACGACTCGTTCTATACACCTTACTAGATCTCGGGTGTCGGATCACTGCCCTATTATAACTATATCGGGTGCACAGGCTACTACTGATAGGAAATCTCACTTCTCATTCATGTCGACATGGCTAAGGGAGGCTGAATGTCTGAAGATTGTTGAGCAGATCTGGGAAGAGAGAGTTGTGGGAAATTCATTGTTCGTTTTCTATCATAAATTGAAGAAAGTAAGAGGTGCTCTCAGAGCCTGGAGTAAGATAAAGTTTGGAGACAATAATCAACGTATCAAAGATTTAGAGGATGTGGTGTTCACTAAACAGACTGCATTTGATGAAAATCCCACTCCACTCAATGAGTCAAACTTATAGACTATAGAGTATGAGCTTGAGCAGCTGCTAGATGTGGAAGAGGCTATTTGGAGGGAGAAGGCTATAATTAGTTGGCTAAAAGATGGTGAGAACAACACTCAGTTTTATCATTCAGTGGTCAAAACTAGGTGAAGACATGGAAGTCTAAATGCATTGACACTGCCTGATGGTACTGTGATAACGAACCCTACTGAGATGGCGAAGAAGGCAGCGACATATTACCAGCAAAAATACAATGAGGAAGTTGAGATAGATATCATTTCCTTAGAACAGTTTCTAAAGGACATCCCAGAGACTATCTCGACAGATGATAGCTGCTCTCTGATGGCCACCTCTCACGAGGATGAGATTCTGAAGACATTGAAGGAAATGGACCCAAATACAGCCCCTGGGCCGGATGGATTTACCCTAGCTTTCTTTTCAACTACGTGGCATATTATTAGTGACGACTTCCTCGCTCTGGCAGATGGTTTCTTTAGAGGATAGATGTGTCATAGAGGTTTGTTATGCTGTAGAATTCTCCTTATTTAGAAGTTCGACTCTCCCAAGAAGTTATCCGCTGATTTCAGACCTATCTCGATTGAGAATGTGACCCTAAGAATCCTTGCGAGAATCTTTAGTAACAGGTTGGCTCCATTGATGAACCAGATGATATCTCGTCCACATGGAGATTTCTTGAAAGGGAATGATATTACTCATCATGTCAGGCTGGCTAGAGAGTTGATGCATGATATCGATCAAGGTCGGGAATTTCCAAATGTTGTGGTTAAGTTCGATATGTCAAGAGCATATGACAGAGTGGATTGGCAGGTGATGTGTAAATGTCTTGCTGCTTTTGGATTTTTACCTAAGGTGATCGATCTATGTATGAGTTTCTTTACACACACCTGGGCTATGGTTACTATTGGTGGGGATACAGCTGGTTTTTTTCAGATTAGAAGAGGCTTAAAGCAAGGTAATGCTATATCACCATTCATTTTCATTATCTTTGAGAAACTTATTTGCAGAAGGATTAGTAGATTGGCAAGTGATCGGTCCATTGCCAATTTCTGTACAACAGGATATGGGGTGGCACCTCCAATGCTTCTCTATGCTGATGATCTTCTGATGTTCTTCAATGCGGACCAGCAAACAATCAATACAGTTAGAAGCACATTTGAGTTACATGAGAAGGCAACTGGTCAGAGAATCAATAGAAAGAAATCTGTTTGTGTGATTGGGGGGTATGATAAAGCAAAGGCAGATGACATAGCAAAGGACTTAGGAGTGGAGAAGGCGGCTCGATCTTTTATTTACCTGGGCATACCGATTTCTAAAGGAAGGACTAAATTAATTGACTACGAGTTTCTTGTTAGAAAAGTGAACTTTAAAGTGGCTGCATGGAAATCTAGATTGCTATCCTTTGCCGGACGAAGACTACTGGTTGCTCATGTGCTGTCGTCCATTACTGTCTACATGGCAGTGATGGTGGGAATTCCAACATGTATCATCCAGCGTATAGAGAGAAAATTTTCAAGTTTTCTATGAGCGGACATGGAGAATCACCAGAGAAAAGCATGGATCGGATGGGAAAGAGTTGCTACACCGCTGATAGATGGGGGTCTTGGTCTCACTTCCTTGAAGATGATTAATGATGCCTTTGTTGCTAAGGCGTCTGGGAAATTCTCAATACTGAGACTTTGTGGGCATCTTTTTGCAGAGATAAGTGTGCTATCCTTGCAACAAGCAGGTCCGAAAACTATCCTAATCACTTAAAGATTAGTAGTTGTCCATCCCCTTTCGGGAAGAAGATATGGGACATGTTCCCTAGAATGTTTCCTTGTTGTAGATGGTCGATTGGGAGAGGTAATATCCCTTTCTGGGACTCATGGTGGTGTGATGAGAGACTCACTAACCATGCCATCTTTGCTAGTGATAGAAGGCAACCGTTCTTGGTTAGAGATTTCTGGAATGAAGAAGATGGATGAGACTGGGAGACGATCCAATAGGTGGTTGATGACCAGGGTGTGGAGCTAATAAAAAAGGAAGGTTCTTGGATAACGAACATAGATAATGAATTGGTGTGGGGTGTTGACCAGAAGGGTCGCTTCACTATGAAATCAGTGAAAAAGATTCCAATGCAACCAAGAGCGGGAGGATCAGATGCCCTAGGAAAAATATGGGGCATGGACGCCCCTAAGGTGAGTGCTATCATATGGAATCTGACTATAAAAGTTATTCCTACGGATGATAATGTTCAACATAGATGTTGCGTCCCCCTTGTATTGAGGTGTAACTGTTGTGATGATCCGAGAGTAGAAGATGTTGATCACCTTTTCTTCCATGGACAAGTTGCCATGTTCTTCTGGAACAGATTCTCCCATTTGATGCAGATGCAGGCACCTTATGATATACAATCACTTCTTGATACTTGTGAGAAAGGTTACTCCAGGAGGATCTCAGATTGGATTGCAGGAAGGTTAGCAGTTAATATACCCCACATCATTTGGAGGATACATTGTGCATCTAGATTTGGGGACAAACTGCGAGGGTTGGGAGTTTGAATGGAATCAAATCATCTCTTTTGTGAACAACACGATTCAACATAGATCCTTCTCTGTTGAACATGGGTCGAGCATTTACAATAGGATGAGAGATGGCGGGATTACTGAGCCTAAGATGAGAATGAGAGAGATTCAACTGATAAGGTGGAAGAAGCCTGACTTGCATAACTTGAAAATGAACTTGACTATAGGAAGAAATAGGGGAGAAGATGGTGTATATAGGAGGTGGGCGGCAGGCCTGATACAAAATCAAAATGCAGATATATGCATGGTGTTCCATTCCTAGCTCAAGGCACCAGACTTCGTCCTGGCATATGTACAGGCAGGCATTGTTGGACTGAAACTGGAAGATGATCATATGTTACGAGTTTCATGTATTGAGATTGATGACCAGGAAGTCTATGATATTTTGTGGAAGGATGCTATAGAACCATGGAGGACCAAGCCGTTTGTTAGAGAGCTGAGGTCCGAGTTGGTTAGATCTAGTACTACTGGGTCAATGGTTCACAAGGTTCCTAACTCTATACCCAGAGAGATTGGGAGATGGGGGAAAAGATATTCAGAGATGACAGTTATTATGGATAGAAGAATGATACCGAATAGAATTTGAGGCATGACAATTTTGGAGAAAAGGTGCATTCCCTACGTGCACCTGCAAAGGATCGACGCTTGATGAATCATGGATGTTTTTTTTATCTATTTCTTTGTATGGGTTGTGAGGTTTTTTTTATCTAGTTTTCTAGGGGGAACAAACCTATGGACACATAAGCATGAGGTGTATTATGTTGATGGTTTCACCCACAAGAGAGGAGTGGGATAAATAGATAACCCTCTGGCTTAATTAAAAAAAATCTTGTACAAGTTGCACGTGATGTAGACCTAGATGACCATGATTCCTCTTGGCTCGAGGAATCACATTAGGATGACCATAATCATCACTTTTATCATTTTGCATGGTTTCTGTGGGATATATCATGTATATGATACATACTATGTATTGTGGTGATTCGATATGTAAATGTATATAAAACCAAATACCTCATTAAATATTAATGTTTTAGATGGCTTCCAAATGCGACACACGTGAAAAGCTTGATCGACCAAGTGTGGTCACGTCCAAGCGTGGTGCACTGTCTATCTCATGGAAGCGTGAAGGATGGATATGTGGGTCTGCCCAAGCAGGGTGCATATTCATCATGTTGGCTTTGGGTCAAACTTAACAAGGTGAACTAGATAGGATCTAGCACCTTGAGGCATGGAGATTATCATGGAAAGGAGTTGCATATGACATATTATGAAAGGTTGCATATGATGCAATTGGCAAGAGTTTCCTACCTAAGAGGTCTAATTTGGGGGTGACAGACCAAGCTGGTCCATGACTTAGAGGATTTCAGGATCTTGCCCACTAGAAGGTTGTATGCTGCAATCTTTTGAATTGATGGTGAGGGCTATTAATTTGAACTAAAATAGTGGAAGCGATAATTAATTAAAGGACTAATTATATCGTCAACTTTTCAAATCAATCAAATAAGTTTTTGGACTAAAATTGCATATTTCCTTTTGTAGTACAACTGGCAACAAACAACAATCACTTTTCTTTGTGATCCGTCCTTGAAAAGGACAAGTTGAATGGGAAAAACTTCCACGACTGGTATAGGACATTGAGAATTGTTCTCACTCAAGAGTGAAAGCTCTATGTCCTGGATACTCCAATTCCAGAGGAACCTACTCCTAATGCACCAAAGGCAGAAAGGGATGCTTACAAGAAGCATTCTGATGATGCCATTGATGCAAAGTGCTTGATGTTGTGCTCTATGAACCACGAGTTGTAGAGACAACATGAGAACATGGGTGTCATTAGATGATTCTTCATCTCAGGAACATGTATGAAGATCAAGCACAACAAGAGAGATATGATGTCTCAAGTGCACTGTTCAAGTGCATCATGATAGAAGGAGATCCAATTGGTCCTCACATACTCAAGATGATTGGGTATGTGGAGAACCTGACAAAACTAGGATTTCCACTAAGCCAAGAGTTGGCTACTGATGTGATACTGCTATCGTTGCCAGAATCCTACGGTCAGTTTGTGATGTACTACAACATGAACAATTTTGATAGGCCATTGTCAGAGTTGTTGGGCATGTTGAGGACATCCGAGACACAGATGAAGAAGGACAAGCCTAAGTCTGTGATGGTGATCACGAGCATGAAAGGCAAATCCAAGCACAAGGGCAAGGGCAAAGCTAAGAAAGGTTCTGATGCTAGCCAGGAGCCCAAGTCATCTTCAGCTCTCAAGGCCAAGGGAGGCGTGACCAAGAAAGGCAATTGCCACCATTGTCAAAAGCCAGTACATTGGAAAAGGAATTGTCCTCTCTATCTGGAAGAACAAAAGAAGAAGGAGGCGACAATCATCTCTACTTAAAGGTGTCATGAAAGTAAACTTGTAACACTTTTGAGGTATATGATACCAAGATGTAAAGTGTAAAGCACTCAATAAATGAGGCAAGTGTTTCCACCATAGATAGGAGTACTTTGGTTTATTTTCAGCCTAAAAGGCATGTAATGCAGTTATGAACTGCTATTTCATATCTTCCAATAGATAGAAATACTTTATTTTTGCATATTGTATGACAATGATGGAAATCAATAAAGAGATGTTTCAATTTCTAAAGATATGATCTTTGTGGCAATGCCTTGTTTATCTTGTCGTATTTGATATGCATAAGATAAAATGATACCTAAGAGTTATAGATAATGTTGACTCAAGGTCAATTAGGTCAATGTTGACTCACGTCTAAATTGAGTAAACCCGTGTTTTGATGATGACTAACCATTCCACATATTGGTGTCTAATGCTTCTACTTGAGTAATTTCAGATTAGATATAGACACACTCCAATTGCCCTAACTTGCGCATCTCAAATTGGATAAAAGACAAGTCAAAGTCATACAAGTACATGTTTTTATAATATGATGTATATCCATTAGAATCATGTTGTAAATCACTTGTAATGATTGTATGACTTGTAATTAAGCTTAGAAAAATACCAGGAGCACTTAGATCGATTATTAGAGCACTTTTAATGCAACTTCGAAAATCAATTACATGCACTTGGTCGATCCAGTTTCACACCCTGAAACTCGACCGATCAAACCTTGATCAATTTTCTGAAGATTGCATCGGTCGAGTTTTGCACTCACAGAACTCGACCGATTGGGTAGTGGGCCATTTCCTGTTGAAGTGGTCAGTTGAGTTTCCTCAGGACAAACTCGACCGATCCCTTGAACATCGGTTTTCCTGCTACTTGATCGGTCGAGTTACACCCATAGACACTCGACCGAATGCACTGTACGGAAAAGTGCAGAAAAGTGTTTCTAGCCGTTGTGGAGTTGCAACAAGTGAAAATAGATCCGTTGCAAGCCACAAAACGGCTAGTTTTCATTCTTAAGTGTTCCCAAAGGTTAAGAGGCATCCCCAGCTATAAAGAGGACCCCTTGGGCTTCATTCCAAGGTTGAGAGCATTCATTCAAAATCTTTGTGAGGTTCCTATTCAATAGTTGAGTGCTTCCTACAACCTCCTCTCTCTCTCTAAGCTTAATCACTTGCTACATCCATTAGAGTGAGTAGGAAATCTGTAAGAGAGCTAGTCCTATTTGTATATCTTGTGAGGCTCTCACTTCCACCACCTCCACTTCTCTCATTTGCTATCTTGAAGATGAATGTTCTCTCTCTTGTCCAAGAGAGGTGAAGAAGAACAAGGGAAGGAGTCCCTTGGTGAAGATCAAGGCCAAAGACTTGGAGCTAGAGTGGGTAAGCCCTTGGAGAAGGCAAAAGACTCAAGCTCAAGTAGGTAAGACCTTGGTGGAAAGCTTCTCCGAGTGAAGGTGAAGTCAAAGGCAGAAGATCCAAGAAGAGTTGGTAATTCCTACAAGGCCGAAGACTTGTGCAAGAGTGGGTAAGTCCTTGGAGAAGGCCGAAGACTCTTGCAAAGTGTGTAAGTCCTTGGTAAGGTTGAAGACTCTTTGTATTGGATAGGTAAGTCCTTTGTTGGTCTTGTATTGTAAGTCTTATAAGTAAATATAAGAGTGCAATTGTTTGAAGTCCTAGAGGTTGACCTCTCTAGGCAAGTGGACTGACACACTTCTAGTTTGAAGTGTGGAACCACTCTAAATAGCTTGTCTAATTGGTGCATGTTTCAATCTCTCTTATCCTTGCTATGCATGATTTAGTTGCACTCAAATTACGTATTTAGCAACCTTATCTTGTCATATATTTTGAAGGTTTAATGAGTTTTGTTTAAGTGCTTTCAGCTCTATTCACCCCCCTTTAGAGCATCTAATCACCCATCTAGGATCCAACAAGTGGTATCAGAGCGGATCTTCTCCAAGCATACTTCAACAAGTAGGAGAAGATGGGTGACTACCTAGGAGGGAGACTATCGAGCAACCTTCCAATCTTTGATGGGAGCAACTTCCTCTATTGGAGAAGAAGACTTCAATTCTTCATCCAAGGATCAAGTCTCGAGATGTGGAAAATGGTGAACTGACCATACATTCTACCAAAGACAAACACTGAAGAATGGGATGAAGCCACCTTGATGAAAGCTACCTTGAATGTTAAAGCCATGCACATCCTATATGCCTCCATGACCCCACCGAGTTCAACCGGATTTCCTCTTGTGAGACGGCCTATGAGGTATGGAGAAAGCTTTGCATCACTTATGAAGGGACAGATCAAGTGAAGGAAAGCAAAGTATACATGCTCAAAGGGTTGCTTGAGAACTTCAAGATGGGAAAGGAGGAGAGCATAACCAACATGTACTCAAGCCTCAACACCATCTTGAATGGTCTTGCTGTTCTAGGACATTATATGTCTAGTGGAGAGATCAACTCAAAGATCCTTAGAACTCTCCCCAAGAGGTGGGAATCCAAGGGGACTTCCATTGAAGAAGCAAGGTCGCTTAGGGATATTCCTATTGAAGACCTCATTGGAAATATACAAGAACATGAAGCCACGCTTGACAAGAGGGAGGAAGTAGAAAGACAAGAGAAGAAAGAGCTAAAGAGAATGAAGAAGGATGAAATAAAGGCTCAAATTGAAGCTATCATGGAAAAAGTCTCTCCATCCTCTCAAGCTAAAGAAGATGCCATGTACTCCAAGGGTAGACTCTACAAAGGCAAGTCCTCCTCCATCCGGTGCTTCACATGTGGAAAGAAGGGTCACTACAAGGAAGATTGCCCACAAGGCAAAACGACCCATCTTCACAAGGAGAAATGTCACTCAAGCTCAAGTGGCTCCTCCAACTCTAGCTCAAGTGAAGATTCATGTGAAGGATCAATCTCAAGCTCTAGTGATGAAGGAGAATGCCATTTTGCTCTTGTAGCATCAACAAGTGAAGACTCAAATGAGGTAAATCTAGACTCTTTAGATAAAGAATCCTTGATTGATCTCATTCATGATATTTGTGCATCTTTTAAGTCTTCTAAAAAGAAAAGGAAAAAGCTTGCTAAAATTGTTGATAATTTGCATATAGAATTAAATGATCTTGAACATGCAAATTCTTGCTTGCTTAATGATAAAAATGATTGTCTTAGCCAAGTAGACTCTCTTAAACTTGAAAATGCTAGTTTACTTGATAAGATTAAATTTCTAGAAGCTCAACCTCTCATGCCTAATTCTAATGAAGAACATACTTTAATTGTTGATTCTCTCATGCATGACATTGATGTTCTAAAATATGAAAACAAGAACAAAGATTTAGATTTGCATGAATTAGAAATAGAAAATGCCTCCTTTCTTGCTAAAATCAATGGGCATGTATCTTGTTCTAGTTCTACGAGTAGAGAGAATGATGTTGCTGCTCTTCATATTGATAGAGATTCTAATTTAACTAAGGCTCTTTGCTTAGAAAATGATCTTTTGCATGCTAGAGATAATATTGATCAATTGTCTTCTACTATTGCTTCTCTTAAGCATGATAATGATTGTTTGAGATCTTCTTTGCAAAGATTCTTAGTGGGTAAAAAGAATCTTAATCAAATCCTAGACCATACTACTAAACAATTTGGTAGACATGGTTTAGGGTATGATAGTTTTTATGACCCACTCCATGATTAACTAATAAATACCTCGAATTACGTAAAACACCTCAATTAGGGTTGAGTATCAAATTGAACATCATGGATAATCAAGATAAGCTAAGATGTGAATTAATAGCTAAGATTGAATCACCTAAGGCAATTAATAATGTCAATATTGATTATTTAGTACATTAAGTTAAATCAAGTAATCACAGATGTAATTAGAGTTTTGGTCCAGTGAAATAGTCATTTTAGCATGATTTTACGCTTTGAGGGTGTAGAGGACCTCGTGGTTGAAACATTGCAAGAAAAATCACCTCAATCGAACATCCGAGGTGAAAGTTATAACATTCTTAAGAACTAGGGTTTGGTTTTGCAATTTTCCCAATAATATATCCATTTATGTGGGTCGGCTACCCCTCTTCTCCTTTATCTGTTTCCGATAGAACAGAAAAATGCAGAGCAGCGCCTAACGCCCGGTCATCCGCGATCAGGGGGGCGATTTCCCGGCCCTGGGCTCCGATCCAGCAGGGTGCCACTCCCCTCCTTCTTCTACCTTCTTCCTTCCTCTTTTCTCTCCCCTATCCACGGCCACGACCAGCAGGCGGCGCCCCAAGTAGGTGGCCGACCTGCAGCTGGAGCTGCACACAGCAGCGCCCAGGGGACTCACTTGGCGCGGCCAGCACCTTAGAAATGCCGCCTTGACTTTGTCTTGGTGGTCCATGTCCAAATCCGCAGCCTCAGCAGCGATTAGCACCCAGCCAACCCTCCCCTCTTCAACCTGTATGTGAGAAGAACGACTGCTTGAAACAGTAGGTTCGAGCCAGGGGCAATTTGCCCGGGAAACACCACGAGAACGATACCAATGAGTTCGGTCAAGGGCCCTGAACACGAATCCGTGGAAAACTAGCCACGAGTAGCGACGAATCAGCTGAGCGTGTGAACCTGTGCGTGAAGGTGCTGCTGTTTGCAGCCGGATGACCGACTAGGATCAACCTGGGCATAAGAAGCATTAAGGATAGGTAATTCTGACTTCGACTTAAGGTCCAAATCATGAATATATAGCCTTAGCTAGACCTAGTTTTTGAATAAGTTAAATCTTGGATTCGTGCATGATGTTACTGTTCTATTGCAGGGTCAGCATTCCGATCGGCCGAATTTGGTAAGATTCGGCCGAGTTTCCTTTATAAGGAAATCGAACAGGGTTCCAATCGGCCGAGATTGTAGACTGATCGACCGAGTTGTCAGCCGATCGGCCGAGTTTCCTAGAGTGGATCGGCCGAGTTTCCGGCCAATCGGCCGAATTCCCAGATTGGTCGGCCGAGTTCTAGAATTGTGAGTAGTAGTTCATTTAGAAATCAATATTTAACTCAATTTAAATGTGTAATTGCTTCTGTATCAATTGATATAACTTCTAAACAGTGTAGTACATACAATAGTGTATGTTAGATTCATTGGAAATGAATTACTTAATATGCTTTGTGAAAATGATAAATTTCCTGTATTATAGTTGCAATGTATTTGCTGATTTAAAAAAAATAGATGTTTAGCATCGAAAGTGGATAAATGATATTTAATCATGTTTAATGATGATAAAGGATATATATTTACTTCATGTGTTATTCAGATTGTGCAATATGCCTGAAATGTGATATTCGTGTTTATATGTTTAATTGTTAATCAGTTAATAGACCTAGATGCCCTAACACCGTAGAACCCCTAAAAGAAGGTCTGTTTCTTAGGGTTGAAACTCGTGTTGCAACATCATCCATTGTTGTGTCACGGACAAACGAGGAAAGAGAGGCAATGTCCAACATCAATCGTGCTTGTGTCACGATGGCACTGGGAAAAAGAAAACATGGTTATCTAACACCATTCGTGCTTGTGTCACGAAGGTAACCCTGTGACTCTCCGCCGGTGTACTCAGGTTTAAGGAGGAGTCTGGTGCACTCAGAGTAGTGCTTTGAGGCCGTAGAGCCTATGTTTCTGGCCGGAGAGCCAGGGGTCCTGTAGCAGAGCAGGGCTGATGTCAGACTTAGCATTTCCCAGGTGTGTCGCTAAGTCTTGTACGGTGGGGTCGTAGCATGAACTTGCTGCGGATCTTTATATGCAGAGTACACTGCATATGATTAGGGCATAATAATAAAATGAATAAATAATCATGTAGGTTCACAGTAAATTTATATAACTGTTTATCTACCTGAATTACCTGTTGATGATTTAAAATGTGATTATTATCTGTATATTTGTTATGTTATTAGAACTGCCTTGCTTAGTTCTGCATTTATGTTTAATTTCAATTTATAAACCTGATGAGTTGTTTAGTGATGGCTAAGTGAAATGCTATTCACTGAGCGAGTAGGCTCATACCTCTACTCAAAACATTTTCAGGTTATTAGCAGTAGCAGGAAATCTAAAGGATCGTTTCATCCTAACGCCTAGTCAATAGAAGGTTCGTAGTTAGTTGTTAGAGGTCTCTTAGTCCTTTTCCCTCGATCTGTGGGACAAGGTGTGTGAGAGAGAGAGAGAGAATGTGTATTAGATGTAAATTAACTATTATGCTTTATTTATGTCAAACAATGTAAAATGTTGTAGACTCTGTTTATATTGCTAGTCAGTTAATAAAGATGCTTCCGCAGTTTGTTTAGTTTCATTTTACAGCATAAAACAGATTATCTTTTCAATCTCATTATAATGTTTTAAAAAGTAAAAAGTGGTTGACTTTTGTGTAAATCCCATCCTGTCGCGTCCTAATCTCATGGTTTGTAGTTAATGTGAGATTGGGGTGTGACAATTTTGGTATCAGAGCTTTGTTTTGAGTACGTAGTTACTCAAGGTCAGGGGACGATAAGAGACCAATAGGATTAAGGTTTAGGAGTCTTTCTTCTATCCATAATTTTCTAATAGGAAGTGTCACTACTACAGAAACAACATTTAGTGTCGCTTTTCTGGGCGTCGGTTATTTAGGAAAACCGACGCCTATAACATTCAACGTCGGTCATCTAGGTCATCCGACGTCTGTAGCCAAGACACGGGTACCGCTTTGTATTCAGCGTCGGTTTTTTGGTAAAAAACCGATGCCTAAAACTGCCCGCGAAATGCAATTTTCGAGCAAAAAAAATATGTCACATACGGCATCGGTTATTTACCACAAACCCGACGCCTATATAAGATGAAAATTTGCGCGAAAATTTACAGCTTAGGTGTCGGTTATCCTTAGATAACCGACGCCGATAGTGGTTCCCGCAAATTTATTTAGGGCAAATTTTATCTAATTGGACGTCGGTTTTGTAATAGGAACCGACGCTGAAGACTTTAGGCGTCGGTTTTGTTAGATAACCGACACCCTTTACGAACTTATTAGACGCACGATCGATCGACTTTAGGTCCCCTTTCCTATTTCATTGTCTTCATCGCCCGCGCTTGCTACTGCTCACCGACGCCGCTGCCCGCCACCCTCCGCTACCGTCGCCCGACCCTCCGCTGCTGCTGTTGCTTGTGCGCCGCCGCCGCTTCCTGCTTCTTCTACTGCCGGTGTCGCCACCGCCTGCCTGCTCCTTCTCCGCCGCCTGCCTGCCCACCGCCGCCTGCCGCTCCCTGCTCGCCGGTGTCGCTACCGCTACCTGCCTGACTTGTGCCGGTGGTCCTGGAGCTCGCCAGTGTCACCGCCGCCCACCTACTCGACCTACTCGACCTCGCCCTGCTCGCTTGCCCAGGTACCTCGCCCTGCTGTCGCCCACCTATTCAGTGATTAATGATTGGTACTACTGGTTAGTATTACTTTAGTGATTACTTTAATTCAACAATTCGTAGTTTGTTATTTACAATTACTGATCTGCTTGCCGATTTTCATGATTAGAGATACTGATTAATAGTAAGTATTGATGAATACTTAGTTAATTACTAATTTGTTGATTAGATATGTATAGAAGTTCCTTATAAATATATTTTTTATATACACATACATGTAGTTTTGTATAAAATACATGATGTAGTGTGATCTTAAATCCTAGAGTGTACCCCTTTTGTTCTATGATGGTACCTATGGCCCTAAATACATCCATAAGGGTCTATTGTATCCTAAAGAAGATTTATTTCTTCCTTCTGCCCTAATTTTTATATGGATCTTAATCTTATATCGCCTACTCATAAATAAGAAAATATCCTCCCTTATGACCACCTTGATGTGTATGTCCCATATAATGCACATGTTGGACCCTAATGATACAATTTTTTTATGTTGAAAATGAATGTATGTTTCAAGTGTTGAACCTAATGTTGGAAAATGAACAATGAATTTATGTCCCATATAATCCACATTGTTCTTTATATTACTTGTACATTGGTATAAATTAGAATGAACAATCACTAAATTATATAATGTTTTTATGGAGTCCGGCTTCATTGTAGATATCTATTATTGTGTTTGTTGGCCTAGAAACCCGTCCAAAATTTACTCATTAGGAGTAAATCTTGGATAGTCCCCGGTTTGGGACTGTTCTTGAACACCTAATCTCACTTAGGATGTAAGTGTATAATGTGTATTGGGTTTTCGAGAAAATTTTGGTAGCATTTCCCCGTTTGTTCTCTAAGTACATATGTACTTAGAGAACAGCGGGGAAATGCTGCCGAAATTTTCTTGAAAACCCAATACACATTATACACTTACTAGTGAGATTAGGTGTTCAAGGATGGGATAGGTGGTACACATTTATTATATATAAGAATGACATCACATGTGTTTGTTGGCCTAGAATGTGAACAATCAATGTTTTTTATATTACTTGTACATTGGTATAAATTAGAATGAACAATCACTAAATTATATACTGTTTGTATAGAGTCCGGCTTCATTGTAGATATCTATTATTGTGTTTGTTGGCCTAGAAACCCATCCAAGATTTACTCATTAGGAGTAAATCTTGGATAGTCCCCGGTTTGGGATTGTTCTTGAACACCTAATCTCACTTAGGATGTAAGTGTATAATGCGTATTGGGTTTTCGAGAAAATTTTGGCAGCATTTCCCCGTTTGTTCTCTAAGTACATATGTACTTAGAGAACAGCGGGGAAATGCTGCCGAAATTTTCTTGAAAACCCAATACACATTATACACTTACTAGTGAGATTAGGTGTTCAAGGATGGGATAGGTGGTACACATTTATTATATATAAGAATGACATCACATGTGTTTGTTGGCCTAGAATGTGAACAATCATTGTTTTTTATATTACTTGTACATTGGTATAAATTAGAATGAACAATCACCAAATTATATACTGTTTGTATGGAGTCCGACTTCATTGTAGATATCTATTATTGTGTTTGTTGGCCTAGAAACCCGTCCAAGATTGACTCATTAGGAGTAAATCTTGGATAGTCCCCGGTTTGGGACTGTTCTTGAACACCTAATCTCACTTAGGATGTAAGTGTATAATGTGTATTGAGTTTTCGAGAAAATTTTGGTAGCATTTCCCCGTTTGTTCTCTAAGTACATATGTACTTAGAGAACAGTGGGGAAATGCTGCCGAAATTTTCTTGAAAACCCAATACACATTATACACTTACTAGTGAGATTAGGTGTTCAAGGATGGGATAGGTGGTACACATTTATTATATATAAGAATGACATCACATGTGTTTGTTGGAATTTCCCCGTTTCTTCTCTAAGTATATATGTACTTAGAGAACAGCGGGGAAATGTTGCCTAATCTTTTCCTAATATATACTTGTTTCCTAATATATACTTGTTTTCTCTGATCATAGAATGGATAGATCATGGATGTCCATTCGTAATCGTTGCACCCCAGAGTTTATATCTGGTCTTGATCAGTTTATTAGATTTGCCGAGGAACATAGGAAAAAACCTACAGATAGGTTCTACTGTCCATGTAGGCATTGCGGTAACAACTTGAAAGTCAACACTGGTGAGGAAATCAAAAGTCATGTCATGTGCAACGGGATTGTACAAGGCTATACAGAATGGCACTGGCATGGAGAGATTTCAAAATCGAAACCAGTAGATGTCGATAGCAGTGCTTGGGTGGAAGAAGAAATTGCCTCTGATGACGTAAATGTGAACGAACCAGTTCCAGCAGACATCGTTGATGCGATGCTGGATAGTTGTAGGGTAGAGCACACTGATCCACCTCCTATCTTTACAAACATTGTGCATGATGCTAAGATACCGTTATACACAGGTTGTGCTAAGTTTACGAAGCTTAGCACTGTCTTGAGATTGTATAAGTTGAAAGCTAACAATAGATGGAGCGACAAAAGCTTCACTTCATTGTTGACTTTGTTGAAAGAAATGCTTCCTGAAGGAAACGAGCTTCCAATCTCAACATACCAGGTAAAGAAAATGTTGTGCCCAATGGGAATGGAGGCCAAGAAGATACACGCATGCCCGAATGATTGTGTATTATTTCAAAAGGACTATGTAGATTTGAAAGATTGTCCAAAATGTGGTGCGTCACGGTATAAATTGACGACTTCGGGGGAGTCCAAAATTGGTTCTCCTGCCAAGGTGTTGTGGTATCTACCTATAATATCACGGTTTCAACGCTTGTTTGCAAATCCGAAAGATGCGAAGAATTTGAGGTGGCATGCAGATGTTAAGAAAAATAATGATGGGATCCTACGACATGCGTCTGATTCCCCACAGTGGAAGAAGATTGATCTATTGTACCCTAAATTTGGTGAAGAAGATAGGAATCTAAGACTTGGGCTTTGTACAGATGGGATGAATCCGTACGGGACATTGAGCAGCCAACATAGCACTTGGCCAGTAATGCTTGTTATATACAATCTTCCTCCCTGGATGTGTATGAAAAATAAGTACGTTATGTTGTCATTGTTGATATCGGGTCCTAAACAACCCGGAAATGATATCGATGTTTATCTTGAACCTTTGATTGATGACTTAAAGAAACTTTGGGCTGAAGGTGTGATGACCTATGATGCTTCAGCAAGAGAGACATTTCGTTTGCACGCTATGTTGTTTTGCACTATTAATGACTTTCCAGCATATGGGAATTTGTCTGGATATAGTGTCAAAGGAGCTAAAGCGTGTCCTATATGTGAAGAAAACACTGATTCAATAAGACTAAAACATGGCGGCAAGACTGTATATCTTGGTCATCGAAGGTTTCTTTCAAAATTCCATCCGTATCGTAGGAAGCGCAAAGCATTCAATGGATGGAATGATGAACGAAGTGCACCTAAACCTATACCAGGGGATGTTGTTTATGAAAGAGTAAAAGACATTGTCAATGAATTTGGTAAGAAATCACAATGTAGTATGGCCACACGGAGTGACAATTCTTCATTCAAGAAGAAGTCAATATTTTGGGATCTTCCTTATTGGAGTTCTTTGACAGTCAGGCATTGTATCGATGTAATGCACGTTGAGAAAAATGTATGTGATAACATCATTGGTACTCTATTAAATATACCAGGTAAGACTAAAGATGGAATAAAATCCAGACTGGACCTACGTGAAATGGGAATAAGGTCAGAATTAACAGAATTACGTGAAATGGGTAATAAAAGAACATACTTACCTCCCGCTTGTTACACGTTGTCTAGAAAGGAGAAGAAAACTTTTTGTGAATGCTTGGTAAATGTTAAGGTGCCACATGGTTACTCATCCAACATCCGTAGATTGGTATCAATGAAAGATCTGAAGTTGATAGGTCTTAAATCTCATGATTGTCACACTCTAATGCAACAAATATTGCCCGTGGCAATTCGATCTATATTGCCGAAGCATGTAAGGTTTGCAATTACCAGACTTTGTTTCTTTTTCAACAGTCTATGCAGCAAAGTTATTGACCCTGATACTCTCGATAATTTGCAAAGAGAAGTGGTTGTTACCCTATGTCAGCTTGAGATGTATTTCCCTCCTTCGTTCTTTGATATCATGGTACATCTTGTTGTCCACTTGACTAGGGAAGTGAAAATGTTGGGACCAGTTTTCTTGCATTGGATGTATCCCTTTGAACGATACATGAGCGTTTTTAAAGGTGATGTTCGAAACCGTTATCGGCCTGAAGGGAGTATTATTGAAGGTTATGTGGCGAGAGAGGTTATGGATTTTTGCAATGACTTTCTCAGTGGTAATGACACTCCTGATAATGACAAGAATATTGAGGAGGGCAAAGGAATTTTGGGATCACGGGTGAAAGTAATCAGCCGTGAGCAGTTGGAACAAGCTCACTTGTATATTTTACACAATATGGATGAAGTGAGTGTTTATATCAAGGAACATACCAATTTCATAAAGAGACAACATCCTCGAGCAAGTTCAATGTGGCTTGCTAGAGAGCATAATAAGACTTTTACTAAGTGGTTTGAAGATAAAGTCTTACATCAACTATCTCAAACACCAAATGATATTACAGAAACTATCAAATGCCTCGCCTTTAAACCAAAACCGAATGTTATGTCTTATGAAGGGTTTGACATTAATGGATTCACATATTACACAAAGCGCCAAGATGATAAGAGTGTCGTCCAAAATAGTGGGGTCACTCTTCAAGCGTCGACTATGTACTTTGCAAGTGCAAAGGATAAGAGTCCACGTGAAGCTAAAATGTCATATTACGGTGTCATTGAGGACATTTGGGAGTTTGACTACATAGATTTCAAAATTCCGCTCTTTAAATGTAATTGGGTTGATAACACCAAAGGAGTTATAGTGGATGAATTGGGTTTCACTTTGGTGAACTTTGAAAAGATTGGCGAGAAGGGTGAACCATTCATATTGGCATCACAGGCGAAACAAATATTCTATATCGATGATCCTGCAAATGATAAATGGTCGGTTGTTCTTCATGGTAAAAGACAGTTCATTGAAGATCCTATAGATGAAGAAGAGTACTATGATAAGTATGATGACTCCAGTCCATTCTCAGTTGGGTTGCCAACTACACAAAATATTGAAGCTAATGATGACTTATATGTGCGCGGAGATCACAATGAAGGATTGTTAATTGATAAAAGATCACAATTTTAGAGACATGTATGTTTATACAAATGCTAAATGTTTTCCTTTTTCTAGTTAATACAAATGCTAAATGTTTGCCTTTTTCTAGTTAATACAAATGCTAAATGTTTGCCTTTTTCTAGTTAATACAAATGCTAAATGTTTGCCTTTTTCTAGTTAATACAAATGCTAAATGTTTGCCTTTTTCTAGTTAATAGAAATGCTAAATGTTTGCCTTTTTAATGACATTTTCAGATGGCTGACCATGATGAGCATGATGTCCATGATGAGCATGAAGTCCATGATGAGCATGCTGTCCATGACGAGCATGGCGAGGATACTAATGTAAGTTCTAAAAATATATCATGTATTTCTATAAAATTCATTATCTTCTAGTTATGTCATATATCCTTTATTTCTATATTGGGCTAAGTTAGTGTGTTTTATTTTTGTCAAATTTTAGGTTGATGCACCTGTACCCACTGAAGCACTGGAGCAACTTGATGCGCAACACCAGACACTTAACAAGAAAAGGGGCATCACTCTGTTGAAGAAGTTATTAGCGCTAAGTGGTAGTGGATCTAAATTGGTGGTGGAGTTTGATAATGGAGGAAATCCAATTGGAGTGAACCGCAATAATTTTGTGAACTATCTTGGGTGTACCACTCGGAGCCATTGTGGTGTTAAGTATGACAATTGGCATAAAGTTCCTCAAGGGAAAAAGACTTGATATGGAAGGATTTATGCGTGAGTTATTATTATTTGCAATTCTATTTTGTAGATTACAAATTCTATTATTTGCAATTCTATTTTGGATACTAGTTAATAACATTTCTATTTTACAGAATCTGTTTGCATTGGATGAGAAGTTGCATCGTAAAAATGTGATGCAACGCGCTGGAAAGATGCTTAGGAATTATAGGACAAATCTGAACAGAGAATACATAAAAGAGGGTGATAAGAAGAAGAAGTCAGCCCTTGAACAATGGAACTTCTTGGACAAAGAAGATTGGGACAATTTTGTTGCTTCAAGAAAATCTGAAGAATTCAAGGTATTAGGCGTCACTCCTAATTTAATTAATATACATTGTATTCACCTATTCAAGATTAGCATTTAGTGCTACTAACCAAATCATTAATGTGCATACTAACTAGGCCCTCAGTGACGCACAAAAAGCAAGGCGTGCACTGAATGTGCATGACCACACTATGGGTCCAAAAGGCTATGCAAGCGTTCGCCAAAGACTACAGGCGGAGTCTGCGGCTACTCAGGAGTCTGCTCCTACTCAGGAGTCTGCCACACCCATGCCTCGCCATGATATCTGGATAGCTGGCAGGCAAAACAAGAAGGGTGAAATAAAGAAGCCTGTAACTGCTGAGGCGGCTGCAAAAATGGTAAAATACAACTCTTAGAGAAATCGTTTGAATATTGATTATTTGTGGTGTTAACTTACCAATTTCTGTTTATGGTGATTAGCGGGAGCTGCACGAGCAGAGGAAACAAGGCACGTTCATCCCTCAGGGCACAAGGGATGAATTGACAGTTGCTCTGGGTAACCCAGAGCATCCTGGACGTGTTAGAGGTGCCGGCGCTGGTGTTGGCATCAAAGCATTCTTTGGGCCATCCCAGCGCAAACCCAGAGCGGGACTTTCTCAAGAAGAGGTAACCTATTCTTTTTTTAGAATGTTACTGCAAAAGGAAATTCATTAATAAGAAGCTAATGTTTCTTTTATCCATGTATAGGAGAATAAGAGAGTTGAGGATTTAGTTGCTAAGAAGATCAACGATGTAGTTGCTGAGAAGGTCAAGGAAGAATTGCTGCGGTGGCAGGCATCTCAGGCTTCCAATACGCCTATGGCGACCCACTCTTCTCCTGATGCACAGACTGCGAGTAATCCTGGAGACCCATCGCCTAGCACGTCTGCTGTAAGTATTGTTTATGACATTGTAGTTAGTCTTTTCAAGTTGTTATGTTTTCAAGATGATATGTATATATGTATAATATTCTTTACGTAAATTTGTAGGCATTGAAGCCATGCCGCTTAAGAATGCAAGACTACGTTGTTGCAGAGGCGCAGGCTTACCCGTCCCTTCCTGGGGCAATGTTTCACGGGACTCCAATGCCACAGGGTTACGTTCGTGTGAGCCCGATACATGTGTTACCTGATTGGAGAGAAGCTACATTGCCATATCCCCACCCGGATATTGATAGACTTGCTGATGCAGAAGGCGGGGTGATATTGTGGCCCAAAGCAGATGTCGTCTACACGAATGAAATTGTAAGATAAATTTACATTGATTTAGACTGTTAATGTGTATATATGATGTCAACTGATCTAAAATTATATGTACAGGTTAAAAAGAAGACACCAGGAGCACCTAGGCCTCCACTTCCACTTCCCGCATTACCCGATTGGGTTCCAACTGACCTAACATACCCGTTAGGTCCTGCTTGTAGGGGAATGGCATGTTGGCTACGGGCACATAATGTACATTGCCCTATAATTATTTCTTTAGATGCAGATTATGCAGGTCAATCATACGATAGCTCTTTATTTATACAAGATATTATTGAGCTGTTTATGTATGATTGGCTGAATACATCAATGATAGAGACATGGATAAGGTGAGATCTTGTTTATACATCCATATACCTTGTGTAAGATCCGGTGATCTGGTTTCTTATATATTAATGCATATGCCTATATGTTTTGCAGCTACCTAGTCGAAGATCATTGCAAACAATTTGCATTTGATCATGTGGGATTTTTGATTCCATCATTGATTAGTTTGGTAGTTAAAGACCCTGATAATGTTCAACAATACTGTATAGATGCTTTTACAATTTTTGGTCAGCAAAAGAAGACGATAATAATAGCTCCATTCAATGTCAAGTAAGTTTACTTTATTTATAATTTGGACTTAAGAAAATTCCATTTTTATTTTGCATTTTGAGTTATTAATTGTTAACTTCTTACTTCTAGCGGTAGACATTGGGAGTTACTAGTTATTGTCCCCGGGACATTCACTGTTTATTATCTAGATCCTGCGGGGAGTACATTGAACACTAAAATTGGACACGTAATGAGAATGCCATTATTCTGGTGAGAAATATTTCATTTTTATATCCGTTAACATCTTTTATTACATTACTATTTACTTATGCAATTTATTGTGTTATATTAACATGTAGGGGTTTAGATGCATTCAAAAAGGCTGGAGGAACGGTCCCAAGGAAAAAGAACCAGCCAATAAATTGGCAGAACGTACAAGTAAGTTCCCGACTCGAATATATATATTATTGATGTGAATTGTGCTTAGTTGTATTATTTTGTATGTTTCAATTTATAGTGTGCTACACAAGACAATGGCTGGGCATGCGCATACTATGTGATGCGATTTATGCAGATGATTATCAAATATGCCGCATTGGACATCGATACCATACATGAGGTATTATATATAGTCTCATTAGTTAGTATGCAATATATCAATCTTATATTATTTTTATATTATTACTTATATATATACATCATTCTCTTTGCAGGTGTTTAAAACTGACAACACTACAGGTAAACGTTTAAAAAATATACATGCTCCATATACGATGGAAGCATTAAATGAAGTAAGAGAAGAATGGGCAAAAGCCATACAAGCAGTGGCAACTGTAAGATATAATTGGGATGTTGATAGCGATAATGAATGATACTATGTAAATGAATATTTCTGAATGTTAATACATGTATTTGAATGTTTCTATATGTGTGAATGTGAGAATTGAATTGATGTCTGAATGTATGTACTTGTGTAGAATTTTGCTTGTGACTTTTGCAGGTTTGCGGCCTGTTTGTAGGCTGATATCAATGGATGTCGTAAACCTGCAGTTCAGAAAACTGAACTGCAGGTTCTCATCCTGCTGACCAGCCACAGCAGGCCTGCAAACTGATATGAAAAAAAAAATATAAATAGGCGTCGGTTATTTATCGAAAACCGTCAGCAAAGACATACAGCGTCGGTTATTTGATAAAACCGCCGCCTAATAGTACAAACAACCCAACCGTGCAGGATAGCACGGCCGTGGTGTAAATGGCGTCGGTTATTCATATAAAACCGACGCCTATAGTACTAATACAGCCGTGCAGGGAAGCACGGCCGTGCAGGGAAGCACGGCCGTGTCGTCTTGAAGTACAGGCGTCAGTGGTTTAGAAAATGTGTCGGTTATCTACTAAAACACCGACGCTATATTCCATATAGGCGTCGGTTGTGTAGTAAATAACCGACGCACAAAGTGCCCTAGATGACGCCATTTTCTGTGGCGCGAACACTTTTGGCGGTGGTTATTTACTAAACAACCGACGCCAATAGGACAAATAGGCGTCGGTTAAAAAACCGACGCCGAAGTGTTCAACCTTTAGCGGCGCCCACATAGGCGTCGGTCGGAAACCGACGCCAAATGGGGTTAAACGACCGACGCCAAAGGCCGTTTCTGTAGTAGTGTGTTCTGTTATACTATTGCAGATAGCAGGAAGAGGATGTGGTCACGAGAACCACGTAATGAGCTTAAGTTGAGTCGTTAAGAATCATTAGGGTCAAAAGATAAGGTTATAAGTAAGACGAATAATGAATGATGTGTTTTAGCTCTGGAAGGTCTGAGTGTTTAGATACCCTGGCCAGGTGTCTGAATACTTAGATTGACCAGTATCAAGCTACTCTATCTGTTCTTCTCTGGATGCCCTGGCCAGGTATGCAGAGGAAGGATAGGCTAGAGAGAAAACCCTAGAAATCTTAGGGTTAAGAAATCAGAAATTAATGTAGGAGTAAGAGATTAAATAAAGGATGTGATATAACTCTTACTTGATATTGTTTATTTGATTTAAAGATCATTAGAAATTCTTTTATATGCATGAAATAAAATTTTTAGTTTGTAAAGTAAACATGATTCTTTTATATTGTTGTGTCATGAAGTGAATTGTTTAATGTTTGTTTTCTTTGTATTAAAGTAGACCCGAAATTATGTTTAATTGAGTTTGCCCTAATTGGATATTCTTTCCACATGTTTTAGATTAATAGGGGTTGATTAATCCCGAGTAGCTTTTGGTTTCAGGATTACAGGTTCGGCCTGGTCCGGCTGGCAGGACGCGTTACTGGGATCCAATGACTCCTATTAACAGTAAAATAAGAATAGACTCTGGATGATTTAGACCCGTAACATAGTGAGAATGTATATACACTAGGATGTTTAAACTATGATAAGAAGTCTAAATGTTCTTTTGTCTTGAGAATTAGGGTTTGAGAAGTATAGACCCTAATCGGCCCAAAATAGGGTTTTGATGATACATAAATACAAATTTGATAAGTAAAGTGTCTCAGTAAATGATTTTTAGTATTTTATGTGTAACTCTGATTTAGCTCAATTTTGGATATGATTTGGGTATATAAAATGTAAACAACATTGAAAATTATCAAAATTTTTGAAAAAAAAAAGTTCTGACTTGTTTATCGTCCGAGTTTCAAACTCGACCGATCACATTTTCTGAATGATATAGCAGTGTGGTAATTGAATTTTATCTTTTTATTGGTATATTCAATTGATCTCAAATTTTAAATTTGCTTGAAAAATATAATTTTAGACACTCTGTAAAATTGGCATAATTTTTGGATGACTTTTGACCTCTACAGTAAGGGTGTCGGCCGAGTTTGTAACTCAGCTGAACCTGCTGCAGACTGCCATATAGCAGTGCACTGTTTGATTTTTATTTAATTATTGGTAACTTGAAATGATCTGAAATTTTTATTGGAGATTTAAAACTTCATTAGGCACAACATATAAAATTTCCAGAATTTTTGGATCTTCTGTTAGCTGTTTAATAAACGAAATACAGAAACTATTGAGAAAACTGAGTTTTCAGCAAATACAATTAGAGTTGAGTGTTGGGTTAATATGCTATTGACCCAAGCAACTCAAATTGATTTATATAATCAACCACACACACACAATAATGCTATGTTATTAATAAAGATCAAAACCTAGAATGATTAAAGTTGTAATAGTTTAAGGAATATCACTAGTAATGTAACCTTAAATACTAGTATCTTTGTAAAATAAGACCTTGAGATTTGTTCTATGAAAAGTAAACTGGCTTTGATAGTGATCTAGGGTTTTGAAATAGATAATCTGATCAGTACATGAACAACATAAAATGACTTAGAGAAAAGAGTAAAACATAAAAATTGAAATGTAACAATAAGAGAGTAGAATAAAAGCGAAGTATTATCCGATTATGATCTGAAGATAATTGATGTAGTTCATGTTTTTAAGACATGGTGTCACTATCTTTATGATGTGACAATAGATTATCACCCTGGTAAGGAGAATGTGGTGAATGATGCTTTAAGCAGAAAGTCAAGTTCAACAACTAATGCATTCTCTATGGCAGGTTTCAATAGAGACCTGTTAGTAGAAATGTGGGAGTTGGACTTAGACTTAGGGGTAATAACACATAATGATTTGATTGTACAGATGTAAGTTAAGCTTACTTTTTATGATCAGATCAAGGAACTACAATAGGGTGATAGAGAGTTAAACCATACTATGCATGACATGATAGGAGGAAAAGAGATTAGAGTTTAAGTTTTTATGATGATAAGGTGTTGTATTAACATGACATGTTGTGTGTATCTCGAGATAGTGTAAAATTCTTTTAAGTGGAAAAGCCTGAAAGAAAAGATTCTTATGGAAGTATATGTATTGATGTATGCTATGCTTTCAGGAAGACACTAAGACGTATATGAATCTCAAGAAGTTGAAATGGATGGTTAGATATGAAGAAGAATGTAGCTGAGTATGTGGTTAAAAGTAGTGTATACCAGTAGGTTAAGGCTAAACCCTAGAAATTTATAGCTACCCTGTAATCTTTTTCTATGCTGGAATGGGAATGGGAATTTATCACAATGGATTTTGTGGTAAGATTACCCAGGACACCTAGAGGTTGTGATTTGATAGGAATGATTATGAATAGACTAATTTAGTCTGCTCGCTTTCTTCATATTAAGTCAACCTTTGGTGTCTCGAAACTTGACTAAGATATACATGGATAAAATAATTAAGTTACCTGGTAATCCAGTTTCAATCATAACAAATTGAGTTTAGAAATGCACAACTGATAATGATATAGTATGGTTATAAACCCAGGCAATACAAATTTGGTAAACCATTAGATGCATGATTTCAAGATAGTAAGATAGCAATAAAATATGTAAATAAACCTAATTGCATGCTTCCTGTTATGTTAATATGTGTGACTTAACATTTACATGAATTGGCACATTTCATTGAAATATCATTAGAAATTCTCAAGTACTATTAAATATTCGTGTTATGATACGTAAATGACTCTTAATGGAGTTATGTGATGCATAAACCAGGAATTTGGTTAATATGCACGTACTTCGAGAAATTTCAGATAATTGAAAAAAAATATTATAGATGATTTCTTATAAGTGAAGTAAATTACACTCATTGGTGTAATAAGATGTTTAATTACATGAAATTTAGTATGTATGTGCCAAAATTGATTTGCGTTTGGAATATTTATGAATTTTTAATCTGTCTGCATGCATGATATAAACATTACTCAGTAATTACAATGATTTGAAATATACTGCCCTGCCAGTTTTAGAATGATACCGTATTGTGATTTGAATTGCAATCAAACAGATGAGATAATCTAAACCCTAAGAGTAGGGTGTTTCCATGTGATTAGTGAATGAGATAACCCTAAGAGTAGGGTGTTGGCATGTGATGAATGAACAAGGCAAATGAAACCCTAAGGATAGGGTGTACGATGAATCAAGTATTTTGATATCAATTCTCAGTATGATATGTAGTGATGTTTAATAGTTAAATTGCATGATTTAATTTTAGTACCAAATAGACATGCATTCTGTTTATTTAAGAATTTTAGTTTGATTGCATGAATAGTATAATAATTTCTTGGTAATTACCATAAAGTGAGATACTGTTATAACGGTTCTGGAAAGACAATGTTTTGTGGGTCGATCTGGAATCAGATCAGATGTGTCATAGGTTAATGGACCTATACAGATGGTTGATCGGAGGATCAAGACACTCACAAATTGTGAGATACCATTAGTGATAGTTTTGTGGAGAAATCTTAACCTAGAGGGAGCTATGTAGAAATACGAGTTAGAAGTGAGTAACATGTTTCCTTTCTCTTTTAGGAATTTCGGGACGAAATTCTTTTAAGGGGAAAAGGTTGTTATGACCCACTCCATGATTAAATAATAAATACCTCGAATTACGTAAAACACCTCAATTAGGGTTGAGTATCAAATTGAACATCATGGATAACCAAGATAAGCTAAGATGCGAATTAATAGCTAAGATTGAATCACCTGAGGCAATTAAAAATGTCAATATTGATTATTTAGTACATTAAGTTAAATCAAGTAATCACAGATGTAATTAGAGTTTTGGTCCAGTGAAATAGTCCTTTTAGCATGATTTCACGCTTTGAGGGTGTAGAGGACCTCGTGGTTGAAACGTTGCAAGAAAAATCACCTCAATCGAACATCCGAGGTGAAAGTTATAACATTCTTAAGAACTAGGGTTTGGTTTTGCAATTTTCCCAATAATATATCCATTTATGTGGGTCGGCTACCCCTATTCTCCTTTATCTGTTTCCGATAGAACAGAAAAATGCAGAGCAGCGCCTAACGCCCGGTCATCCGCGATCAGGGGGGGCGATTTCCTGGCCCTGGGCTCCGATCCAGCATGGTGCCACTCCCCTCCTTCTTCTACCTTCTTCCTTCCTCTCTTCTCTCCCCTATCCACAGCCACGACCAGCAGGCGGCCGACCTACAGTTGGAGCTGCACGCAACAGCGCCCAGGGGGCTCACTTGGCGCGGCCAGCACCTTAGAAATGCCGCCTCGACTTTGTCGTGGTGGTCCATGTCCAAATCCGCAGCCTCAGCAGCGATTAGCACCCAGCCAACCCTCCCCTCTTCAACCTGTATGTGAGAAGAACAACTGCTTGAAGCAGCAGGTTCGAGCCAGGGGCAATTTGCCCGGGAAACACCATGAGAACGATACCAATGAGTTCGATCAAGGGCCCTGAACACGAATCCGTGGAAAACTAGCCACGAGTAGCGACGAATCAACTGAGCGTGTGAACCTGTGCGTGTGAACCTGTGCGTGAAGGTGATGCTGTTTGCAGCATCATGACCGACTAGGATCAACCTGGGCGTAAGAAGCATTAAGGATAGGTAATTCTGACTTCGACTTAAGGTCCAAATCATGAATATATAGCCTTAGCTAGACCTAGTTTTTGACTAAGTTAAATCTTGGATTCGTGCATGATGTTACTGTTCTATTGCAGGGTCAGCATTCCGATCGACCGAATTTGGTAAGATTCGGCCGAGTTTGCTTTATAAGGAAATCGAACAGGGTTCCAATCGGCCGAGATTGTAGACTGATCGTCCGAGTTGTCAGTCGATCGGCCGAGTTGCCTAGAGTAGATCGGCCGAGTTTCCGGCCAATCGGCCGAATTCCCAGATTGGTCGGCCGAGTTCCAGAATTGTGAGTAGTAGTTCATTTAGAAATCAATATTTAACTCAATTTAAATGTTTAATTGCTTCTGTATCAATTGATATAACTTCTAAACAGTGTAGTACATACAATAGTGTATGTTAGATTCATTGGAAATGAATTACTTAATATGCTTTGTGAAAATGATAAATTTCTTGTATTATAGTTGCAATGTATTTGCTGATTTAAAAAAAAAAATAGATGTTTAGCATCGAAAGTGGATAAATGATATTTAATCATGTTTAATGATGATAAAGGATATATATTACTTCATGTGTTATTTAGATTGTGCAATATGCCTGAAATGTGATATTCCTGTTTATATGTTTAATTGTTAATCAATTAATAGACCTAGATGCCCTAACACCGTAGAACCCCTAAAAGAAGGTCTGTTTCATAGGGGTGAAACTCGTGTTGCAACATCATCCATGCTTGTGTCACAGACAAATGAGGAAAGAGAGGCAGTGTCCAACATCAATCGTGCTTGTGTCACGATGGCACTGGGAAAAAGAAAACATGGTTATCTAACACCATTCGTGCTTGTGTCACGAAGGTAACCCTGTGACTCTCCGCCGGTGTACTCAGGTTTAAGGAGGAGTCTGGTGCACTCAGAGTAGTGCTTTGAGGCCGTAGAGCCTATGTTTCTGGCCGGAGAGCCAGGGGTCCTGTAGCAGAGCAGGGCTGATGTCAGACTTAGCATTTCCCGGGTGTGTCGCTAAGTCTTGTACGGTGGGGTCATAGCATGAACTTGCTGCGGATCTTTATATGTAGAGTACACTGCATATGATTAGGGCATAATAATAAAATGAATAAATAATCATGTAGGTTCACAATAAATTTATATAACTGTTTATCTACCTGAATTACCTGTTTATGATTTAAAATGTGATTATTATCTGTATATTTGTTATGTTATTAGAACTACCTTGCTTAGTTCTGTATTTATGTTTAATTTCAATTTATAAACCTGATGAGTTGTTTAGTGATGGCTAAGTGAAATTCTATTCACTGAGCGAGTAGGCTCATACCTCTACTCAAAACATTTTCAGGTTATCAGCAGTAGCAGGAAATCTGAAGGATCGTTTCATCCTAATGCCTAGTCAATAGAAGGTTCGTAGTTAGTAGTTAGAGGTCTCTTAGTCCTTTCCCCTCGATCTGTGGGACAAGGTGTGTGTGTGTGAGAGAGAGAGAGAATGTGTATAAGATGTAAATTAACTGTTATGCTTTATTTATGTCAAACAATGTAAAATGTTGTAGACTCTGTTTATATTGCTAGTCAGTTAATAAAGATGCTTCCGCAGTTTGTTTAGTTTCATTTTACAGCATAAAACCGATTATCTTTTCAATCTCTTTAAAATGTTTGAAAAAGTAAAGAGTGGTTGGCTTTTGTGTAAATCCCATCCTGTCGCGTCCTAATCTCATGGTTTGTGGTTAATGTGAGATTGGGGCGTGACAATAGTAGTCAAGGGAACAACAAAGATAAAGGACCTCCAATATTCCATGGAGAATCCTCTAGTTCCAAGACTATGGGCACATGCAATTATTGCAATGAATTAGGTCATTATTCTAATTGTTGTCCTTTTAGGAAAGCACCCAAGAGCAATAGGATTTGGTTTGCTAAACTAACCCCTCCGAACCCAAAAACATGATTGGGGACCATTTCATCTTTCTTCTTGTAGGTACTTGCAAATGGACTGACTTGAGCCACAAATTTGCAAATTGACTTCTCAATCCACATGAAATAAGAAAGGTGAGATGTGTAGAGGGTGACAACAATTGAAAAAGGAATGGTAAGCACAAAGGTAAGGTTTTATTGCTTATAACCAATCCTAACTTGTTTTTGTCAAGTTAGTGTGCACTATACATATGGTTTTTGAGTTAAAAGTGGTATTTTGTGATTCTCTTCACACTCTTACTCAAAAACTATTTCTAATGCTTCTATAGTGCATTACTGACTTGATTAGACATGTTTGGATATGGTTTGTATTTTTAGCATGCCTTTAAATATGTTTTTATGATTTATATGTGCTTCTTGACAGCTGAATCGTCGGTCGAGTTTGCCCTATTAAAACTCGACCGATAAGCACCAAGAGTGTTGCCAACAGCTGTCATCGGTCGAGTTGTCCATGCACAGAACTCGACCGATAACACTGTGCACAGAATACACAGTTGGCTTATTTGATGAGAATTTCTCTCTAAACTAGATTTTCTCAACCAATAGCCTTATTCTTTGGCACTCTTTTGGTATCTTTATATATGCATATTGCCATGTTCTAAATTTCCTATCTTGCTTACAACTCTATCTCTCTAATTGCTCTAAATTGATATATCTATATCTTGCAATTACTTGCTTTGAGTTGTTTTGCAGGTTTTGATGATGATCTCTTTAGATCTCTTGGTTGTGTCTTTAATTGCTTCCGTTGTGCTCTAACTTGCTACATCTATATAGGTGTATATCTTGTTTGATACAACCTTGAGGTTCTTCGGGGTAATCATCTTATGGTAAGGATGCATATCTAGTGAGTTATATCCTTTCATGCTTCTAAATTTGCATATCTCTTTGTTTGGATATATCTCTAAATCTACTCATAGCTTGATCTTTGACTTGTATATCTTTTGGTATCTCTTGCTATGATCTAGATCCTACTAGTAGTCCTAACTTGTGATATCATCTACTAGTAGTTCACATACATGTAGTTCTAACCCTGTCAATAATTGGTATATTTGCTCATCTATATGCTATGCTTGTATCTTGTCTCATACATGATCAAGCTTGTTCCTAGATTTTCATATCTACCATATTGAGTTACTTGCATAACATTGTGATGCAGGGCACATAGAGCTACGTTGTATGTAGAAATTGGAGTATTTTTGGATTTTATGCAGATTTGCTCCAGTTTCAATTTTTGGTGCAAGACTAGTGTTTTTTATGCAGAAACGACCTTCTGAGCAAGACTCATTGCTTTTCCATGAGCTCTGATGGTTTTTGGTTAAATTCCATCATCTTGAGGGTCAAAATTGTGATTTATTGTTTTCCTGCAACACTTTATCTTGCATTTTTGGGTTGTTCAAGTATATTCTTTAACTTGCTTTTCTTTCTATGCTTTGACAAGCCCCTATTTGTGCTCTTCTACTCTCCTTATATATTTGTGTTACCTCCTTTCTTTTTAACAAAGTGATGTTTCTTATTTCTTCATAACCCCACTATTTGAAATGACAAAGGGGGAGAAAGGTATGTCTTCTTTTAAAAAGAGGAAGAAGGCATGTCTTACATGAAGAGGAGAAGCATGTACATGTAAAGGGAGAAGGTAAAGGGGAGAAGACATATATGTGTAGAACATATATGAGTAGAAGACATAGTATTCTGTAATGTTATGAAAGCTAACCATGCAGGAGAAATAGCATCAATTGAGGGGGAGTATGAAAACTCCATGCACATCAATTGAGGGGGAGCATATGAACTCTATTCTATTGAAACCCCTAGGTTTCTCCAAAGGTATGAATTTACTTAAATGCTTTCAATACATTTATGGAATGCTTTGTCATCTTCAAAAAGGGGGAGAATGTTGACTCAAGGTCAATTAGGTCAATGTTGACTCACGTCTAAATTGACTAAACCCGTGTTTTGATGATGACTAACCATTCCACATATTGGTGTCTAATGCTTCTACTTGAGTAATTTCAGATTAGGTATAGACACACTCCAATTGCCCTAACTTGCACATCTCAAATTGGAGAAAAGACAAGTCAAAGTCATACAAGTGCACATTTTTGTAATATGATGTATATCCATTAGAATCATGTTGTAAATCACTTGTAATGATTGTATGACTTGTAATTAAGCATAGAAAAATACCAGGAACACTTAGATCGATTATTAGAGCACTTTTAATGCAACTTCAAAAATCAATTACAGGCACTTGGTCGGTCCAGTTTCACACCCTGAAACTCGACCGATCAAACCTTGATCGATTTTTTGAAGATTGCATCGGTCGAGTTTTGCACTCACAGAACTCGACCGATTGGGTAGTGGGCCATTTCCTGTTGAAGTGGTCGGTCGAGTTTCCTCAGGACAAACTCGACTGATCCCTTGAACATCGGTTTGCCTGCTACTTGATCGGTCGAGTTACACCCATAGAAACTCGACCGAATGCACTGTACGGAAAAGTGCAGAAAAGTGTTTCTAGCCGTTGTGGAGTTGCAACAAGTGAAAATAGATCTGTTGCAAGCCACAAAACAACTAGTTTTCATTCTTAAGTGTTCCCAAAGCTTAAGAGGCATCCCCAGCTATAAACATGACCCCTTGGGCTTCATTCCAAGGTTGAGAGCATTCATTGCAAACTCTTTTTGAGGTTCCTATTCAATAGTTGAGTGCTTCCTACAGCCTCCTCTCTCTCTAAGCTTAATCACTTTCTACATCCATTAGAGTGAGTAGGAAATCTGTAAGAGAGCTAGTCCTATTTGTATATCTTGTGGGGCTCTCACTTCGACCACCTCCACTTCTCTCATTTGCTATCTTGAAGATGAAGGTTCTCTCTCTTGTCCAAGAGAGGTGAAGAAGAACAATGGAAGGAGTCCCTTGGTGAAGATCAAGGCTGAAGACTTGGAGCTAGAGTGGGTAAGCCCTTGGAGAAGGCAAAAGACTCAAGCTCAAGTAGGTAAGACCTTGGTGGAAAGCTTCTCCGAGTGAAGGTGAAGTCAAAGGCGGAAGATCCAAGAAGAGTGGGTAATTCCTACAAGGCCGAAGACTTGTGCAAGAGTGGGTAAGTCCTTGGAGAAGGCCGAAGACTCTTGCAAAGTGTGTAAGTCCTTGGTAAGGTTGAAGACTCTTTGTATTGGATAGGTAAGTCCTTTGTTGGTCTTGTATTGTAAGTCTTATAAGTGAATATAAGAGTGCAATTTATTGAAGTCCTAGAGGTTGACCTCTCTAGGCAAGTGGACTGACACACTTCTAGTTTGAAGTGTGGAACCACTCTAAATAGCTTGTCTAATTGGTGCATGTTTCAATCTCTCTTATCCTTGCTATGCATGATTTAGTTGCACTCAAATTACCTATTTAGCAACCTTATCTTATCATATATTTTGAAGGTTTAATGAGTTTTGTTTAAGTGCTTTCAGCTCTATTCACCCCCCTCTAGAGCATCTAATCACCCATCTAGGATCCAACAGATAACTCAAACAATCAAATTAACATCAATCATGAGAAATTCATTTCTAATTTCCATGTGATGGATAAATCTAGACTTTTTTGGTTAGAGAACCAGTAAGAGAAATGAATATCTTGGACATGATTAATCAATCTTCACTAAAGGTAGTGGGAGAATGATTATCCTATTAGGTAGGATACATGTGATGTATTTATAGACCTATTGGAACAAATGCTAATACTTCAAATGGTGTTTAGAGAAATACCAATATGAATATCTTGAAGTGTTCAAGATTATCATAGATGAAGTGCAAATTTGGTAAAGTGTTAATTCTTGATGAGATCAATGAATGAAATACTTGGACCAAATGTTTGAGATCCGTATGAGTGATTATGATAGTTTATCATAGGGAACTCATGATTAAGGCATGGTGATGTCTAAATCAAGAAGGAATCATACTCTAAGGAGTTAAAGAATGATTATCAAATAAGTAAATTCTTCTTAATAAAAGAATACCCCACACTAATAAAAGACATTAAGAATCACAAGGAGTTGTAAGTTCTTATATCCTTGATGGATACACCTCATTTATCTATGTGATGAGTTGTTCATGTGATGAGTCAACTATCTAGATGAATATGAGAAACCAAATTTTGAGTTATGGTTTATGACCATTACATCCTAAATGACATCCATGTGAACCATAAGGTATGACCTTGATGGTAGCACCCATTGGATGAAATCCATAAGTGTAAATGAATCTCAAGTGTTAAGACACATGGATAACATTTTGAGAAGGATGATGCTTGTTGATTGCAAATTAATGACTAAGACATTTGGCATATGGATACAAAAACCGCATTCCTATGAGGAATAGAACAAGGATGTGTACGTGACACAACCTATAAGGTTTATGAATCAACTAATGCAAATGAAGTCTATAAGTTACAATGGACTAATCAATGTGATTGATTGAGTACAAGCAACTCAGAATTGGATCTTTACTTTGATGATATAGTCAAAGGGTTTGACTGATATGTCAAAGATAAAGAAGGGATCTGTGATTTAGTGGGAGCGTGTTCACTTTCCACATGTTGATGTGAAATGGAAATGTTCTAGAATGGAAATCCAAAAGTGGAAATTATCTTTAAGGAAGATAGAGATGTTTCCTATATGATAGGAATAGAGATCTATAGAGATAGTTCTCGAAAACCTCTTGACCTAAAAAGAGAAAACATACATTGGCAATCTGTACTGAAGGGTTCAATATGCACATATTCAGTGGGAGAAGACTTGTCCATGTTATATGGAGTTAGTATCCCAAGGCCAAGTGTCCAATTCTTATGAAGAATGGGAACACTAAGAGTAGATATGGATCTATCATGTATGTAATCATCCCATTATCTTTACTTGTGAATTCAAAAGTATTATGGACTTTCACTGCCAATGTGAAATGGACCTACAGGGTCACACACATAGGATTTAACCTGGAAGAGGAGTTTTGTCCACAACCAATGTTTAGATTGATTACTAAAGGAGTTTAGTAGTTCAATTAAACACTCAATTAATTGATAGCTCAATGTCATAATGTTCAAGGTGTTGGACATATTGATTGGAGTATCAGATTGATTGAAACTGCAATTGACTGATTTTGCACAATCTGCACTCCCAACCGATCGACTCATGTGATGAACCGATCGGATGAGCTTGGTGAACTGATCAGATCAGGTGGTGAGTTGATCGGCTCATGGATACGGTGAAACGATCAGTTCAAGTGTTGAAATGATCGGTTCAACTGATCCAACTGAGCAAGTTGGGAAAGTCAGGTTGGTGAGAAATTTCTTTTGGTTTCACTTGCCCAAGTTGATTGGAACAAGGATTGGTATTTGATACTTATGCGAAACAAAAGAAGAAAAGTCAATCGGGAACTAACCATGACCACGAACTGACCGGTTCAGAAGTGAAATGATCATTTTAATGGGTCCCAACCGATCGGTTGAGGTGTCAACCGACTGACTCAGGTCCCCAACTGACCCTTTTAGAATTGAAACGATTGGTTCTGGTTGCGCAGTTGGTTGTTTTTGTGGAAAATCTTGAACCCTTCCACTCCTTCTTTAGTCCCGCATTGCCCGGGATAGAGAACCCTATCCCATGACCCTCCTATATATATAGGGGTATTGGGGGATTCTCAAAGAACAACTCCGTGCAACCAGTTGCTTTTTAAAGTTGTTGTTCTCTCTAGTTTTGGCAACCGAGAGAGCTCGAGCAAGTGCTACCTGATAAGGGAGGCACAATAAGGGAAAGACAACTAAAGAAAGCGACTGGTGGAAAGAGAGTGTGTCGGTGACTAGTACGCCGACAGGATGGTGTGACTCCTTCCAATTCCTTGTGGGACAAGGAGAATGGAGTTCCAGGTGGTCCGTGTGGACTACTTCAGAGGTGGGAGATTTCTTCCGCTTGGAGGACAGTTGTCAATCCCGACAGTCCCGGTGAGACCAGGAGTCGTCAGTCCTGGTGCGACCAGGAGCTGCACAGACACCATCCAAGACCGGAGGTGAAGATCACGCAAGCTGCAAGGTATTGTCACCGAGAAAGCCTCGGGACAAGGTATGATTCCACAAATCATCCTTTCCTATTGTATAGACGTTGACACATTTCCTTGTTCTGAGTTTGGGGAGGAGAAAATTTTTGTTTCTGCTGCCTTCTCTGCCTCCCCTAAAACCCAACACTTTGGGAGCTAAGGAAGACTCCCATGGAACATGGAGGGGCAATCTCCTTAGCCATGGAAACTCCTTGCTCCAGATCCGACCTTGGTGAGTCATGCTTCTTTGCTAGTCTTTCCTTGTGCTTTCTTCTTCACCTTCCTCTTCCCCTCTTGGCCATGGATAGGCCCTTGATAAGAGTAAGCAAGGACGTGGTTATCTCCCCTCCTTTCTTCTTCTTGAGCTATACATAACCATGGTTTCTTCTTCTTCTTATTCTTCCTTTGTTTCTTGAGGTGATGATGTTGGTGCCGAAGGCATGTTTGGAGCTTTGGATGGGTGTTGTTCTTGGAGAAGAATGTGAGTTTGCTGCTTGGAACAAGAAGCTTGATGCCTTTCTTGGAGATCCTCTTAAGGCAGGTTACATAACTCTTAACCATCTCTACTATGCAGACTCTCCATATATGTATATAATGGTTCTTGTACTTAAATCGTTACCTTTCCTCCATGATAGATATATATATATGGAACTTGGAATATTATCTAATGGGAATGCTACATTTTATTATTGCCTTTAGCTGGTTTTCCTTGTGCAAGATGGTAATGGGTTGCTAGAGGTTGAAGATGACTAGCCCGATATGGGGCTTTACCCGATACAACTATGCTTTGCCCGATACAGTACCTTGTTTAATGAGTTATGCTTTGGTTGATGGTTTGTGGCAATATCCCTTCCTCTCCTTTGGATTGGAAGGTGAGCCTATGGTCAAGATGTGTAGGGCAATATGTTGTGGTGAATGATACCTCTTTCCTACCCTAGGGTCAATGTTTGGGCGATATGGTTGGTGGATACCTAGTTGATCCCTTAGCAAATATGTGCTCTTCTTGGTGGCTCCTTGAGGTTGTTGCCCGATATGACTCCTTACCACAGTAGTATTATTGGGCGATATGGATAAGTCTTGAGCCTTGAATGATGAAACCCTAGGTGGGAGATACCATGGCTGCCTCCCTAACCGTTATGTGCATGGTTGAGGGGTTTTTGTGTCAGGCATGAGGTTTGTGCTTGCACAACACTCTCTAAGCGAGTTGTCCGACATGGTGTCTTAGTGGTCACCCTGCCCGTGGACGACATGGAGCCTTGAATGATAAGGTTGCCCTAACCCTAGATGACCGATAGAGGGTGTTCTTGGGCGATATAGTTGGACGGCTCCTTGTAGACCCTTCACCCAATATGGTGCTTGATAGTTGAGTTAGTAGAGTGTTGCCTAATACGAGGTGTTACCCATTGTGATGAGTTAGGCAGTATGGCCTTGGTGTGCTTTGCACGATACTTTGGATGAGAGCCCCACTCTTAGTTAAGCTTTGAGTAATAGTAGTACCCCTGCCTGATATGCCTTAGTTGGTGCTCGTGGGAGTTACGCCTTTTGCCGATAAGATGCTCGATAGATATCCCATCGTATATGGTTGCCGATACCACCATGCACATGGATGCACGATACAACTTATAGCTCTAGTGACTTTGGTTCTAGTCTGTCGTTACACCAAGAAGGTGTGTTGCCCGTCTCAGGGCATTACTCGATATAGATAGCATGCCATAGCGTTACATGTGGGTTCTTAGTTGTTGCCCGATATGATGTCTTAGGCGTTGCCCCTACTGGTGGTGATGATCGACATGGTGCCTTGGTGGCTTGGGCAATATGAAGGGGGCAATAGGGTTTTTTGCCTTGGGCGTCACAGGTTGTGTGCTGAATGATACCAAGGTGATGATGGTTGGCCATTATGGTCTTAGCCCTAGATAGGTGCTGGCCGACACAGGTGAAGAGTTGCATGCTTAACTGATATAGTGTCGGGCGTCACACTCTTTGGTGAGAGATGTTGTGCTTTTAGTGAGGGTTTGTTTGGTCTCTATATGCTTTTGGTGAGGGTATGCGACACCTTTAGTGAGGGTTGTGATTAACCCAATATACCTATGCATGTTTCTTGAGGTTACACCTTTGATCATGATAAGCTATGACAAGATAGGCTGTGAACCCTTGTATAGTGGTTACCTATGGTTAATGATAGATGAAATTTTGATTAAGTTGGATGGTGGATCATGGTGTATGATCCTTAAAGTTAATCCTTAGGGATGATGTGCATATCTTTTAAGATATAGGGTATGATGGGATACCCATGATGTGGTAACAATAGTATGTATTGATTTATACACCAGTTATGACATTAATCTGCATATGTTCATAATGATGGAAGAATATTCCAATGCTATAAACCTTATTCTTGATGACATGATAATCCAAGATATGTTCATGAGATATGGGGCATGATAGATGCTCTAAATTGACTATGGACACAACTATGAACATGGATGTTGTTCCAATCCTATGCACCTAATTTCTAAATAGCATGATAATCATAATATGTTCTCTAAGACCTATGTTCTAAGTTTGGTGATCCAGTTATCTATTTATTATGAAAGCTAACCATGCAGGTGTATTGAATTCATACCCAAATAAGAGCTATGCTGATTATATGATTACATGCTTTGTACATCACTTGAGATATGTGCAATATCTAAGTAATAATGACATGTCTTGTTGATGAGATAACATACATCACCAATATGATGAGAAAGACATGTTGAGGTGTGATTCTATAGTGATGAAATGAGGGATTGATATTCCCTAATGATGTTGATGATGCCTTGAGAGGCACTGGTGTAATGTGATGAACTCAGGGATTGATATACCATGATGATGTGAAATGATGAAGCCTTGAGAGGTAGTAGCACTATGAGATGATGTGAGGGATTTGTATCCCATGTCAATGAGATGATTGTTGAGGGAAATGGAAATAGCAGTAGCAATATAACACCAATGTAATGAATCTAATGTTGTACATGTTTTATATATGGTTTCTTAATACAACTTGATTGCCCCAATTAATACTTAAAATACATTAACTAAGTACAAATGAATCTCTCATGTAGTTTTCCCCGGCCATAGATCCATCATCGTCAGTAGTTGGTGATGGTGAAATAGGTTCTCCTGCGGGTTAACCTAGAAGTGCATATTATTGAATATGTGTGGTTTCTCCTAGCCGAAAATGAGGAGGTTAGAGTGCATATTGAGTTTTAGACTCAAGATGTGTATAAAAGCATGATGAATAGGCCCATGGCTCAGTGTGATAGAGCATGAATGCGTTCATGGCTTAGGGAGCACGGTGAACTAGTCTGTGGCTCAGATATACTAGCACCGAGACCTATACCAAGGCGGGATAGAGAGAGGGTATCCTACGGGAGCAAGCCCTGTGACTGAGGTCACTTAAGCATGAGACTGCGGTCCTACTTTGGATATCGTGCACTGACCACACGGAGGTGAGATCATGGATTCCGACTATTCCATTGACCTTGTATGACACCGACTTGGGTTTCGCAACCGAAGGTTGGATTTGAGAGGTACTACTCACTTCTTCAGGACATAATAATTCATAATCAATCATATAGTATCCTTCTTAGAGCAAATACGGAACATTGGTTGAGACCTTATTTGTACAAGTTGATCTAGTTATAATCTGCAGTTTATCATATGAACCTTATATAATGTGATGAGTTCTTATAAAGCTTATCTTGTCAATCATGTTCCATAATGAATACATGGTTATAGGCCACATGAATATCTTGGTAAGATTGCTGGTAAGAATAGCCCTGCTCAGTATACTGCTCTTATAATCTGCTTATATCAGTTATCTGTGACCATAATAAAGTTGGTAGAGGGTTGTGTATCTCTCTGGGACTGTGTGTCTCACCCCGCTAGTTAATAACCATTTTTAGGTGGACGTGCCTGGAGAGATGAAGATCATGTGGCTATGGATGTCATTCAGAGCTATCGTACCTGGTGGGATAGATAGTGTCTAGAAGTAGAGTCCTATGTGTCATACCTATACACTCAGGTCTTCCAGAGAGTTTTTTGATGTTTCTTGAACAATGATCGATGTATGGTTTTCGGTATGTATCTTGATGTAAAGCATCCTGGAATAAAGTTATTTCATGTAACGAGATGATGGGAGATTATGTTGTAGCACCTTGGAAATATGCTATGAAATGAATAGTGTTGGCTCAGATATTATATGTTTCATCTTGTGGTGCTTGTTGTAAATTGGTTTTAATTTCCCGTATTTTTTCGGTAATCCTCTGGTTAGCATGTAATTGTGTTTTGTTGTGGATGGGGTGTTACAATAATGACTTTTTCTCCAAGATTTAACTCATTAATCTAGGTCCATATATTTATGCCATGTCCTCCAAGTCCTTCACCTAAGGTTGGAAGCATACCCTAGTAAGAAGAGAAAAATAGAAGACATCAACAAAGACAAGTATATGCACACTAAAAAGTAGATTGAGCAATGTTATGAAACAAAGGACAACAAATGAATAGAAGGTTCCCATAGAAAAAAAGTACCACCCAAGTGGGTATCAAGAGAATAGAATCAAATTAAAGGAGTTACTTTCCATAAAACAACATAAAAATATTGTTCCATATCAGTGTTCAGGAAATCAGTCTGTGCGGCCGCTTAAGCAGTTCGGACAGGGGACCGCACCACATATGTCAAAGCGGAGCAATAATCGGTCCAGGCCCGATTATGCGTTGATTACCCACTTATGTGGCCGCTTAATCACCGCTTTTCCAAACACACATACATGGACTTGAAGAAATGAAATTTATATGATATTTTTGTTGTTTCGAATTAAATATGTATATGATATTGATGCTCTCTTTCTTCTAATTAATCATTATATGTTATCCTTGTATGTAATTGTTCAATGTTACATATAAGTCTATATGACTGATATATAAATATACATAGATATATTAATTTATTTAAAAAATCCAAAACCGCATATACTCCCGCATACTGCATATACTTTATTTAGTGCCCCGTCTGCCCGTACACCGAATAGCATTTTTCTGAACACTGTTCCATATATACATCTACTACCATGGTGGGAAATGAAGCACATATCGTGGAATCAGGGCACATAACCCATCATCATCAACATCAACCTTCATGCATGTTAGATAAGCGTAGCCCTAGAACAAAATAAAGACAAAGGCGACTAAGTCCCATAAACCTGAAGCCTGATAGAGAATGACACACAACCAAATTCCCAATATTTGAATGTGGGCCAAACCTCATAAATTTGAAACTTGGGTATGGGGCACATAACCTCCATCCTAAAAATAATATGGGCCCATAACCCAAGAATTAATGCAATTACACTACTCTAGTGCTACTGAATCACATAGGTCATAAAATGTAGAGGCATGTAGAAAGTATAATCAGATTATACAATGTTTCCAACACATAATGGACAACACATACATACTCATGCAAGTGGGCACAAGATATCACATATCAAAAAATAAACATTGACCTCAAAGTTGACACATATCATCAAATAAGTCCAACTTGCACAAAAGCATAACAAAATATTCTAAAAGAATATCCATGATTACAAGATCAGTAACAAATAAGATAGTTCACATGAACCATGCTTTTCTAAAGGAAAGAGTAATGTGTAGGCTAACGTCCAAAGGACCAAGAGAAAGAAGAAATATAGGTCAATTTCTCAAGGAAATAATATTTTTTGCAAACATACCTTAATAATGTGTGTATCGGGTTAGGGTCCACAACCTAGATCCAAACAAAATATATCTTCACCTAATTTCACATTAGATGCAAATCATTAATTGATCATTATATTGCAACCCTAAAAAATCACCTTTTTATAAAATTCAAATCAAACTCTAAAAACATCACCAAGTGATTTATTAGATTCTTTTGTTCAAGAAAACGTATATTTTTATCCAATTTGGAGTTTATATATTAAGTTACATTTATTATGAGTTTGTACATGTATTTTATTCTCCAAAATTCATACTTATAAAAACATTAAAATCAAACTCTAAAATTATTTTTATTAGATAAAGAATATTTTTCCAATTCCAAAACATATTTATTTATAATTTTTAGACCAGTAGATTAAAAGATATGATTTTTTCAAGATGAACCAATCACAAAATTTGGAAAAGCGAAATCAGTAGGGAATTTGCGAGAGATGAAGAGAGGTCGGATGGGCAAGGAGAAACTAATATGAGAGTTTGGGGAAAACTTCGTTCGTCATTTGTTCATGAAACTAACTATCCGATCATGAAGAACAAGTGCCCGAATTGTTTACCTGAGGTCCAAGTACGCTCCCAAAATAAACATGACGTCTAGGAGCGGTGCCGCAAACTCAAACCAAGAACCACATTCGGCTTTGGGTGAAACAACAATTCAAGGAAAAATCTAAGCACAAACACTGGCAGCCACACACTCAAGAAAAGATGAAATTGGAATAATAAGAAGTTCACAAAAAAACTAAGGAAGACCAGGGTAGAGGTATTTATAAGTGGGGGTGTGTGAGAAGTTGTTTCAAAAGACTTGAAAAAAAAGTTTAGGCATTTCTCGAATTCGCCACGTTAGGCTACAAATATGGTATAAGTAGATGCAACATTAAATTTGCAATCCAAATTAAGTTATTTTGTGAAAATTCCTTAAGAAATGAGGGAGTTATGCTCAGAATATCAGACCTTAGTCTGTGGTTACTATTTATACGGGCTGGTGTTTCCTAATCCGAATTTTGTAAAGTGTTGATTAAATTATTTTCCTTTTTCTCTCTCTTCAATTGAAGGTACAAACAAGGTCCAAATTAAATGAAATTTGATACCTAGCCTAATTAGAACATGTAGAATCTGATTTTGACATTAGTTTTCTCTTTTGGACACATTTGCTACTTTATTTATTTTTTTAAAGTAAATCACATTTTCTCTTTCCTAATGCATTGGAGACGTCTAGAATTATCCAAAATCGATGAAACTTCACCAACAAGTTATATTTAATGTGGTGTCTATCTCAGAAAATGAGATCAACGAATGCGGAAGTGATTAATTAGCAATGGAATTACTGAAAATCATTAAAAATTAAAACTTTTTGTAAAGAGATCTACAAACTGTGAAAATCTTTGTTTAAGAAAACAAGGTAAGTTATATACAAACTAATCCATCATTACATCTCTATAATATTACATCTCAAGGGTTACAAGCATTAATTGCCCTATCAGTTGTACAAGGAAAGATACAAACATCTTGAGGTATTAAGCTAAAATCTCAGATATATATTAAACATATACTAACTCCTAGGACCTGAGAGTACATACACGACACATAGGACATTCTATATACAAGACTCGACAGACAATTTCTCCACCTGAGGATCACTGTTGTCCCTGCTGTTGCTGCTGCTGCTGTTGGTGCTGCTGCTGTTGCTGCTCACCCACTGATGGGTTTCATCGTGCTCGACGTCTACCTAAAACGTTGAATCCCACATGGGTGAGACAATTGAATAATTGTCCCAGTGAGTGTTATAAATCTCCGCCAGAAGCATTGTTATTGCAACAATGGAATAACATTGAGAAGTAGAGCTATAAATATTCAACAATAGGTAAAACATTATATAAGCTATGTAGAACAATATTTCATAAGCAATCATTCCAATTATAACTTGATTGAATGACAAGACATATATCAATAAGGAATATGAAGAACATGTATACTAGTTATTCAACTAGAGCACTATAAACAATGTATCATTAATCATTGTTTCTTGTAGTTTAACCTAAGCAATTATGCTATACAGCTGATTACATTTTCCAAACATATTTATGCCCTGAGGAGATGAGTTACAACACTCATACTCCAACCGAACATTACGAAATCACAATCGGTACCATACATAGGTCATAAGAAGAGCCAGATTCCTATGACCTCATCTTCCTCAGTCAGTGTGAGGAACAACATGTAGGACATCTTGTGTCTCTGCCATAATAGCTTTCTAGGGTATTTTGGCAACTTCGCTATTAGAGTTACAATGGGGTGTTGTACTCTCTTCGCCATCGATGGATTTCTTGTTTATCTCTCATTGATGCAAAATTAACAACATCATCGGGAGATTAGTGATACATCATCCCAGCATAAATATATAATGAAGGATTGAGAGACTAAATGTACATCTCACATCAGTTCCCAAATTAGGACGTAAGGATATTCACGTACATAACCCCTACATACTCAAAAGTATGCTCTCCAGGAGTTCCCTTAGGAAAACATGTTTCATCATAATTTAACTTTTGACAATGATGGGTCTATGTTCAGGGCTCTACATGATATCATTATACTTGATTATTTAAGTACATTATGACATTCTTTTAGCATCAGACATTTTTCCAATATAAACCAATAAGACAAATGCTATAAAGAAAGAGTACTAATTGTATCAAGTTCATATCACATATTGTTAACATTGGGATGTCAATCCCTAACCATCTCATCATTGTGATTCAGGAATATGGGTGTTAAAACCCTCAAATCATCAGAACACTTGTTACCAAGTAGCATATTGCCATCAAGTCATTTAACAACATGAACATGATTACAACAATGCAGATATTTCTCATGGCTCATACAATTTATCGATCTCATATGTTACCTATAACTAGGAAACATAGCATATTGTTACTTTCAAAGCTTATAAAGTGCTTTCAATGAATATGGCATCATCACCCTTACCTGGCTATGCTCACTTCTTTATAAAAACCTGCATGACTAACACAATTGATAACATGCAGATTATATCTATATCAGCACAATACAAATTATTTCCAAGTCAAGTATAGAACACCACGGTCGTGTAGCTAAGATCGGTCGTGCAAGGGGAAGCCACCACTGTCGTGCTACCGTGCACGTTCGTTCTAAAGAAGATTACCACGACCGTTTTACATCACCACGACTGGTTTCTAGGGTTAGGGTTTCTTATTCAATTGAATTAGGGTTATCCAACCCCTTTAGGTTAAAAAGGCATAGTGATTCCTCATTTCATAATTCAATCATAGAATTTCATGCTTAAAAGCATAACTCAGAATTAGGGTTTACTTTTTATATCATCACATTTCCCTAGATTAGGGTTTACTATTCACATTACATCACATTACCCTAGATTAGGGTTTACTATTCACATTTATTAGGATTACTTCCATTAATACCCTCAAATTAGGGTTAAGATTCATTAACCATCATAATTAGGGTTTTCATGATCTCACTATGAAGGATCATACCCTAATTAGATATATTCATACATATTGGAAGTTTATTACTTGACTATCGTTCATATAAGAAGTCCTCTCTCTCCTCTTTCTATAAGATGATGTTTGCATCACCTTTGATTTGGACTAAGTCAATTCAACACTAACATCATGGGTTGTGTCATTACTATTGTGGTCATTAAGGTTCACTTGATTAAAGGGTATTGGTCACTCTGTCCCATCAAGGTACCTTTGTAATGATCACCGCTGATTATAACATGCATTAATCAACTAATTACTTGGTCTCTTAATCACTTTAGGTATCTATGAGGTTTATGTTAATCAACCACTAAACCATTTGGACCACTAAGGCATCAAATGATCTTGACCTTTCTAGACCTCAAACGGTATTACACACTAAACCCCCAAACGGTCTTGGACAGACCTTGAAACCATTTGGTGTTGAAGACCGTTTGGTCTTGTTGACTTTTGAAACCGCATGGACATAACCGACCTTGAAACCGCATGAGATCAAACAGTTTGAGATCGTTTGGTCCCAAACGGTCTTGAGACCATTTGGTCCCAAATGGTCTTGAGACCGTTTGGACCCAAAGAATCTTGAGACCGTTTGGTCCAAACCACCTCAAAACCGCATGGACCAAAAAGTGTCTCAACCACTTCAATGGAGTTAGGGTTTCCAATGTTGAACCCCTCAATCAACCATGCACAACCAATCATCAATTGAGTTAATTAGGTCAATTATCAACTGATTTGAAACTCAATTGACCCTTAATTTATCATCAATTAGGACTTGGATCAATTGGATTAGGGATTGGAATCGATTACTCTTCAACATACATCAATGTGAGTCTAATTGATTTGAAACCATTGAACCATCATTCAATTGGGTCATGACCTGACCCCAAACAGTCTTGGGATCGTTTGGAGGTCCTCAAAACGGTCTTGAGACTGTTTTCTCAAGTCAATATCAAAAACCAACTCAACTAATTAAGGTTTGGCTCATTGGATTGATCACTAGGTCAACAACCGATTGCACTTCAGCTAATTGCCTTTAAATCTTTAACCACTTAACCATAGTCAACCGTAGACCTCCAAACGGTATTAGGTGACCCCCAAACGGTATTGGGATTGTTTGGATATCCTCTAAAAGGTCTTGAGACCGTTTTCCCATTATTTCATCAAAAACCAAGTCATTCAATTAAGGTTTGAACTCTAGGTTTGGTCTCCAAACCAGCAATCAATTATTCATCAACTTGATATCATTGGACCCTCAATTGGTCAACCCTACTTAACCCTAGACCTAAAAACGGTCTTGGGTAATCACAAAACAGTCTTGAGACCGTTTGGGTGATCCCCAAATGGTTTTGAAACCGTTTGGGCCATTAAGCCAAGCTTCAACATAATACTATTATTGAAATCAACAATTGACCCGATTAGGGTTTTGATGATTGTTGGACTTTCAATTAATGAACCACTTGGAATTAATTGATGATTTTTGGTAGGTAATTAATCTACATTATTCTCAACAGTTATCCAAATGGTCAACGCCTGGTCAACGCATCCAAATGGTCTTGGACCATTTGCTTCCATGCGTTCTTGTGAAACTGTTTGCATTCAAACAATTTGAAACTGTTTGCTCCAAACGGTTTGGCAAACCGTTTGCTAAAGTTGGGAGACCGTTTGTTAAAGTTAATTCTTGGATAAACATAGGAATTAATGTCATCTTCTTCTACCTATGTTCAACCAAGAACATGGGCTGTTCTTCACGGAAAAGATAGGAAGAACACACAAAGGTGTCTAAAGAAGAAATATAAGCAACAATTCTAGGAAAGAAGGATGCAAAAGCAAAGTTTAAGGGTTTAGAGTTATAAAACCCGCCTATAGGACTGATCTAGAGCTCCAAGCTTCGTATATTTAATGGTGAATGAAGCTTTAGTGGTTGTCCAAGGTCCGTTCTTCAAGTTTTGTATGGAGAAGATGGCTAGAAAGAAGAATCGTGTGAAAAACACCAATAAACCAACCTTGTTTTAGGGTTTCCACCATGAATTCGAGTTAGATGGTGATCAACACTTAACAAGTCAGCTTGGTAATCCTTCCTCTGCTCTAGAGCTCCTTCTTGGTCGGCCAAAGCAAGAAGATAAGGGAAGGAACTAAGGGAAACAATCCCTTGCTTTGTTGATCAGGGTTCCTTTATATATTTATGGGTATTTTCAAGGAAAAAGGAAAGAGATAGATATTTTATTTTATTTCCCAAACATATCCACCAAGGTTTCCTCCATCCTTGTCCACGTTTCCTACTTCTATCTTTATGCAAAACTCCTCCATTATCCAAGATTAATTGGAAAAGAACTAACACCTTAAAGAGGGGTATAATAATACCCACCTTTATTGGATATTGCTTAATATATTATTAGTGTGAGTAGTTTCCACTTCTACCATGATCATTCAAATGAGGCGCCCCTCCCATTTTCTTTGATATAATTGATGGAAAGAAATACGAGAGATCCTCTAGAGGGTATATTTTACATTTTGATCCCTAGGTTTTGGGAAAATTGCACTTTACACCAAAACTAGGTTTTAAGGCACCAAGATTGCTCTACAAGCTATATCTTGGTGCTCAAGCTTGTCGAATCCATAGCACTACATCATATACATTCTTATGAGGTCTCAATATCATAGGAACATATTAACATGTGCAATTTGCAAGTTGACCCTTCTATCTGGGTAATTTGCACTTTAGTCCAAAATTAACAAAACAATGTTGCAACATTATTCAAAAAGGACTGAAATAGAAATATAGGTTCCTCAAAAGCCTTAATTACATTTCAAAAGCTAAACACAAGCATATAATTACTTAATTAAGCAAAACTCCTAGGGTTAGTACATAACCCAGGTCAGGGATGTTACATTTAATGTGTTGGATATGAATTTACCATCAATGTCATATGTTGGAGTTGTTTGAGAATTTATTTAATATTTTGAAGGTTCTACATACTCTCTCCTGATTTCATCTTTTAATTAAACATTTTCCAAATTGGATGAGAATTCACCCAAATGTTATATTTATAGGTAGATTATGAATACAAAATTATTTTCCTTTTTATGATTCATTTATTATTTTATTGGATATTTAGGGGGATCTTCTCTATCCAAAATGAATTAAATTAACTATTATTATGTAAATAATGTGAAACTTGACTCCCAAGGAAATTGGGACCCAAAGAACACAATTTTAACTTAAATTTCACTTTTGGGGTTTCCTTTTAATGAATTATGTCATAATCAATATTTTTGGCCATTAATCTCGCATTATTACTTAGGTTATCATATTTTTTCACTATTATCATTATTGCTCATCCATTTATGTTCCACAACTTAACATTATTACCAAAAGAATTATGTGTGATTACTTGCATGAAATTGTATATAATTCATTATTATCTCATGTGACATATTTTATTCATTTATTATTGGCTTAAGATTAAAATGAGAGCATTAGGTTACATTAGGGTGATTTATTCATGCATTAGCTTATTAGGTTTGCACCAAACATATTTTATATCTAACCCCAACCTTGCTTGGCTAAACCAAAAAGATCAAACTTCTAGGGTAGGGTTCCATATCTGGTATGTTACAACACTCCACCCCTTAAAAGAATTTCATCCTTAAATCTATTGATCCAAACATCAATAACCAACCACTCTCCAACCCTTAAAAGGATTAACCTAACAAGTCAAACTAAGAAACGTTTAGGGTTACCCACATGTCTTTTAGTTGCGGATGTTTTAGCGATATATGTTTTCATGTATCCAATTAACTAGTCAAAACCATCTAGGGTTGAGCTTTAGATCCTCATGTCTCTAACCTAACAACCCTAAGATCTAAAAATTCATAGGATACAAGGGTAGGTAAACTACACGTTTATATCATCCCACATATTATTAGTCTCATTCCAACATCATAACTACGGTTTTTGGATCACTAATTCTAGGGTTTCTCTATCAGAGCTTCATAACTCACCTCATTGTGACTTAGCTGAAGAAAAATTCGATGAAATCCAAAAAATTTTATACATATACTAGTATAATTGAAAATATATTTTTCTTCAAAAAAACATGCGATAAGAAACAAATATGAACTCAAAATCAATACGGAAACCAAGTCACAATTTATCCATAACAAGGTATTCTTAACCTACTACTTCCTCATAACCTAATTGTATCCTCAACTCACACAACCAAATTGTATGATATTATATACCATTTCGATCAGAAAAACATCACCTTACTAATGAGGCTAATGACTTCTTCGGAAGCTGCATGTTTCATATTTGATTTACTAAAGACGTATCCTTTGTGATAATATGCTTACTAATTAACCTCAATCATTCTTATCTTGTATTCGTTATGAACCCTAACTACTCTAATCCACAAAATCAGTAATCCTTAATTCACTTTTATCGTTCTTGATGTTTTGGGCCACCTAGTGCACTTTAGTGCTAATCTTGACCTCCTATGGCTATGCTTGCCCTAAAATGGCCCATTTATGTGCATACATGATATGACTTGATCAAGTTTGAGTGTTTGGATTAATTTGTAGTAATCTAATATTTTAATATAGAAATTGGTAAACTATATGTTGTTTTGTTACATGAGAAGTTAAGATATTATGATAAGTGGTTCATGTTTGATTAATGGGACCTCATGTACCACTTTTGCGCTTTGACATGATCTAGCTCAACTAGTTTGTTTCTATGCGATAAAAGTGACTTCTATGAAAATGTCTTGCTCTACTTAGATCAAGTCAGTAGAAACATCATGCTATTTAGAATCAATACATACATGTTTGATACTAGGAGTTGATGTTGATACTTGTGCTAGCTATGTAGAATCAATACATACATGTTTAGAACTTTGGAAATTATGTTTGAACTTAGTGAAACCCATATGTAGGGAAGCATCCACATGATTTATATGATGTTTAGATTACCAATACTCTTTTAATCTAAAACCCCACGTTATATCTTATGCATCCTAGGTACTCTGGGACTGGACCATCACTAGAGATCTTATCATAACTTGGTCACTACTCACAAGGTATGTTTTTCTCTTGACCCTATTATGTGGCTTGCTTGTATGTATTCTCATATGAATGCTTGGCTACGTACTTACTTGTTTGAGTTGTGGTTCCTATCAATACTACTTTTGTAATGACCTAACTATCTGTGTCCCCCAATTTAGGAAAGATCTTCATGTTGAAAGCCATTACCTATATTCCCTAGGATTTAGACTTAGTAAATAATAAATAATTGCAAATAATTTCATTTATTCCAATTTTTTTTTACAAAATTTACAATGATATTCTTCATAAAACTAATACATATTGAGAAGAAGTAACTAAAACTATCTAATCCTCCTACATATATTTAATTCCTTCAATGGATTTTATCTTTATTATCATGTTTGTATCTTGTGTATCGACTACCTAAAACACTAACAAACAAAACGCAATCAGTATATTTCTATACTGGTATGTGGGTTCAACCAATAATCACAAGTACATACAATCAACTATCAATTATTTGCACATAAGAACATGTATTTTCTTTCATATACTAACCCACATCTGGTCTACTATCTCAGATGTATCCACTATCCATCATTGGACTTATGTGTGTTACCCTTTGTTCAATATAACCTAGGGTTCAGATTATCATTATTTATTGTATGTGATACTCATAGGGACTTTAGAATTTGCATGAAATAAATAAACATCCAACATATATAATTCATTCAATCTTTTAGGAACCTCAACAAACATCAAAAGTCAATACATGTGATCATAAGTGTAACCACGAACCTCAATGGTGAGCCAAGTAGATTATCATATGACTATAATTCATACATATTGTCCAAGAAATAAGAAAATCAAGAAATCCACATTTAGTCTGCATGGATATAAATCCTAAAGTGTCACCAAACGTGTTTATCACATTAAACCCTACTCGGCCCTAATCTAGGGTTTAGGGTTTCTTTAGTTTCGACTTATCATCAGGGTTATGTTTAGTATTCCAAATCCCATGTTCATTAATTTAATATATTAAGAAACCTAATTCAATTGATGTGTATCCATGATAATCAAATCTACCATACTCCTTTATTATGAACACTTTGATTGGATTAACTTCAAAAATCATTATAGCAAGATATGGTCTTTAACCCTAATTGTACATATATATTGTTGTTCACATTGGAAACCCTAACTATGCATCATCATTGTCATTTTCATCTAGATTTATCATCTTATTCAACAATATCAATTATTTTCACAAAATAAAGGCTTTTTAAGGTTATCGACATTTTAATACCCAAAACTAGGTCATCCATGTGCTAATCACTACTTTATCATGTATAGAACTAAGAATTATAAACATAATTAAAGTCTCAAATTATTTTACTTGGATTCCTCTCATTTTTTCAATCAAATTCATATATAATTTTGCTAGATTTTGACAACACTAGCATTTCATATAAATTAATCAAAAGAAGCACATTTAACTTACCCATGGGACATGTGGTGCCTTGCCATTGACTGACACTAACAGAGCCCAGTGTCATGCTGGTTGTGGTTCATTTAGGTGGTTTAGTACTAGACTGGCCAACAGTTGGTTTATTTGGCTGAACCATGACTATCTATAGGACTGAGCTGTTTTCCTCTTCAAACATTCTCGTACGCCCACCACGTAGAACATCATCTCCAACATCAATGTGGATGGGGCACCAATTTGTAGCGATGCCTTTGAAGGTGGTGAATGGTCTATGCTCAGTGTCCCATAATGTGGATCCTCCCTTGACATGATTTGGCCCTAGAAGCTGCCAAGAAGAATACCATAGCACCGCCACGATGAAAAGTTGAGGGCTAGGCCTATCATAAGGCATTCTCATATCGACGCTCGTTCAAGGCCACCCAACATCCTCTAATGATTGTATGTGAGTCGTCTAGATGACTCAGGGTGATGTGTCTGGAGATGATACTTTCCTCAGGAAACCCAGTTGTTGCACAACCTAAAAGAAGGTGGGAGATGTCAAGGAAGACCTTATGCGGATGGCCCTCGCCCAACCCTAAGTACCTACTGCAAGTCACCACTACCTTGTAGGGAAGAAAGGAGGAGTATGGCATGCATGGTTGTTTTCTGTCAAGGTCATTCAAGCCCTTCAAGCCACGCCTCAAGACTAGATCCTAAGCATGCCACTCAACCGTCATGCTGAGGAGAAGGAAAAAGGGAGGGGAAAAGAGTAGGTACAGTTGGTGTTTGGTGATGGATACCATCATATCCATATTCGGCAAACCCTAGGTTGCATGTATGTAGTAAGGTAAAGAGGAAGGTGATGATCTGATGGATGGCCAGCAATGTGGAACATGTACAACCATTCGATCGAGGTCCAGAGTTGACCATGCTATCGATCTGCTAGCTATAATTGTTCACATCCTTGGGCCAAGCTTCTTGTTGGGCCTCTCATCCAAGCTCCCTCTACTCATCCCTCTCGCTCGATGCCCTGGTCAGGTGCCTCTATTTCCCTGTGCGAGAATGGGGGAGAGATAGGGGACGGCGCCCCAACCTCCCCGATGGTCTGCTGCACCCATGACAAACTAAAAAGAAGTAGGTCGGAGGTCAGTGGGGGGCGTCGTGCTTGTTGGAAGCGAATTTGGTGTTGAGGGTTCCTGGATGGCTATTGGTATCTCCCCAAGGTGGTTTCAGGTGGAAGCAGCAAGAAGGCAGGAGGGACGTTGGCATAAGAGGAAAAAGGAGGAAGCAAAAGATGGTTGGCGGCCGGGGCAACCGAGATCAAAAGGAAGATGAGGTGAAAGTGGTGAAAGGAGTAGTGTTAGGGTTCTCAACAACCCCATTGCCAAATCTGGATTGAAACCGGAGAGGTTTCTCCCAGTCGCATACTCGTTTCCTGAAGAGGAAGAGAAAGAGTGAACTAAGAAATTGGGTCATCATATTAAAAGACCACGATGGTCTTCTCAAGATATGAGGGTGGTGAATATCCTTGCCCATTTACCCCAGATAGGTTGTACAAATGAGCCATGGGAAAAAGGTCCCAAGAAGCTAAAAATCTAAATAAAATTGATCAAAACATGTGCAAATCGAGCTACTTTTAAATGATCATCTCTTGTGTTAGGAGCCTTCGTTTGAGGTGATTTTTGTGTCGTTGAATTTATAAATGAGTCCACTGCAATGTGGTACATATTAGAAAGACAAAAGATCATTTTGTTGAGGTTCAAAATTAGATGCAATAAGGTGACATGATATTGCAAGATATTTAGTTTAAAAATAGAAATTTAAGTCACGCATTGCGAAATTGACCATTGTAGTTGCCAAATTGGAACAACACAACTATCAAATAATGAAACTTATATCAAATTGAGTAAGAGATACTTGATGAGAGAGGTGTACAATAGAGGAGAGAGAGAAAATTGAGGTTGTCACAAGCGGTCACCTCAGAAATGTGATCTTATATTGGACAAGATAGTCAAAGAGTTTGACTTGTGTCAAAATAAAGAAGCATGTGTGATTATAAGAAATTAGTGGGAGCATATGTGTATTCCACATATTGATGGGGAACAACATCCTTATATATAAATATGAAAACCTGGCGTCAAAGTGCATTCTAAAGTTTTAAAAGAAGCATCCTATGTGATAGGAATAAAGATCTATAGAGATAGATCAAGCGGGATTCTTAACCTAAGAAAGAGAACATACATCAGAAAGATGCTGAAAGGGTTTAGCATGATGAGAGAAAACTTGTCCATGTTCCATGGAGTTAGTCTCTAAAGAGCCAAGTGTCCCAATTCTTCTGAAGAATAAGGAACACATTGATAGATGTCATATGCATTCGCAATTAGATGTATCATGTATGAACTCATCTCGTTATCTTGTATGTATTGGACATGACAAGAAAACATGAACTAATTATCTTATATGCATTGGACATGAAATGAAAATATGAACTAATTATCTTGTATGTGTTGGACATGAAAAGATAATATAAATATCTAGTTATTTCATATGTATTGGACATGATGAATGGATATCAAACTCTAGTAAGAGTTACTAGAATACCATGAAGGACATCTTTATGTACTTATGAAGTAGTAAAAGGATTAGTGCTTTAATTATGGTAATAAGGAAGAGTTGGGTATAAAGAGTTACACCAATGCAAGCTTCCAAAATGACAAAATTTTGGTTGACTTGGAATAAGAATTGTTAGCTAGAAATGCTCCAATAGAAGACAATTTATTAATTCTACAATAATAAGCCAAGTAACTTAGTCTTTTTAACACTGTAAAGGCAACTGTATGGATCTAGAATTTCATATGGATGAACTTATGGGAGGTTCTAATTATTGCTGACTCAGTAGTAATATTGTGACAACAATGGAGCTACTAGTTAGGCAAATGAATTTTAGATATCATACTACGACACTTCCATCTCATAAAATTTGTCGTACAGCGAGGGGGTATGAAACATGCAATATACCGACTTGAAGCAAATGTTGCTTACCCTCTATAAAAGCATTTGTGAAGAAGAAACATGATGGACATATTAAGATCACTTGGAATATGATTCGTGGGTGATTAGCTCTAAGTGTAGGCGGGAGTCTATTGATATAGTATGCCCAGAGATCCAATCATATGATGATTGCAATGAGGTATGTGATACTTGATTTGATAATAATAAAGGCAATATTTTCTGTCTATATGTTTTAACTAGTTTTGAGATAATAGTATAACAAGTTAGATGTCTAGAGAGTGATAATACTCAATGACATATGTTTTCAAGTACGTGACTTGTAAAATGAGAACATATAGATGTTAAGAGTATGTACATTCTAACTATCGTCCCTAGTCGGTTGTTATTGTGGAAATAACCATAGACATCAATAACACAAAAGAGTAGAGTGTGTGTTGGTTGATGATAGAATCTCATTAGTCATGATATATGATATCAAACCAAGCACACAGACACATGTTAGAGAATAGTGTATCAGACAGACCCACCATAAGAGTGATGCATGGAAACCACACTTGGTTAGTCAGGATCATCTCTTATTGTATTGGTGGTGACTGTGGTTCTTAGACTTGAAATCATTGCACTCATCACATGTGGTTGGGTACACTTTGGCATCATCAAACACTGTCTTGAAACATGGTTTGTTATAATGGTGATGATTATGTGACTTTAACACATGAGGACATGACTGTGATTGGTAGATATGGAATTTTTACCTCCTATGGGAGTATGATATCCTGGTCACTTGAGGAGTGAGACTCAGAAATGCATGGCCATGCACATGTAAGGTAATATATGATACTGAGCTTACATATATCTCAGACAATCCACTCTAAATTAAGAAACATAGATTGAACATTTGTAGAGGATGACAAGTCCACAACTCAAGTTTGATCTGGATATCCACGACAAAGGGACTATACATTCGCTATAACACCAATAAAAAATTGTAGGTTATAAGTTGTTATCCAACTTTCCTTTTCACTTGGGTAGAATTGTTGTGCGACTAGGCACTGCTCTTTGCTTGTGAAGTCATAATTTAGTTATGGACATTCACTGCCAACGTGAAATGGGACTAATAGGGTCACACAAATAGGATTAACCCGGAAGAGGATTTTATCCATGAATGATGTTTAGAATGATTGTTTAAGTGTTGAGGTACTCAATTACACATTCAATCAATACACTTGATGCAGAATCATCAAGTTCAAGTGTTGAACCAATTGACTAGAATGTCAGATTGATTGAGAACTGCATTGACTGAGCTCTACACAACTTGGACCACCAATCGACTAGTTCACTGGGTGAACCAATCGACTCATGGTCAATGAGATGACCGGTTCACTCTAGTGAACTAATCAATTCACATGGATGAAACAAGCATATGTTGGGTTTCCGAGTTTGTGAGAAAAGCATTTGTTTCACTTTTTCAATTTGATTGGGACAAGAATTAATCTTTGCATTAAATAGAAACTAATAAGGAAAGTCAATTGTAGGAAAGTCTGGGAAGTGAAACGGCCAGTTCACTTAGTGATTGATCGACTCACATGCCCAAATGATCAGTTCAATTATGAACTAGTTGATTCTCCTACCACAATACAATCAGTTTGTGGAAAATCTAGACCCTTCTACTCCTGCAAAGACTAGGAACCCTGACCCTGCCCTCTACTATAAATAGAGGGCTATAGGGGGCTTCTCAGAACACACAACTCTAAACATCAGTTGCTCTACAAAGTTGTTGTCCTCTTTGATTTTGGTAACCGGGAGAGCCCCAACAAGTTCTACATGTCTACGGAGGAGCAACGAGGGAAAGACAACTATAGAAAAGCGACTGGTAGAGGGAAAGTGTGTCAGTGACTAGTACACTGACTGAAGGGGATGACTCTTTCTAGTCTTTTCATTAGGAAGACTACAGTTCCTGATAGTTCGTGTGGACTATCTATAGAGGTAAGAGATTTCTACCGCTTAGTAGGATGACTGTCAACCGCAGTCCACGTCAAGACCAAGAGCTGCACAGATGTTGTCAAAGACTAGGTGGTTGAAGGCCATACTAGTTTCTAGGTATTATCATTGAGCAAGCCTCAGGACCAGGTATATCTTGCAAAACCATCTTTCATATTGCATGATTGTTGATGCAATCTGCCATTTATGGGGTTGTGGTTAGATAAAAATTTTGTTTCTTCTGCCTATTCTGTCCCACAAAACCCAACAATACCCCGATCGAATAGTCAAGTAATTCTTACTTCCATGATTTTCAATAAGAAATTTTCTATATCAATTGATACCTTGAATATCTTTTTCACTGGTACTATGGTATCTGACACATGGATGAAGGATTATTCTGATTATTTTGACTAGCTAGACCGTGATGCCTTCTACAAGCAATATGATATTACTCTCCCTAAAATACATAAGTTCTTGAAGATGCCTCAGTTTCCCTATAGTAAGAAATCCACCCTACCTTCCTCTACCTTGGACCTCAAAAACAACATTCTCCCTTTAGTAGTTAATTGCATTATTCACCCCAAAAGAATCAAACTAAAGTTGTAGAGAATATCACAATGATTATGTCTTGCCTATTGAAAAACATATGAGTCAAGTGATCTAGATATGTTCTCCACCATATGACCGGCTTTGACTCCGAGAAGAACACATGAGGTACCCAACCTACCTAGCCATGATATGTGGCATTTTCACCTCTATCACTATAAAGTCTCTTTTTCATGATCTACATTACAAACCATCTAGAAAAGGAGTAAGCATCAGTGAGACCACTATCAAGAAAACCTTTTTGCCTACATCTTCCACCACACCTAAAGCCTCTACCTCCACCCAGGAACCTCCACCTCCACCACCGTACTCGCCTGCCCGCACCTCATTTCATGTGTCTAATGAAGCCCTCATGGGTTACATTGTGCATAAGTAAGCATACAACCTAGATGTTAAAGACCATCTACATCAGGATCTCTTTTCCATTATGTCTACCATGAACCTTTCCTATTCCCATCTTTATCCTGCTTGCCATCCATGCCTCAGTGGTGATTATGCATCCTATGGATACGTCCCCAAATATTCTAAAACATAATCCGATGTGTGACATCCAAATTGAAACCTCAACTCAGGGAGAATCCCAATTTAAACACCACACACTAGGCTAAGAAGAAGAAAATTAGAGGAAGTCAGAATGAAACAATTAGCAACACATGCACATGAACAATAATAAAATCATACAACATATGTTCATCATTCAACCTATAATTACAACATGAATTGTTACAACATTTGATATTACATATTGAACATAAAGCTTATACATATACATATACATGTACTACCACTAAACAACAAGATCTTAAGCCAATAGATTCCCTTGTACATCAGATTGTCACACAACTCACAACAATCTTGGATTTTCAAGATCATATGGTGCCTCGGTTCAACTACTCTAGTCTCCTACTTTGATCACAGAGTATGCCAAGTCATCACCCTCATAAGAAACTAATCACTTACCCTCACATGTTCCCCTTTCTCCTCAACATGGGAATCGTGGGCAACTCATGTCTCTACCCACGTCAACTACTAGACTTGGTGAGGAGGCGGGATGATTGATTGGATCATCCTATTGATTGGCTGTGTTAGGCCACTCACTACTGATCTGTGGCTTCTCTACTCAAGACTCTATCATCCAATCACATGCAAAAGTACAAGAAATGTCCATGCTGCTTACCTAAAATAAGATCTGTGTGAAACTAAAATATCGACCAAATCCTAGATAACTATAATTGAACCTTTTCCTATCACACATGATATATACATTATCACATCATTTTCAAACATCAATATCTCTCTCTAGGAGAACTCAAACTTCATCATATATTAATCATAACTTCATCACAACTTGAGGTTCATTCTACAAAAATTTAATGCTTAAATATCACTGCTTGACCATTCAAATAAATACTTCAATGGGGCATAAACTTAGGGATCTTAGTCATGATATCAACCGCAATCAATACTCAAAATTTACCACAACCCTTGTGACTCTCAAAACAACTCAACATGTATGAATTCACTTATTTCATTGCATATTTAGGGATTTCAAAGTTCATTCTATTACATAATCACTTCTACCCAGCCACTCCACCTACTTCTTCCACTGGCACACCCTCATCTACTCATGGATCTACCACAAGAGTGCTACCTCTCCCTAATGACCCCATGACTACCCTACTTGTAGGACTTGGTAGATCTTCTCCCACTTTCCCTCAAGCTTAGGAGCTGCAAGACCTTGGTATGTCTTGGGCTAAGCAGAATGCCTTGTGGTCCAGTAATGGTTTTAGTCCTTCTATCAATGAGGAGATACATGACCTTGTTGATGAGGAAGTAGTTGTTGTTGATGATGAGGTATATAAGGATGATGAAGAGGAAGGTTCTGATGATGATGGCTTTTCTAGTGCCTCTGGTGACAAAGGTGAAGTTGCTTCCTCTATTGCACCTTCAGATGGAGATGAGGACTATGAGCCTGACTCTTCTGATCATGATGATGCCTATGATGATGTTGTGGACATGTATGCCATCAATGTTTAGATGTTTCAGTTCATAGTCTTTAGATGTTCATATATATCTTTCTAGACCACTTTGTACTTAAAACATCTGGACACATTATCTGAGTTGTACTATTTCTATTATCATGTTGTTTTCGTCATTTTTTTTGCTTGTAGCTGCTTTGGGAACATGGTTTTGTGTTGTAATCTTAATCTTCTGTATCTTAACTCTATGTATGCCCAATCATATGAGTTATTGGTATGCTTTCCATATTTTGATTTTGACACAAGTTGCTTGCTTCTTTCTAATCTCTATTTGATGTGTGTTATGTGGTTGCATGCTTTATCTTATAGTTGAATGTTTTAGTTGTTCTTGGAGAAGACCTATTTTTATGCTCTTATACCCCCTTACTTTTTGATAATGGCAAAAGGGGGATTTAAGTTCAATGTTTTGAATCTCAACCGTGTTGTTTTTATATGTGATCCTTTTCTTGTAAAAATATATGTTTTATCATGTGATTTGCTAAAAGGACCATATAGTATAAATGTTATATTATTTAGTGTAGAAAGACTAACTACATAGGTAAGAGTGAGCATAGATTGAGGGGGAGTGATTCACATTGTTCAAATTACAAATCCCCTTTCAAATTCACAAGGATAATTTATACCTATATATATCCTTTTTAATATGTTGAGGAATCGTCTGTCATTGTCAAAAGGGGAGAATGTTGACTTGAGAGTTATACATTGTCCATATCTTGATAATGGCTTAACCATTCCATTCATATGCATCTAATATATTTGTTTAAGATTTATTTCAGGCATCAGGTACATGAAAAGGATCACATTACACAATCCCTAGGCTGTCCAAGTTCAAGTCAAAAGCAATGCAAATGCACTTTTATGGAAAACACTCCAAACCACCTTAGAATATTTTGTTAATCATTTGTATTGATGATATGACTTGTAACTAAGGTGAGAAAAATCAGGGAAACTTAATTCCATAGTTTTATCACTTAAACATCATTTTGGAAAATTTGTCATAACACTTTAATCGTCCGAGTTTGATTGTCGATCGATCTGTGATGGATTTTTTAAAATGGTTGCACCAGTCAAGTTGTACACTCATAGAACTCGACCAGCCAGACTTAATAACCAAAGTTGATTTTAGCTGGTTGGTCGAGTTACCCTAGGACAAACTAGACCAACATTTTGAAAATTATCTTTGTCAGATAGTGGATTGGTAAAGTTACCTTTATTGAAATGCGACCGATTGTGCTATCTCGAAAATGCAAAAAAAAGTGATTCCAACCATTAGAGAGTTATTAGAAATGAAAATAGATCCATTGCAAGTTATAAAATGGCTAGTTTTTCTTAAGTGATCCCACACTCATAGGAACACCCCCAACTATAAATAGGACCTCTTGGAGTTCATTCCAAGGTTGCTCATTGATGCTCTCCTTGGTCCTTGCTACATTTGAGTGTGCTACAACCCTTTGAGCCCCTTTCTCTCTTTCATTTTCAAAGTATTTTGTGATTATAAGTGAGTTAGGCATTTTGTCAGAGAGTCAACTCAATGCTACCTTGTAACGGTCTCCATCTTACCATCTTCTCAATCCCCTTTCTCAAAGAGAACAGGATGAAGGGATCTTCTCTAAGTGAAGGAGGAGTTGTTGTTCTTCTTCAAGGCTGAAGTAGGTGTGAAGAACTTCTGTAAGTGAAGGAGAAGGACAAGTTGGAAGATTAAAAAAGAGTGGGTAATCCCTATGGGGACAAAGACTTGATCCAAATGTGGATACGTCCTTGTTGAAGGGTGAAGGCGTCTTGATAAAGTGAGTAAGTCCTCTGTAGGTGAAAGATTCTTGTCTTGGATAGTCCTTGGATGTAAGGTGGTCTTCTTGTATCCTTTATAATGGAATATAAGTATACATAGGTTCCAAAGTCGTAGAGGTTGACCTTTCTAGGTAGTTCATGCAGCCCTATTTTAGGGATCCATCTTGTGCCTTTTTGTACATTTATCACATATAAACAACGTAGATTGCAAGTTAATACCCCCAATGTGTGTTTTACTGTCAAATGCACTTATGGACGTTCTTTGCATTATTTATCGGTACATGGACCATACTGGATGGAAGAGAGAGAAGGAAGGAGTCTGAGGGTTCCTCTACTCATGGAGGGGTCGAAAGAAGATCCCAAGAGCCCCCTCAACATACCGCAATGGCCACATTTTGACTCCAAGCAAAGAAGTCCATTAATAATGAAGTTTGCAGCCATTTCATTACTTGAAGGCCCCAGCACGGCCGTGGTACCATGGAACGACCATGTTGTCAATTAATCAAAGATTATAGGTTGAATGTTAAAACTTCAAAGTTCAACAAATCAGCCACCACGGCCGTGCTACCCAGCACGGCAATGCCATGAAGACCCCGCCACGGTCGTGCTGCCCAGCACGGTCGTGCTCCCAGCACGGTCATGCTAGATGAAGATGGAACGGGTGTGCTGCTCAGAACGGCCTCATCACAACCCCTCCACCATGGCCATGCTACCCAGCATGACCATTCTACCTAGTCACCAACACGACCGTGCTGCCTAGCACAGCCGTGCTACCAACCTTCATTTTCACCCATCAACCTGTTGATTTAACACTTAACCAACACAGTCGTTCTCCTCCACCACGGCCGTGCTACCACCTCTAAACCTAATTTTTTCACACTGATTTTCCAATATTACCCCTACTTACCCTAGTGCCTCCACCACCACCTATATATACATGGGTGTGGCCATTACACTAGGGGTACCTCTACCTAGCTGTTCTTAGCCTCCACTCTCCACCCTTGAGCTCTTTGTGCAATCCCCTTACATTTTGGGCTCATCATCCACCATTTCCACCCTCATTCCACCATGGAAACCTGGTTCCCTAGGTTTTCATCCATAATCCCCCACCATTTCATGCACCCCTACACCCCTGGAAGAGGGAGGACGTCTACAACAAGCTTGGAGGTGAAGAAGGAGGCTTCCACATCAAGCTTCATGGAGTCCGTACTTCTTCTACCCCTTTCCTTTCTTGTTCTCTTGATCATGTCTAGCTAAGCCCCTTGCGGTGGGCTGTTTAGGATTTAAATGTGACTTTGATACCATGTTGGGGGATAATTTCTTATAATGAACTTAATTCATATCTATGATGATTACTTCTTACTTCTATCTCTTTTCCTATCTTATTGCATGTGGTTTGTGCTTCTTGTATGAATTTCATGTTTTGAGGTTTTGATGACAGTTAGTTTCTAGGACGAAATGGGGTGTATGTGGCAAACTTAGGAATGGCTCCTAGGTCCAATTAGTGGATCCCTAGCTAGCCCCCTTTGTTCCTACATACACATCCATCCTCCTATAAATGAGTGTGATATCTAAGTAGCTAGTTTAAGTGAGATTGATGTAATTATCTAGGGCCTTCTAAAGGCTAGAGTGGCTAGTGGCATGAGGTTAAATACCCTCATCTCTACTCCCATCTCTACCCTCAACCCACAATTACTCACTATCACTTACACTAGAAGCCTAGATTTGGTTAATATCATTAGAACTACACCTAACCCTAGTCTTCTACTAGTAGTATATGGTATGTTCTAATGGAATTGACATTATTGTTTGGTTTGGTAATCTAGATATGATATGAGAACCATGCATGTTTAATGATCTCCCCCCAACTAATATCAAAGTTACATTCCCCAAACAGCTCACCCACCTTAATCACCTTTCTTAAAACCCTAACTTCTTAGTTTGCTAGTTAATGCTAGTTTAGTCCAATTGCTTTAGTCTAACTTAGTCAATTACACAGTTTTGCTTTCTAGCGCTAATTTAGGTCTTTGCTCTTGATTAGTGGTTAACTTAGCCTCTTAATTGCTCATTACTTATTTAGTCTATAATATCTTTCTCTTGCCTTAGCCTAGCTAGTTTGTTAGCCTAGATTGCTAGCTTAGCTCGTTGATAGTTTAGTTTCTATTTCATTTTTCACACTTGCTCATTAGCATAACAAAACAACCAAACCTTTCAAAAAGCCTAAAACCCTAATCTCTGTAAAAGGAACGAAGCCCACTCTGTCTAACTCTAGTGCCCCGTCTATCTTTGTGGATCAACCCTATACTCGATGCCTTCCGATACTATGACATGACCCCGTTCTCTTGTGGGTGTAGTGTTTGAGTAGACGTAGGTAGCTAGTTAGGTCTTACACATTTTGAAAGCATAAGATCCCATATCCTATGCACTCCAACCTCATGGGGTGTAAAAGCACCACTAGAGGGGCCACACCAAGCTTTCTGGTGCCATTGTCGGGGATAGAGGTGCTCGACCTAGTTAGATAGTGTAGCTTAGCCCTTCCTTTTGCCCTCACCATTGCTATTATTTATTCTTTGTGTTACTTTTACATCTTGGTTTTGTAACTAGGTTTCTTGTTGTTTGTTTGTGTCTTGCACATGTGACAGATGTGCATGCACAACACGTGTTCTACTTGCACCGACTTGGTGGTGTACGACCCCGAGATTGGTAGAAGGGGGCGCCAAGCTCGCCGCAATCAACACCGAGAAGCCGAGATGGCTGAAAACAACCCGCAATCGGATGCTCAACCTCCACCTCCACATCGCCCGCTCCACGAGTACTCTATGCCGGGGAACTACAACTCCCCCATCGCCACCTTGGTTGACCAGATGCCCGGTCAACAATTCTCCATTCCACCTACACTTCTGGGACTCCTCCCTACCTAATTCGGGATGGAGAATGAAAATCCCTACCACCACATTGACGCATTCCTTAAGACGTGTTCAACCTTCCACACTCCTGCCGCCACTAACGATTCCATTAGAAGGACACTCTTTCCTTTCTCCCTCAAAGATAAGGCTAAATAGTGGTACGTGTCCAAGCCGGAGTTGGTATCATGGAACGACATCAAAAATGAGTTCGTCAAGAAGTTCTTCCCCATCGTTGAGCTAACTTACATGAGGAGGTGCATCACATCATTTGCTCAGAAGGAAAACGAGCCCTTCCACGAGGCGTGGGAGAGATTCCAAAAGTTGCTCCGTGACTGCCCTCACCATGAGGTACCTTTGTGGCAGCTCATTCAAGTGTTCTACACTGGGCTTGAAGAGAAAAGCCAGAATAACGTGGAATCTTCATGCGGGGGCACTTTCATGGCAATGCTTCCCAAAGATCATGGCCATTGTTTGAACACCTTGTTGAAAATTCTCACCACCGCGCTTCTACTAAAGGGGGGCATGTCGGCAGGAGCTACACTCCTCCACCTTCCTCTGCAGCTCTGACTCGCAATGCTACTGACCCATACATGATGAAGATGATGGCCGACATGATGAAGATGATGCAAAATCAAGATGGTGGCTCTTCTAGCCAACCCACAATGGAAGTTGACACTGTAGATGAGGAAGTAAATGCTCTACACTCTTTTGGTGTCCGCAACAACCAAGGCCCTATGTCAAACTCCTACACTCCCGAGTAGAGAAACCATCCGAACTTCTCTTGGAAATAGAAGAATGAGGATGGACCAGGACAAGGACAACAAAAGCCACATTATAGTTCAAAGTTTGAAGATGAAGTGTTGGGAAGGATAAGAAGCCTAGATGAACTGAAAAAGGATGTGAACTTGCATGGGTAGTCCATTCACCGCCTTGAGCAAAGGTTGGATGAGATTTCCCTCTCCCTTGCAAGAAGAGAGGAAGGAAGACTACCTTCTTAACCGATGCCCAATCTGAAAATTGACGGTGCCTTCCAAGGGAGAACTTCAAGTACATATGCTCCACCAAAATACAAGCACCATCGAACCTCTATGCTCCACCACCTCCTCAAGCACCTCTCAACTATCAATATGATCCACCTCCACCTCATACATACCACCAACATCCTCTGCAATATCACCCCCATCCACAACAACAACATCCACTACCACAACCGCAACCACAATTCATTCTTCAAAATCCCAATTCACCTCACCAAAGGCCTCCACCACCTCAACAACCACAACCACCTCCACAAGACTCTTCTTCTACTACCCATGAGCATGTGAAGGCGGTGACTACGTTGAGGAGTGGCCAGACTTTGGAGCACCCCCGTGATACATTTGTTGATGATAGAGGTGATACAGAGGTTGAGCAGATTGATACTGAGATACAGGTTGAGGATATCATAACAAGAGGCAAGATTGATACTATGATTCTGGATGTTGATATTGTGATTCCTGTGATTCCAGTTGATGATACTGTTTATATGGACCGTACAAGGTCCCAACTTCCTCTGTTTCCCGAGGCTCTTAAGGATCCTTCTGCTGAGAAAAGAAGAAAGAAGCACACTAAGGACATTCTTGAAACCTTTAAGAAAGTGAAGATCAACATCCCTTTGCTTGATGCGGTCAAGCGAATTCCCTCATATGCTAAGTTTGTGAAGGATCTATGCACATTCAAAAGAAGAACTATGGGAAGAACCACAAAGAATGTGAAACTGATCGAGCAAGTGAGCTCGATTCTGCAACACACAATTCCAAGAAAGAGGAAGGATCTCGGTTCCCCCATCATCTCATGCTACATTGGGGCACACCGCATAGACCAAGCCCTCCTAGACTTGGGTTCTAGCGAGAACCTCATGTCGTATGACGTTTCTGCATAACTACAGATGGGACAGTTGGGTACGTCCCATTGCACTTTGGAGTTAGCTGACAGGTTGGTAAAGACGCTTAGAGGGTGTGTTGATGACATGCTCATGAGACTAGATGACTAGACATCTGCTTTCTTTCCTGCTGATTTCATTGTCCTGGATATGGAGGAACACACAAGGAAGGTTCCTATCATCTTAGGGAGACCCTTCCTAGCCACAGGTGATGCAGTTATCCATGTTAGAACCGGTATAATGTATGTGACGTTCATGCACATGAAGATCCAATTAAACATCTTCAAATCTTCAGCCATAGCTGAAGTGATAGGGGTGACAGAAGAAGATTGCTATCTCGTCTAGTGTCTAGATGAGATTGTCGAGGAATGCCTACCCTCGTGGATCCAAACTGCCACTCAAGGTAGAGGACTGGAACCAAAAATTCGGTTTCCTGACGATGATGAGGAACATGATGAAGAGAATGAGCTAGCCTTAGTGGCTGTGAGCGAGGATATCCCTTCCATCTCCGATCCATTGAAGAACTCTCTTAAAAACCCCCGACTCTTGAGCTGAAATCACTTCCTGAAGGTTTGAAATATGCTTTTCTAGGGGAGAATGACACCCTCCCGGTGATCATTTCATCTATACTCTCGCTGGAACAAGAGGATGCTTTAATGAAAGTTTTGAAGAAGAACATTCAAGCTATTGGATGGTCCATTGTCGACTTGAGGGGTATTGACCCCTCTATCTGCGTGCATAGAATCTATCTTGAGGAGGATGCAAGGCCAACCCACCAAATGCAAAGGCGGTTGAATCTGAATTTGAAAGAAGTAGTGACTCAAGAAGTAGTAAAACTTCTTGATGATGGGATCATCTATCCCATTTCTGATAGTACTTGGGTGAGCCCCATCCAAGTCGTACCCAAGAAGGGTGGAATCACAGTTGCTGAAAATATCGATGGGGAACTAATGCCAGTTAGAGAGAAATCTAAATGGAGGATGTGTGTGGACTATCGAAAACTCAATGAGAAGATAAAGAAGGACCACTACCCCCTCCCATTCCTTGATCAAATTCTATAGAGGCTAGCTAGGCAGAGTTTGTACTGTTTCGTTGATGGATATTTTGGGTATTTCCAAATTGTCATGCACCCCGCCAATCAAGAGAAGATGACATTCACTTGCCCGAGTGGCACCTTTGCTTACCGGAGAATGCCATTTAGGTTGTGTAATTCTTTGTCTACTTTTCAGAGGTGTGTGACCAACATCTTTGCAGATATGCTTGATTCATCCTTGGAAGTGTTCATGGATGATTTCTCAATTTTAGGCAAGACTTTTGATGAATGGTTGTTACATTTGGCCGCTGTTCTCGAAAGTTGTTTGAAAGTCCGACTAGTTCTATCTTGGGAGAAAAGCCACTTCATGGTGACCGAAGGCATTGTTCTAGGCCATCAGGTTTCTAAACACAAAATTGAAGTTGACAAGGCCAAAGTGGGCCTCATTTCTACCCTCTCCATTCCTTCCACTGTAAGACATGTACGATCTTTCTTGGGACATGATGGTTTCTATCACCACTTTATTAAAGATTTCAACAAGATATCAAGGCCCTTGTGTCACCTACTTGAAAAAGATGTCGAGTTCCACTTTTATGACAAGTGCATTGAAGCTTTTAATCACTTGAAAGAAAAGCTCATTTCTGCTCCAATCATGCAGCCCCCCGATTTCTCTTTGCCATTTGAGATAATGACTGATGCATCTGACATGGCAGTGGGGGATGTGCTGGGTCAAAGGATTCATCGGATTACTCACGCTATCTACTATAGAGTAAAACTCTTGATGAAGCGCAAACAAATTACACCACTACCAAGAAAGAGTTACTCGTTGTCATCTTTACTCTAGACAAATTCCGCTCCTATCTTCTGCAAAATAGAGTTTTGATTTACACGGATCATGTTGCGTTAAAGTATCTCATGTCTAAGAAGGATTCAAAGCCGAGGTTGATAAGATGGATTTTGTTGTTGTAAGAGTTTGATATAGAGATAGTGGACAATAAGGGAGTAGAAAATGGCACACTCGATCATCTCTCCCAGATTGATCACCCTTTTGGCAAGACAAGGTTAAGCAAAGAAACCATGCCGCATGAACAACTCTTCCTCCTCTCATCTTCTCAAGGGCCATGGTATCAACACATACCCAATTTCTTGGCCATTGGGAGGATACCAAGCACGTGGACAAGGGAGGAGAGTAAAAGACTATTTTCCATGGTGAAGTATAATGCTTGGGATGATCCTCACCTTTTCAAATATTGCCCCGACCAACTTGTAAGATGATGTGTGCCCGAAGTGGAACAAAAAGACGTCCTCTCCAGATTCCATTTCGGGATATGTGGATGACACTTTGGAGGAAAATGCACAACTGCAAAAGTTCTTCAATGTGGTTTTTATTGGCCCTCGTTGTTTAAAGATTCACACAAATTTTGCTAAAGCTGCTTGAAGTGCCAAAAAGTGGGCACTATCTCAAAGAGAGACATGATGCCTCTATCACCCATTCTAGTGGTGGAGGTGTTTGATGTATGGGGAATTGACTTCATGGGTCCTTTCCCACCCTCTTTTGGATATGTTTACATTTTGGTCACCGTGGATTACGTGTCAAAGTGGATAGAAGCCATTTCCACCCGAACAAATGACCACAAGGTGGTTTGTGACATTGTAAAATCAAACATCTTCAGTCGGTTTGGCATTCCAAGAGCAATGATAAGTGACGGGGGAAGTCACTTCTTCCTCCGCACCTTTGAGGGATTGCTTAAAAAGCAAGAAGTGAACCATAGAGTAACCACTCCATATCATCCGCAAACCAGTGGCTATGCAGATATGGCCAATCGGGAGATCAAGCTCATTTTGGAGAAAACGGTGAGACCGAACTGTAAGGATTGGTCACTCCGCCTTAATGAAGCTTTATGGGCATACCAGACTGCTTACAAAGCCCCAATTGGCACTACACCCTTCAAGCTCATCTATGGCAAAATCTGCCACTTACCAGTAGAAATGCAACATAAGGCGTTATGGGCTTTGAAGAATGTGGACTTTGATAAAGAGGATACAACAATGAAGAGAAAACTCCAACTCAACAAGCTAGAAGAAATGCGCCATGAGGCGTATGAGATGTCAAAAAGCTACAAGGAGAGAACCAAGTTCCTTCACGAAGCTGATTAGGAAGAAGGAATTTGAGCCTAGGAAGTGGGTGTGGCTCTACAATTCAAGAATGAAGTTCTTTCCCAGAAAACTCTGTTCTAGATGGGAAGGACCATATCTTATCAGAAAAGTATACCCATTTGGTATTGCGGTCAAATGTGCAAAAGAACGTGCCAAAGAATTCATTGTCAACGGGCAACATTTGAAACCCATTGTTGAAGTGGGACCGGACAAGGGAAATCTGAGTTTTGATATCATTATGCTAGTGGAGGATCAATCAGATGAAGAAGAATGGTGGTAGACTAATGAGAAGGCAATCTACCACAAGGATGCATTAAGTATTATGAAGAAATGATATGAGTTCTATAATCAATAAGCCCGACTATAGGTGTAAAATTTAGCACTAGTGGGAGGCAACCCACGTGGTTTGAGATTCTCAAACCTTCTCCTTTTTGATACTTTCTTTTTTTTTACACAAAAACACACACGCATGTTTGTGCTTGATAGTTTTGTTTTTAGTTTTGATGGAATGACAGGTCGAACATGTTCAAGTTGAAGATTGAGGCACAATCAATCAAGGTGGTGGATATTCTACCAAGAAAAATCATTCATGATGATTAAATGATGAGTTTCGAAAAGTTTTGATGAAATTTGGAGTTTTTGAATTGACAGAGGGAAGCACGGTCGTGCTGCTCAGAACGGTCGTGCTGGCACCAAGCCAAAATGGTCGTGCTGCTCAGAACAGTCGTGCTGGCACCAAGCCAGAACGACCGTGCTGGTAAAGATGAAAACAATAGGTTGATTGAAGATTTTTAGCCACTGGAAGCACGGCCGTGTTGACCAGAACGGTTGTGCGGGCCCAAAAAAAACCTAATATCTATCCTGATTCAACCTAACCTAGCATGACCCCTAGTTCATTTTTGCAAACCAAAACGGTCGTGCCGCGACTCCAGGCAGCTAGGGCGAGTTCCCTACACCCCCAAATCACTCCCTCTTTCTCCCAAACTCCAGATTTGAGTTTCCTTTGGTCCCTAATCGCTTTCCCTAACCTCTAGCTTCAATTTCCACCGTTCATCACCACTGATTTCTCCAGCTACAAGCAATTTCTGCTCCATCATCCCGGAGCTGCATTTTTTCAATGCTAGCTTCATTTTTCATCAAAGAACTCTGCAATCATGAAGGGCATGGTCAAATCCATAAAGAAAGGAGTAGAGAAGACTACAAGCATCCTCATCAGTGGCAAAAGAATATCCAAATGAGTGGTTGGTTCACAGCAGTCCGAAAGCGTTTCCTCGCCGTCCAACTCAATTTCACATTCCTTTGGCTGATCGGCATCGATGAGCGCCTATCAACTCCACTCTCCCTGCAGTGAGCACTTCTCAGATCCAAGCTACAACAACCCTATGAAGAGGAGGAGGAAGGAGAAGAAGTGCTGGAGAATATTGTGGATTCTATTGAAGTCACTGCACCAGCTCATGAGCGAAGAACTAAGAAAACTAATGAAGCTCCGTCCTCACACCTACCACCACGACCAACTCCAGCAAGGCATTTGACATCATCAGCCCGACCCAGTGGGAGCAATGAAAGAGTGCCCTTGAACTTGGACATAAGTTTGGGGACACATACCAATCAAGAAGAAGAAGCAGATGATACTGAGAGCGAGGAATTGGAGGACGAACCAATGGATATGAAGAGTAGAGGAGCACAGACTCACATGGGCGGGAACACAACAACAAGGAACTACTTATGGCAGATGAATCACAAGAAATGAAGCAATGAGACCCATTCACCCTGAATGCATGACGAGAAGGGTGATTGCCACTAGATATGATTGTATGCCCACAATGGAAGCCATAGATGTCAACTTCAGTTTTGGTTTTCACTAAAAACGTTGTGGATTGTACTATATTTTAACTAAGGTTGAAGAAACTTACTTGGAGATTACTCAAACTTAGAGAAGGTTCAGTATCAAGGAGAGGATGCTATCAAGTTCAAGTTAAACTGCTCAACACATATCCTCAAAGCCTCTGAGATCAGTGTAGTCTTTGCCCCCAATGCAGAAATGGAAAAGAAATTTGACGAGGGAAGATTTGACAAGAATGGTAAGGCAGATTATGCCAGGATGTCGAAGACGATAACAGGCGAATCTACTTTCTCTTCAGGGAAATCTAAAATGAGTAAGATCCATAACCCTTTCTTGAGATATTTGCAAAAGGTGCTGGCAAATACCTTGTTTGGTCGCTATGATAATCAAGGATCAAGTGCCCAGAAAGACCTATTTCTTATGGCTAGAGTTGTAAGTGAGGGGTTTGTGAATGTTGGTGCCATGGTAATTGATCACTTGAAGACAATCCCATCCAAAAGTAAAAATCCATTCATCATGGGAGGGATTGTCACCACTCTAGAAAGGGCACTGGGATGCAATCTAGAAGGGTTTACCAAGGTAGATGGAAACAAATATGTGGACCTAAACTATCTTACAAGGTCCCAGATGATATCCCTCAAGGATGACAAAAAAAATTATGTTTTGAACCCCGACTATCCTAGTGTCACCTTGGAACTCCCATACCATGCCTCCCTTCTGCTCAGGGATGCAGGGCATGTGGATGAGTTTCTAAATTTGTTATCAAGTTATGAGGAAAGCACCCCTAGAGAAGGGTACAGAGCACCAAGTGTAGCCTTACCTGATGAAGAGGGGGAAACAAGCATGCCAGAATAGCAGCGGTCATTTGAGCAACCACGCCGCACGAGAACGAGAATGGAAGATTTTGAGGCGCAGCCACCTCCGACAAATGCATATGATATGTCATCCATCCATGCATAGTTGGAGGGGATTCAAAAAATGCAATAGGCCATGTGGTTGGATCAGCAACAGATGCATCACCAAATCAACCACATTTATCATTACCAGCATGCGCAAACACAAAGAAACCCCCAATGGGGGGAGGATTTCTGAGGATCAATTTCTTGCTACCAGGAGACATACCCGCCTCCACAGGAAGACTACTGAGGCCATTACTACCAGCATCCTCCTCCACAGTCTGGCCCATCGCAAGACCCCACACCACCACAACCTTGACTTCTACCCTATCATACCTAATATTTAGTTTCATGCTGAGGACAACATGGTTTAAAAGTTTGGGGTGGTAGGGCGGTAAACCCTCAATTTTGAGCTTATTTTGACAGTTTCCTGGTTCACCTGATCATTGTTTGTTTGATGTTTAACACACCTACTGTAGATTGCCTTTTGCTTACATCTTTGCATAGCATGTAGTTTAATTTCATGCATTTTGGGTATTTTTCAAAATTTTTGCTCTTTTTTCTATTGCATATCATGCATTGTATTCTCATGTAGTTTTTGATAATTTCATATGCATGTTAACTAGGATTTTCTTCTTTATGTTTTAAAATTTCCTAAAGTAGGTTTAGATGTGATTTAGTTCAAATTGGCACCATTTTGGCCAATTTTGCCCAAACTTGAATGATTCTTGTTCTAAAAGTGTGTTTTGACTTAATCTCCAATTTTTGAAATGGAATGTTCACCCCTGTGACAAATGCATGCTAGTTTCTTAGATCTTGTTAACATATGGTCTTGCGTGTGACGTTTTACATGTGTACCACATCTCTCAAGTCTGTGAAAGTTTTGGTTGAATCATGAATTGAGCAAGCTCTAAGCCCTTAAAGCCAATGGAACCACTTGGTGGAAATATGAATATTGTCTTAATTCTGTCATGTGGTGTGATATTACTTGGTGAAGTGTTGAATTAGATTTCATGCAGGGAATCTTATGTGAAGACGACACTACTGGCCCCCTTTTTTATGCGACCATTCTTTCACCACTTTCATACCTCTCCGCCTCATAAAAAGATGCCAAAGTGCACATATCAGCTGTGGCCACCCACAAAAGTTTGGGGTGGCCGCATATCAACCTCCCCACTTCACTCCATCCAGTTTGTTCCCTACCTACACAAAGGGAAAAGAAAAAGAAAAGAAAAGCAAAAATAAAATAAAAGGATGCTCCTGTTTAAGAGCATTCAAATAAAGGAAATAAGTGTGTGTAAAAGCACTCCAAATCTTTCCGCAATCCTTTCTTCATTTTTCATACCCATTGAGCTAGAAAATATCAAATCTAGATCACTTTACCCTTTCTACAACCAAGTGGGTCATGTCATTTAGTGTGGTTTGAAGCATTAGAGCGAATGCATGAAAGTGAAACAACACTCCTAGTCACATTTGATTAACACCAACATGAAACGGTTTACCCGGAATGACATGGAGGACATATGGACAACTAGTGTTTCTAAGCTTTATATTTGAAGTTTGTATGCTCAGTGCTCAGTTCATGAATGGTTTGTGAAAGAGAAAGGAGAAATGTGAAACACATGCACTTAGTCACTCACAAGACCATGTATTCAATAATTATATATTGCTATGCATTTGTCATTTGATTTTGTTGAAAAGAAACTGAAAAGAGAGATTGAGTTGGAGAATACTTGAGGACAAGTATGTTTTAAGTTTGGGGTGGTGATGCAATCCTATTTTAGGGCTCCATCCCGTGCCTTGTAGTACATTTATCACATCTAAACAAAGTAGATTGCAAGTTAATACCCTCAATGTGTGTTTTACTGTCAAATGCACTTATGGACGTTCTTTGCATTATTTTCAGGTACTCGGACCATACTTTGGATGGAAGAGAGAGAAGGAAGGAGTCTGAGGGTCCCTCTACTCATGGAGGGGTCCAAAGAAGATCCCAAGAGCCCCCTCAACCTACTCTAATGGCCAAGTTTCGACTCCAAGCAAAGAAGTCCATTAAGTTTGAAGTTGTTTCATTACTTGAAGACCCCAGCACGACCGTGGTACCATGGAACGATCGTGTTGTCAATTAAGCAAAGATTACAGGTTGAATGTTAAAACTTCGAAGTTCAGCAAATCAGCCACCACGGCCATGCTACCCAGCACGACCATGCCATGAAGACCCCACCACGGTCATGCTACCCAGCACGGCCGTGCTAGATGAAGATGGAACGGGTGTGCTGCTTAGAACGACCTCATCACAACCCCTCCACGACGACCGTGCTACCCAGCATGGCCGTTCTACCTAGTCCCCAACATGTCCGTGCTGCCCAACACGGCCGTACTACCAACCTTCATTTTCACTCATCAACCTGTTGATTTAACACTTAACCAACATGGTCGTTCTCCTCCACCACGGTCGTTCTACCACCTTAAAACCTAACTTTTTCACACTGATTTTCCAATCTTACCCCTACTTACCCTAGTGCCTCCACCACCACCTATATATATATATATGGGTGGCAATGAAAACACTAGGGAACCCTCTACCTAGCTGTTCTTAGCCTCCACTCTCCAACCTTGAGCTCTTTGTGCAACCCCCTTGCATTTTGGGCACATCATCCACCATTTCCACCATCATTCCACCATGGAAACCTAGTTCCCTAGGTTTTCATCCATAATCCCCTACTATTTCATGCACCACTGCACCCTTGGAGGAGGGAGGACGTCTACAGAAAGCTTGGATGTGAAGAAGGAGGCTTCCACATCAAGCTTCATGGAGTCCCTACTTCTTCTACCCCTTTCTTTTCTCGTTCTCTTGATCATGTCTAGCTAAGCCCCTTGTGGTGGGTTGTTTGGGATTTAAATGTGACTTTGATACCATGTTGGGGGATAATTTCTTGTAACAAACTTAATTCATATCTATGATGATTACTTCTTGCTTCTATCTCTTTCCTATCTTATTGCATGTGGTTTGTGCTTCTTGTATGAATTGCTTGTTTTGAGGTTTTTGATGAAACTTAGTTTCTAGGAGGAATTGGGGTGTATCTGGCAATCTTAGGAATGGCTCCTAGGTTCAATTAGTGGATCCCTAGCTAGCCCCCTTTGTTCCTACATACACATCCCTCCTCCTACAAATGAGTGTGAGATATAAGTAGAAAGTGTAAGTGAGATTGATGTAATTGTCTAGGGCCTTCTAAAGGCTAGAGTGGCTAGTGGCATGAGACTAAATACCCTCATCTCTACTCCCATCTCTACCCTCAACCCTCAATTACTCACTATTACTTACCCTAGAAACCTAGATTTGGTTAATCTCATTAGAATTACACCTAACCCTAGTCTTCTACTAGTAGTGTAGGGTATGTTCTAATGGCATTGACCTTATTGTTTGATTTGGTAATCTAGATATGATATGAGAACCATGCATGTTTAATGATCTCCCCCCCCCAACTAATATCAAAGTTACATTCCCCAAACAACCCACCCACCTTAATCACCTTGCTTAAAACCCTAACTACTTAGTTTGCTTGTTAATGCTAGTTTAGTACACTAGCTTTAGTCTAACTTAGTCAATTGCACAGTTTTGCTTTCTAGTGCTAATTTAGGTCTTTGCTCTTGATTAGTGGTTAACTTAGCCTATTAATTGCTCATTAATTATTTACTCTAGAATTGCTTTCTCTTGCCTTAGCCTAGCTAGTTTGTTATCCTAGATTGCTAGCTTAGCTCGTTGATAGTTTAGTTTCTATTTCATTTTTCACACTTGCTCATTAGTGTAACTAAACAACCAAACCTTTCAAAAACCCTAAAACCCTAAGCTCCGCAAAAGGAATGAAGCCCACTCTGTATAACTCTAGTGCCCTCTCTATCTTATGGATCGACCCTATACTCGCCGCCTTCCTATACTACGACATGACCGTGTTCGCTTGTGGGTGTAGTGTTGGAGTAGACGTAGGTAGCTAGTTAGGTCTTACAAATTTTGAAAGCATAAGATCCCATATCCCATGCGCTCCGACCTCGTGGGGGTGTAAAAGCACCACTAGTGGGGCCGTACCAGTAGTGGACTGATGGTCTCCTAGTTTGGATTTTGGAACCACTTTAATCACCTTATCCAAGTGTTTGTTTCAATCTCTCTCACCATTGCTATACATGTTGGATAGGACTTCAAATTCAATTTTAGCATTTGGTTTCAATTTATATATTTTGAAGGTCTAACTATTCTTGTGAGAATTTTGAAGATCTATTCAGTCCCCCTTCTAGAGCCCTAGATACAATTCTAAGACCCCACCATGACTTGTTCAATTTAAAGTATAAATATAGGTTTTGATTGGCATTTGATCCACATAAAAAATCAGACCTATCCTGGGCACTCGGGTCATGAAACCTATTATATTAAATAGGTGAGATGCATTTATCATCATATAACAGTTTTAATCACTTTGGTACAATTGTTATATATCAATAGGAATTATTGCCCTGACCACACTCTTATAACTGGGTGAACTTAGGGATCTGAGGGGACCATGTATCACATGGATTTTGAATTTACCACACATTTTCAATAGTATATTATTATGATTACCTCCACATGATCACTTGATTTCTATAAGGATAATTGTTTGCTTCCTCAACTTCTGTAACATATGAAAGTTATGTAGTCACATGGAAATAAAAATTAGCTCTTTTACTATTATTTCAGGGCAAAGGGAAAAAAAAACCAGAATGTGTGACGAATTTACACACAAATGAAGAATTACAAACAACGAACACTTAATTCATACACTTCATGCACATACATATCTATAATTTCATTATTGTAACCATACAAAGGCCACATTGCAGTTAACACTCAAGATCTAACATATTTCAACAAAATTTCAAATCAATAAGTAACCTTTATAGAATCTATCATCAACAAGTTCATTTTTTGTGCTCAATATGGAAAAAGTAAAAAGCATCTAGGAAATATAGGGAATTACACATGCATCACTCCATACATTTAGCATTATGGTAGGAAAAATATTCTCTTTTTCATTATATAATAGAATACTTAATATATACAGTGATAATCTTGAAGTCAATAAAATGTTTCCCAGAGCTTCACTAAAATTTCATCTTTAGCTTGTTTTGCATTCATTTAGCTAAATTTGGTGGTTATATGTAGGAACTACATAAAAAAGATCACTAAATAGAAGAAAATTTGCTTGACTTAACATAGGACCACATATCTATAAAGGAAAGTGTGAAGCCCTAGCACACAGGCACAACCTTTAAATGTCCAAATTTCCACTTTCACATACACTAGCTCCAGCTAGTTCAGATAAGGAATAATGAGGAATATTAGGTATGATCATGGTTTATTTCATAGGATATGGTGAGTTTCAATCATGAGGGTAGAGAGTATAGAAAATAGTAGAAAATATGATAAGAATAGAAAAAGCTTACATGAATTTGAGATAAACTAGCTTAGAAAAATGAGTCCAAGCTTTGATCTTGAAGATGCTATAGAAATCACCTACACACAAGTCGTACAACTCAAAGATGACCCTCTTGTACATCTGACAAGGTCTTTATAGATTCAAAAATCTCTAGTGTGGGCTTAAGATCAAAGGTCACCCTTATATATAGACATGGATGTAAAAAAATTAATTTCAACCCAAAAATAGGCCACTTTGAGCACCATATTAACCAAAAAAAGGCCATCTTTGACATCACAAACCCAATTGATGAACTCACTAACACTCAATTTGACCTAAAAACATACATGCCAATGTTGTGGGCATGCATCAACCACCAAACCCACTCGAAGTGGCCAAAACATACCTAGGTCTCCCCCTCTCCATGAGCATCGATCACCCCTCAACATATCTTGATTCCTCTAGGTGACTAGAGAACCTTGCCCTTGACCCAGGCACACATCAATTGCATGCAACGGTATAACCAGATACTCAGCCTACTTTTACCCCCCATAAAGGAGTGCAAAGTGGATGATTGACCCACTTTGACCCACCTAAAGGGGTTGAAGCAACCCAACCAAGGTCAACTTCAAGCCAAAAGATCAATCCTCTTGTATTGATCCATTAAATCAATAAATATATCCTTTAAGGTATGTTTGTTTTAAAGTCTAAAACTTCCAAAATTTTGTCAATTTTTTTTACCATAGATCACATCACCCAGAAAATGTTTTTGCATTATTAAAAAACATAACATCTAACATTTATATTATTAAAAGTATATCCACAATAAATCCAAAATGTATAACACAAACCATATAATTAAGGCTAATGAAGCACATTTAAATTAAAGAAAGGTTCAAGTTCTTATAGATCACTCTTCCAATATCATTTGCAACCAAAATCCTAAGAAAATATATTTACAACTGTATATATCTTCATATAACTCTCACATGGCCTCCTCAACACTATCATAATGCCACAACACCTTTAGAGGTACATCCTTTATCCTCAACTTATGTACATGCATATATGGGATCTTAATTGGACCCACCTGATATATTGCATACTATTCCAATTGAAATTCAAATGATTGCCATGATTGCTCTATATCTGAATAACACACTCTCAACTTTGAGAAATAGAAGAAATCATTCAATATTCTCAACTCTGGAGGAATCTCCACCTATAAGCCACTCCACTACACAAGCTAAGATTGAATCATGCCCCATGTACCTTGGATCAAGACTATCTTTCTTCCCAAACCATAAAACTCCATTTAAATGAAAATCTTTACATAAATATTGTATTCACCTAGAAGTCAAGAGACCCCATTTTGTTATTTTTGTATGATTTCTTTCTATCTTGTAGTTCTTTCAACTGTTGCTTCTCTAATTCCCACCCCAAAAGCTAATACTTTCTCATCCTATGCCAACTTATAGGAAATCTACACTGCCTATCATACTGAGTTTCATACAGTGCCATGTCAATACTCTTATGATAGTTGTCATTGTTAAAAAAATCTATCAGTCTTAGGTAGATATCCAAATACCAAGCAAGTTAAGTAAAAATGGTATTCAAAATCTCTAGTGTATGGATCTTTCTCTCTTATTGATCATATGTATATATGTTAAAGGTTGTGAAGAAATTGAATTGTGTATTCAAAGATTCATGTGGACACTCTAGAAAGCCTTCTCATAAATTGAGATCCTCTATTTCAAGGATAGTTTATGTATCCAATGTAGATAGACTATCTCATAAACATACTCTATTTTAAATTCACATATTATTGGATGGTATCAACTGCAATAACTTAATCAGATGATCAACAAATAGCCGAACATAATCACATTCCTTGGCTATCTATGGGACCAACTACAAAATTGTAGTGACATGACCCCATTTCTACTCAGGGATGATAAAAAATTGTAGCAATATTGCAGATTTCTGATGCTCCATTAACACTTGTTTAGAAATTGTTCACTTTTCCATGAACTCAACTATATCACGATTCATCCCTACCACCAATACAAATTCTTCATATTTGTGTACATCTTGGCACTTCCATGATACATAAAGGACATCATGGAATGTGCTAGTTATATCCCCATATTCCTCAAACCACCCACCTATGGAACAACAACCCTACCATCAAAATAAATTGAACCATTCTCTAACTCACAAAAATCATGAAATTTCACATCTCCAAGATCTAACTCTATATTTTTTATAAGATCTAAATATGTGAAAACTAACCAATAAACCAGAATAGTTCTATCTATACATTAATTTGATAGTGAGATGCCAACATATCTCTCTTGCTACACACTATGGATTGCAATAGAACACTATCTTCTGAATAAAATAAAGATGACTTTATGCTCAAAGAATCAAGCACAATGTTCTTCTCTCTTGCGATATAATTTATGATACAATCACAATCCTTTGTGAAATCTAACCATCACATTTCACTCATTTTTAACTTCTTCATAGAAAAATATACTTGAGGTTCTTGTCGTCCATGAATGTTTAGTACTACTCTTCATTACAGTAGTTCCCTTACACACTCAAAGGAAGAACAACCTTTACAAACTTGAGATAATGTTTTAGATAGTTCTACTTATGCTACTTAAGATGCCCGAAAGCATAAGAAATCAATTATCATCCTTCATCAAAACACAACCTAAACATCTCATCTAAGCATAATGGGAGATGATGTGTACTTTCCCTATCTATGACAGGATCAACACTGCTATCCATATAAATTTCTCCTTCAACAATTGAAAACAATACTGACACTCCTCATCCTAGATTAAAAGATACATACTTATTTGTTAGAATAGTTAGAGATCTAAATATAGAATTAACATTCCTAATTAACCATATATAGTAATAGGGGAAACCAAGGAAACTCAAAAATTCTATTGATGTCTCCACCAACTCCCCTACTAAACAATCATTATAAAGTTACCTTCATAAATGTAAAAGGACTAAGGAAAGCCACTTCAACTAGCCAAAACTCTAAGATCCCTGACCTAGATTAGTGCTTGATCTTACTTTCTTTTGCTTATGCTTAAAACCATAATATAATCATGTGATGTGTCTTAATAACATGTGAAGTTATTGTTCTTTCATTTTGGTCCAGTTTATATGAAGTTTGAGCTAGTTATGCTATATATGTGAATGTTTTAGACCAAGTTGCAATTTACCCATGTTTAGGATTATCTGGTAATTTGTCACATGTTTGATGTACCACTTATGTCTTGACATCTTGTTGATGAGGTGGTCCTCAACGATGCCTTGTTGTACCTTGTTTTGCTGAAGAGGGAAGTGGTGATGCATGCGTGTAGTTATGGTTTTGCATGTGATGCATGATGTCCCAGTTGTTGTTGGTTCCTTTGTGTAGTGACCGATAGGTTTTATTTGGGTTTTTTTTGTAGTAATCTAATGTGTTTTGAGTGTGCCCTATGTTACTTATGGTGAAGTGGTCTTGAACCCTCACCTTGGTCACTAAAGACTCTAGGGTTTTGGTCACTAGGTATTCTTCTTCGACCAATGGTCCTTTGGCCCAAGTGGGGTCGCTGATCTATTTTAGTTTCAATGACCTTGTTGCATGTTCATGTTTGGTGCTTGCATGAATGCTCTATAGTGGAAATGTTGTATTTTTAGTTGGATACCTATCATTTCTTACCTCCCTCCTCCCTCCTTTGATGCATATGATCCTTTTCCATCCTCTCTTTCTCTCCTCTTGCTTGGAGCTCATCCCTCTTTGGTTCTTGGAAGAGAAGGAGCTCAACCTTGGAGCAAGGTGTCTGAACCCTTGCATGTGGTGATCTAGGGTTGGAGCATCTTCCTTTGTTGATCCTTTTTCTTGGTAAGTGGTTTATCCTTCCTGATCTCATTTGTCTTGAAACCCTACCCTCTCATTCTCCCCTTGGTCGAACCATGATTCTCCATGGTAGTCTTCATGAGGAAATTTTCTCCAATAGAGGTTGAATCCACGGTTTTCCATGGTAGTACCTTTGTGAGATGGAGATCTCCTCTTTCCTCTATATCTTTAGTTTAGGGTTTGTTCTTTCTCTTTCTTGAGACTTCTTTGATCTTAGTTAGTTCTTCTTCCTTTGATGTGATCTTTTTTGGATTTGGAATTGATCCAAGCTTGGTGTCTCTTATCTCTCTTAGAGCTTCAAGGCTTTGGAGTTGATATTCACCTCAAGGTGGGTCATGCAACTCTCTCCTCTTCTATTGTTGCACCCTAATATTACATGAAAAACTTATCTTACCTCTAAAACATGATTATATGTTTCTTAATGATGATACCTTATTTTAGGTTTATGATTATGTAGTAATCTTGCATAGATTAGCTCTTTCTCATAAACCCTAATTTCTATATGTCTCAAGATAAAAGAAAGACCCTTTTGTATGTTTGACTCTGGTATTAACAATAGAGAAATGGATATGATGAGAATATGATGTGTTTTTGACACATGTAAAGGATATCAAGGTAAGAAATTCTGGTATCCGAGATGTGCCAGAAGGTATGGGAGAGTGAGAAGATGACTCCTGATAAGATGAATAATGTTTGGCTACCTAGAAGGGCCAACCTTGAGATAACTCTAGTAGGGAAATCAAATGTTAGGGGTTTATGCTTTACATAAGCATAACCTTGATAAAGATGTATTAATTGAAGGAACATTCATAGAATCACTTTGAAAATAAGCTTATCAAAGATAAAAATAATTCCTTAATGTATCCCTATCTAGATCTGTTGAGACAATCTATTCATAACATCCAGATGTATCTCTGAGATCAATTCTTCTATAGTAAGTGACTTTTACTTATGACAAAAGAATGAATAATTAGGAAGATAGTTGATACAAGTCATAAGAAAGTTTTTTGTTGTGATAAAAAATTAGAGTGGCACTAAATATGTATGATAAGACCTGTAGTCCCAAATGAGTGACAAGACATATTTCTGATCTCTCCTTGAAAGTAAAATGCTAAACTGAGTAAGGAGTATGGAAGACTCCCTATAATCTTGTCACATAAAAGATGTGATTCAATAAGCTTTGACACCTGAATTATTCATAGTACTTCTTTTACTTAGAATATATATCTTGACACAGAGTTGACATTGCAGTCAGTAATGGATAGAATAGCTGAGTATGTATCAGGTATGATAGATCTTATGATGATCTTTTATGAAAGGGCTCTGTTATGGTCAAAGTTCTTTGACATCTCCCTGACATCAAGATGTTATGTGGAGACTTGATGATATGATGCATGAACAACAATTGTCTCTCTATATCTGGGATTTCAGGGATGAAATCCTTGTTAGGGGTTTATAATTGTTCACCCTTGACATGGGTTATGGATTAAAACTAGGAGTTTTGGTGAAGTAAGATAGTTACAAATTGATTCTAATATTTTGAAAAGAAATTAAGTCTTCTAGTGAAGTTTGTTTTTAAGTTCAAGCTTAATTACAAACTATCTGTGCATTATATGAAAGTCTGAGTGAAAAGTGCAATTTACCCAAGATAAGGGGTTACATTGCAAAATGCCACACATGGAATGTTTCCTAAGTGTTTTAGTATCATAAGAAAGAGAGTGGTGCTAAGTGGTGGCTTGTGGAAAGCCTATATCACAAGTCATAACTTGTTTAAATAATGTTAGTACTTTGTGCACCGATTTTGGTGCAATTTGTAATTTTCCCAATGTATAGGGTTGAAATCCAAATTACCACCTCTAGAGTGTCCCTACTCCCCCTATGTATCTTTTAGAGGAAATAGAAAGAAGGGGACACTATGTTTAAATCACCTTTGAGTGATGATACTCTTGGAAATGAAAAACCAAGAATGAGTTGAAGGTAAAAGCCTTATATGTGTGGTATCGGGTTGTAGACTTGACATAGGAGTCGTATCGGACAAGGAGACACACTAGAAGTCTCCTATCAGTTTTTTTAAGCCTTGGAAAAGGCCATGAAGGGAACATAACCTCAAGGAGGTATCCCATGACGGGTTGCAAAGCCCCTTAAACAAAGTGTATCGGGTTGCCTTGATAATGAGATAATGATGGGATAACTTGTCCAAGAAGACAAAGGATGGCCGAAATATCTTCCCTATATTATCCTCAAGACTCTTGCATGGAAATATATAGATGTTTGCATGCATGGACACGTGTCAACCATGCATGTACACGTGTCATATAGTAGCTTAAGGTGAAAACAACTCTTACACACTTTATCTCATGAAACCAAGTATATATATACCATGAGCAACTACAATATTATAACTATGAAAGTTTATGATACTCATAACCATATCCCTTGGAGATATCAGGCAAATCCTTTTAGGTATCATGAAAATTATCTCAAGGAGCAAGGGGAGCTCGAGCACCAAGATTTAGGTAAGGCTTTGGTCATCTTCAACCTTGGATAGGATATTGGGTTATGAACACTCCTTTCTTTCATTCTTCACCAAGTGCTTAACTATGGTGATTTGTTGTCTATGTAGGAGTTGTGAACGAGCCCTAGACCTTGGAGAAGGTATTTTTAAACCTTAGGATGTGAAGCTTTGGAGCTTGGATCTTTGAAGTTGTTCACAAGGCGAGTTATATAACTTGAACTCTATCATGTTATTATTCATCACTTAAATTGCTATACTTAATGAACTACTTTTAATTCCGAAATCTTCTGAATTAGTTGATGAAATTATGAATTCTAGTAGTTTCTTAGACCTATTTATATGAACTAAAATAGTTATAATGAAGGTCTAGAGATTGAAGAAGTTGGTATCACTTTATAAAGTGATATCGGGTTCAAGCGTACACACAAGTAGATCTAACCCGATATGGGTATGTACAAACATTACTTGAATGATATGTTTGTGAGATGATATCCCCTTGCATGATATAGAGTTGTAACTTATACTTTGAAACACGATATGGTGTTAACCATAACCCTCTTGCATGATAGGAAGTCAAATATAAACTCAATGCATGATATAAGGTTTAATGTATACTTGTAAGTCGATATGAAATCCTAATTTGGGTAACCCAATATGAGTGAGAATAGTAAGTGCTCTTACACGATATGCTCATGTAATATATATATGGTACATGATATCTTGAATCACACATCTGGTGCATGATATGAGAAATTGAGTAAACACTTATGCACGATCTTAGGTATGGATTGAAGAACAAGGTGTAACCCAATATGGTTGGAACACCTCAACCTGATATGAAACCCGAGATGGGGTTAACCCGATATGCAAATAGATGTTAGCTCATGCCCAATATGAGACATACCTTTTGAAAAATATGGGAGATACACACTTACCCTTATACATGATACAAATCTAAGATAACATCTCTTACATGATAGAGAGATAGTGAATACTCTAAATAATATAGAGTTGGATAATCCTAGGTGATGGGTAAGCCGATACAAGTGGTGAGTGACACCACATGAACGATATGAATGATATCTCTTGATTGATAAGGAATAGTACACACTCCTACCTTTTGAAGAATATGAGGTTCAATTCATACCTCATGCACGATACGACATAATTTACCTGAATTGGTGGAAAACCCTAGATGAGGGATTGAAACCCAATATACCTACCCTTTTGTGTAAATGATTGTGGTATGAGGATTTATTAAGACACCTCGCTTGTCAAGTAACTATATTATGAGGTTGATCCTTGAAGGAATGAAGGGGTTATGAGTCTAAGGATCTACTAACATGATAATTTGATATGTTACCCTACATGGATGCTTGATATGTTACCCAACATGGATACCTCATATGATAATCCTGAAGGGAAATCATTATGGTATCTTGTATACCACTTAAACGATATATGATGAGGCATATGTTTTATGCCTGATATGGGGCACGTCTTGTGCATGATATGGCACCAAGCCCATAGCTTATACCCGATATGGGGTCAAGCACCTAGCTAATACCTGATACAAAGCTAATTTGAAATTATAAGATCTAAATGGTAGTCCATATGATATGGGTACACAATATGTTGATTAGGGGATACACCCTAAAACATGACATGGTGATGTGGTTATACCACATGCCCGATATGGATACACGACATGAAGTAAAGAATGTGGTTTAAATTATAATATGATAATACACACATCTTGATACCCAATATGGTAGAGACTCTTCTATCATATATGATTGATTGAGTGACACATGTTGAATGTGGTAATAATTAAAAGATGATGGGAATTGTTAATGATGAACTAAGATTCCTCAAGAGGAGTATTGAACCAAAAGTATGATGTAATCAATATCCTAGCAAGGATGAGAGAGAAACTCATACTTTATGTTGATAATCATATAATGACAAATAATGAGAATAAATAAGTATGATTAATTACTTATGAGATCAATGTGTGCTCCTAGATGTGTGGAGCAATGAATTAGGGTTTGGATTGTTAATATGAACTTGAAACCCTATTCATATATAAAGGGAAACCCTAACCCTAATAATGGGAAGGTTGTATTTCTCTTATTGCATAAGCCTTGTGAGGCATGTTAAATACTTATATAATAAGTAAGATGTTTAATGGCCTTGTAAGCCATGTGAATAGTTGTTGCCTAGTGAGAGGTGACAAAATGTGTAATGGCCTTGTGAGCCATGTGAATAGTTGTTCCTTGTGAGAGGTGACAATATGTTTAATGACCTTGTGAGCCATGTGAATAGTTGTTGCCTAGTGAGAGGTGACAAGATGTTTAATGACCTTGTGAGATATGTAAATAGTTGTTTCCTAGTGAGAGGTGAGAAGCAATGTTCAATAACTTGTGTGAATATTGTTGCCCAGTGAGAGGTGACAATATGTTCAATAAGTTGTGTGAATATTGTTGCCAAGTGAGAGGTGACAAGATATTTAATTAAAACAATGTGAATTATGTGGAATACTTGTACAACAAGTACAATGAATACCTTGGTCTAAGGACCTGGAGGTATTAGTTACCTGTTACAGAGGTAACAATGCTATGTGATGACCTTGGGGTTGGAATATCCAGATCTAGTAATCATGATGATAATAATAATATGAAGGGATGAGGATTCCCAGAAATGTGATAAGGTATTGAGATCCCAAGTACCAAGTATCTAATGTGTTTTAAAGATTTGGAAAGTACTTGATAGATGTATTACACCTTTCTTTGTAGCATTTGTTGTGATTAATCATTATAACTTATTTGATGCTAAAAGAATGATGTAATGCACGTAATATATCATTAGAAATCATAAAACATTGCCCTGACCATAGATCCATCAACATCATAATTTACTGAATGGTGAAATGGGTTTTCTGTGACATAACCTGAAATGCATATTTTTGAATATGTGGGGTGCGTAAGTACAGATAGACAAGCGTGAGCCGGTCCCCTTACGAACTCAAAGTGAATGTCTCAATAGAGCACGATGAACTGGCTCGTGGCTCAGAGTATGGTGCCTAAGTGACCATGACTCAGTAATTTCATAATTGGGGACGAGTGTTAGTAGATGTTCCCCTAAGAGAGCACAGTTGACATTGTAGCTCTAAGCAAGGATGCCTTTGTACCCTGGCACAACTCTTTTGTAGCCGACACGAGATGTCCTGCTAATCCTAAGTGGTCTCACCCTGACCGAGACAAGTGAGGTCATGGCAACTGACTCTTCCATTGATCTGGTATGGTATCGACTTATGAGAAGTTTGTGATCGATTGGAGATATACGGGATATGCTTCATCTCCTCAGGGAATAAGTGTGATTGTAAAATATGCTCAACCGCGTAGTATATTTTGCTTAAGGATCGAATGCAAAATACATTGTTTAATGTGCAATTTAGTTATACATCTTAGTTGATAGATTTTATTTATGTTTCTTTACATTCCTTGTAAAGTAGATAAATGCTTTATTACTCTACCATGGGTAGATGCAGCATTATTTTTAAGTAAAGAGATTACTTTGTTATGTTCATACAAGGATTCAACATGCATGTTAATATAAAAGAACCCTTACTCAGTTTTATAATGTTTATCTACGATAATAATATTGTTATGACCCTATTTGAGCTTAATTAGTAAGTTAGGGTTTATGTGGATGATTAAATTCCTTACTAGATTGATTACTACTTTAACATAATTAATAATGACATCTCAATTATGATATGTTAAACCTAATGAGAACCCCAAATATGCTATCTCTTTGTATAATTAGGGTTTGAGAAAATATAAACCCTAGTCGGCTGAAATTAGGGTTTTCATCAAATAGTCTCATGTTGGGGAGGAATGAGAGAGGTATGCAAAAGAGAATGAAAATGGTAGTTGAAGTATAGGATAGTACAACCGTGGTGGGTAGCACGACCGTGGTGGGTCGTTGGTGGCACGGGCATTTTAGGCCACACGGCCATTTTGAAAGAATTGAACTGTTGACCAACTTCTATACTCAAATCTTCAAAACCCAATGCACCACAGCCGTGGTAGGCAGCACGGCCGTTCTGGGTCCATATTAGCACGTCCGTGGCATCTAGCATGGTCGTTCTGGGGCATCTACTCTTCAACTGACATTTCTACAGAATTCTGGATAGAAGTGCACTATTCGATTTTTAATTATTTAATGGAAGATTGGAATGATCTAAAATTTTAAATGAAGTTTTTTATCCAAATTATACACAACATGCTAAATTATCATAATTTTGTAAGAAGTTTTGATCTCTAAAATACACGAATTATAGTAAAAAAAATTATGATAGAAAAATCTGCTAAAATAAGAAAAAGTTTAGTGAGGGGTCAATGTGCAATTCACCCAAGAAATTCAATTTCTATATATGGTCAACCTAACATAATATATCTCTCATAATTCTTGATTCATTCTGGAGAAACAAAATCCTAGAGAGAGAGGGGCAGTTAGGGTTTGAGAGGAAAAATTGGCGGAATTGCTGATCTAGGGTTTCTCTATCCGAGATATGATGAAATCAAGTAAGTTTAGCTTCTTTACATAGCCTTTCATGGTGAATCTTCTCTTACATGTCAAGATTCCTCCCCTCCTCTGATTTGATCCGAAATGGTATCAAAACTTCCCCTTTTCTCACTCTTTCTTCATTATCCCTCATTTTTAGGGTTTCCGAGTTGAAAGGAATAAGAATTGGGTGAATTGCTAGGGATTTGATATGAGATCGAGATTTTCAGGGATGAGCTGCGTTCTTAAGGTTTTTTCACACCTTCAGCTGAGTCAGAACTTCCTTTAAACAGTATATTGCACAAAATTTGGTTAAATCATCCATAATCTTTAATTGCTTAGTATGTGATTACAAACCCTAAATTGTCTATTTGATCTAAGTTGTTGCAAAATGATATGAAATGGAATCTTCCTTTATTTGGATGAATTTCATATGATAATAATAATATTATAAATGTATACAATACATCCTAATGATAATTCCCTAAGTATTTGTAGAGGTTATAAGAGTAAACTGAAATATAGGGAATTTGTCTATGACTGAAAATGATGTATAATTAAATAGAGAAATTTGTTTAATTGGATCTCGTTGGTTATGAATGATTGTTTATATGAATTCATAATATATATATTTCAGATACTATCTTGGATTTCATTTAAGGTGAATAATGCTTGTTTGATATCTCAATAAAGAGGGTGAAACCCTAGATGCGATTGAAGTTGGATGTTTGAGAATAGATATCGTGAAATCCATTTGAAGGTATTTTCTTAACACGATAGACTTTCTTTTTCAATTTTATTATTGATGCATGATATCTCAGTGAATGGCATGGAAACCCAAATTCAACTCAGTTTCAAGGTTTCATACATATAATGCTTTTATATGATTTGTTGATATCAGTCTTTATTCAATGAATATTTATGTCACATGAAATCCTTATGAGAACCATGTGATAAGTGAATGAGGTATATAAAACCCTAAGGATAGGGTGTTCAATGAATCAAGTATTGTGATATCAATGTTCTCAGTATGAGAAGTTGTGATGCTTAACAGATATGTCGTGGTAAATGTTATCAGATGGTCTATGAAACGAATGGTTTACAAAGCTAAACTAAGATATGCTGATGTGATGATTGAATTGTGAACGTAAAGAGTGAATTAGACATGTAGATGCCCTAAACGCTATAGATTCCCTACGGATGTCTGCACTGTAGGGAGGAAACGATCCACCTTGGAAGCGACCAGTATACGGGGATCAGAACGCACCCACAGAGCATACGGGGAGACGAAGCCCTTGAGGAAGTCCCCTAAGAGAAGATAGGTTACCCAACATGAACCGAAGATCCCAGTGGTAACCCAGAGGTACCCATAGAGCGTACAAAGATGAGGCACAAAGAGCATCTCAGACCCTCCTCCTATGTACTCAGCCTAGAAGGAGAGGTCCAGTTAAAGGCCAGCTGTTTAGCCGCCTTAGTCAGACGTGACAGTTCGAGTGAAGCAGGCCTGAATTCACTTCTAGGCTTAGCTTCCTGGGTTTTCAGCTAACTCTTGTACAGTGAGATCGTAGTTCTCTACGAGTCTTCATATGTAGAGTACACTGCGTATGATCAGGTCATAAGTTAAAATATGATAAGATAAGTTTGAAGAGTTTCTTATAAGAAAGAAGAGTTAAGAAAGATTCGAGTACATTTTGTAGTAGTTGTTATTTAAATGTGATAATTACATTCCCTATTTTTTAACTATATTTTTTTAGATCTGCACAGTGTAGTAATTATTGTATTTTATTCCAGTTTAATAAAATATATAGAGTATCCTTCCATATTTATTATTTTGAATGATTTATCTCTTTAAAGCTTACTGTTGTTATAATTGATATCAGTTGCACAAATGTATATCTATAATTATATCAGTACTTTAGACTGTTTCTTTGAAGTACTCATTCACTAAGCGAGTAGGCTCACCCCTCTACTCACAATTTTTAGGGAAATCACATGGACTTGAAGAAGGTCGATGCATCAGAGTAGATCTACCACAGGAGTTAAGTATGATATCAGTTAAGTTCAGTGGGTCCCTGTCACTCTAGGTCCTTGTATAGATGTGAGAGAGTTGTATATGATGTTTTGTATGTTTGTTTCCTTAATAAGAGAGAATGCAAATGATTGTCATGTCATATGTACATGGAAGTGTGAGAAACATAATGAATGTATGGATGTGTATCATTAATGTTGAGATCACATTAGAGTAATAAAAGTTTAATTCTCTTGTAATGTTTGTTGATGTGAATGAATGCGAGAAAACAAAGAGTTTGAAATAAAGAGAAAAAGTCGGGAGTGAACTTTGTATTAAGTGTAATCCTCATAGTCATGCCCTAATCTCATGATTAGTGGCAATCATAGGATGTGGGTGTGACAACTTAGTATCAGAGCTTAGGATGAGTCGTCAGGGATCATTAGGATAGAAAGTTAGAGTTATAAGTGTGACAAATAGGAGGTGATGTGTCTATAGCTCTGGGACATCTGGGTATTTGGATACCCTGGCCCGGTATCTGGATATCTAGGTTGACCAGTATCAAGCTACTCTGTCTATTCTTCTTTGAATGCCCTGTCTAGGCATGTTGTGGGAGAATAGGATAGAGAGAAACCCTAGAAATATTAGGGTTAGGAGACCAAAATTAATGAAGAAGTAAGATCTTAAAGATAGAATGTGCTACAACTCTTTCTTTATATTGCTTCTTTGATTGGAGATCAATAGAAATGATCTTATATATATGAATTCATATTAGAGTAATAGAAGTTTAATTCTCTTGTAAAGTTTGTTTATGTGATTGAATGCGAGAAAACAAACAGTTTGAAATAAAAAGGAAAAGTCAGGAGTGAACTTTGTATTAAGTGTAATCCTCATAGTCATGCCCTAATCTCATGATTAGTGGCAATCGTAGGATGTGGGTGTGACAACTTGGTATCAGAGCTTAGGATGAGTCGTCAGGGACCATTAGGATAGAAAGTTAGAGTTATAAGTGTGACAGATAGGAGGTGATGTGTCTATAGCTCTGGGAAGTCTGGGTATTTGGATACCCTGGCCCAGTATCTAGATACCTAGGTTGACCAGTATCAAGCTACTTTATCTATTCTTCTCTGAATGCCCTGTCTAGGCATGTAGTGGGAGAATAGGCTAGAGAGAAACCCTAGAAATATTAGGGTTAGGAGACCGAAAGTAATGAAGAAGTAAGATCTTAAAGATAGAATGTGCTACAACTCTTTGTTTATATTTCTTCTTTGATTGGAGATCAATAGAAATGATCTTATATATATGAAATCATATTATCAATTTTTAGAATATATATGGTTCTTTTATATTATTGTGTATCATGAAGTGATTCATTTATTATTTATATTATTTGTGTCAAGTAGACCAGAAGTTATGTTTAAATGAGTTTTCCCTAAGTGGATATTATTTCCACATGTTTGATATTAATCGGAGTTAGTTAATCCTTAGTAGCTCTTGGCTTTAGGACTGTAGGTTTGGCCTGGTCCGGCTGATAGGGTGCATTACTGGGATCTAATGACTCCTATTAAAAATATAATAAGAGTAGACTCTGGATAAATTAGACCCACATCATAGTGAGAATGTACATACACTAAGATGTTGAACATATGGGAAATAATAGAATAGCTAAGAAACAGTTGGAACTGATATCTGAGATCCAACTTTGGGGCCTCATATGAGAAACCCTTAATTGGGAATAAAGGAACACAACATAATGTTCATATTAAATTTAATGATTAGTATTATATGAACTTTAAATATGAAATATGGAAAAAAATGAGAAAAGTATGTAAGGGCTAAGATAGTAAGCATCAATCATGAGGAATGGACTATATAATCGAGTACAATGTTTTATGTACTCCAAAGCAAAGGGAAAATATAAGAAAAGAGTTAAGTAGACAATAAGTAAATATAAGTGAAGAGTCTTCAGAAGAGTTAAAGTAAAGAGAATTAGATGAACATGTAAATCATAAGACTAGGACAAGAAACTTAGTTGAAACAAAGAGAAATTTAGAAATGATGATCTTGACTAAGGAATGAGGGTTATGATATTATTGAGAGCATGGAATGTATACCTTTATTATATAGTTTAACAAATTCATCATTAATACCATTGGGATTCCAAGTGTCTATAGAACAACAAACTAGTTTCTAAAAGAGGAACAAAAGTGTAGCTTAACAAATGAATAAGTCATTCAAAGGTAGACTATATTCAGGAAGGAAAAACCTGATTGAAAGAGAAACTAAGTTTGACCCATGCATGAGACATTTGATTTAGAATGAAGGATATGTAATGTATTAAACATGAGTTGAAACTAGTAGAGAGATTATTGATTTAGAATTTCAACTTCACATTAGTAGAAGGATAAAAAGAAATATGTGAAAGATGGTATACATGATCATACACATGAATAAGAAACATTATCATAAGAAAAAAAAATAGAATTTAAAGATGAAAGGTGGAAGAGTAGTATATGGTAAGTGGATTATGGAAAGTAAGGAAGGGTTTGAAACATGATGGAGTAATATACATTATAAAAGAAAGAGGTTAGGCGATTCAATCAAGAGCTAGTTAGTCAAGTATCCTTGTTGATAACTAATTAAACCTACATATGACAAATGTATTAAGGGAATGTTTGAAGATAAGAAATCTAAGTCTCATAATCATTTTATCTTTCATATCTTCCTTAATTAGAGCAATGTGGGAATGAAGTGATAAGAAAATGAATCATATGATGCATAACCACCATGGAAGAGAAATCTAGTGAATGTAATAATGACATAGAATATGATGATAAAACCCTAGCTGGGTAAATTGAGAATGTAATCTATCTGAATGGCCAAGTAAGAGAAAGGAAATTCAATTGATAAGACAAGGAATACTTTAGTAAAACTTTTGAGATCCAAAGTTTGAATTTCAAATTAAGGGATCAAAGTAACATCACAATAACATTATGCTACTGATAAGGACTAAACCCTAGAATGTTTAGAGTTGTAGTAGTTCAAGGGTTGTCACTAGTGAATTGACCTTGAATACTAGCATCTCTATAAAACAAGATCATGAAATTTGTTCTATGAGAAGTAAACTAGCACTCATAGTAATCCTAGCTAATCTGAAAGGTTGATGAACAATATGAAAATGATTCAGAGCATAGGGTAAGAAACAAATTTGAAATGTAACAAGTGTGTTTTGAACAAAATGTGTGATACATCATGAGTAAAGTGTGATATGAAATAAATTCTTGCAGTGATGAACCTTGGTATAAATGACAACCATGGTGGGTAGCACGGTCGTGGTGAGTCATTGCTGGGACGAGCATTCTAGGCCACACCGCCGTTTTGTAAGAATTGAACTGTTGATCAACTTGTATACTCAAATCTGCTGAAACCAATGCACCACGGATGTGGTAAGAAGCACGACCATGTTGGATCAATATTAGAATGTCTGTGGCAGCTAGCATGGCCGTTCTGGGGCATTTACTCTTCAATTGACATTTCTGTAGATTTTGTATAGTATTTCACTAATAAATGTTTACTTATTTAATGGAAGACTGGAATAATCTAAAAGTTTAAATGAAGCTTTGTATCTCAATTATACACAACATGCTAAATTTTCATAATTTTTTGAGAAGGTTTGATCTCTGAAATACACGAATTACAGTAACTTTTTTTATGATAGAAAAAGCTGTTGAAATAAGAAAAAGTTAAGTGAGGGGTCAATGTGCAATTCACCCAAGCATCACAATTGCTAATAATTCGTGATTCATTCCAAAGAAATGAAATCCTAGAGAGAGAGGGAGAGTTAGGGTTTGAGAGGAGAAGTGGTGGAATTGCTGATCTAGGGTTTCTCTATCCGAGATATGATGAAATCAAGTAAGTTTAGCTTCATTGCAAAGCCTTTCATGGTGAATCTTCTCTCATATGTCAAGATTCTGTGCCTCCTCTAATTTCATCCGAAATGGTATCAAAACTTTCCCTTTTCTAACTCTTTCTTCATTATCCCTCATTTTTAGGGTTTTTGAGTTGAAAGGAAGAAGAATTGGGTGAATTGCTAGGGATTTGATATGAGATCGAGATTTTCAGGGATGAGCTGCATTTGTAAGGTGTTTTCACACCTTAGGGTGAGTGGGAACTTCGTTTAAATAGTATATTGCACGAAATTTGGTTAAATCATCCATAATCTTCAATTGCTTAGTATGCAATTACAAACCATGAATTGTCTGTTTGATCTAAGTTATTGCAAAATGATATGAAATGGAATCTTCCTCTATTTGGATGAATTCCAGATGATAAAAATCACATTATAAATGTATACAATACATCCTAATGAGAATTCCCTAAGTATTCACAGAGGTTATAAGAGCAAATTGAAATATAGGGAATATGTCTATGACTAAAATTGTTTTATAATGAGATAGAGAAATTTGTTTATCTGGATGCCCTTCGTTATGAATGATTGTTTATCTGAATTCATAATATATATGTGCCAGATACTATCTTGCATTTCATTTAAGGTGAATTGGGTTTGTTTGATCTCTCAATAAAGAGAGTGAAACCCTAGATGTGATTAAAGTTGGATATTTGCAAATAGATATCGTGAAATACATTTGAAGGAATTTTATTGACATGATAGACTTTATTTATTCAATTTTATTTTTGATGCATGATATCTCAGTGAATGGCATGGAAACCCAAAATCAGCTTAGTTCCAAGGCTTCATATATATAATGATTTTATATGATTTGTTGATAGCAATCTTTATTCAGTGAATGTTTATGTCACATGAAATCCTTATGAGAGCCATGTGATAAGTTAATGAGGTAAATGAAACCCTAAGGATAGGGTGTTCAATGAATCAAGTATTGTGATATCAATGTTCTCTGTATGAGATGTGGTGATGATTAATAGTTTTAAATGTTATCAGATGGTCTATGAAACGAATGGTTTACAAAGCTAAGCTAAGATATGTTGATGTGATGATTGAATTGTCAATGTAAATAGTAAATTAGACATGTAGATGCCCTGAACACCGTAGATTCCTTATGGATGTCTACATTGTAGGGAGGAAATGATCCACCCTGGCAGCGACAATATACGGGGAACGGAACGCACCCACAGAGTGTGCGGGGAGACAAAGCCCATGAAAAAGTCTCCGAAGAGAAGATAGGTTACCCAACTTGAACCGGAGATCCTGGTGGTAGCCCAGAGGTACCCACAAAGTGTACCAAGATGATGCCCACAGAGCATCTTAGACCCTCTGTCTGTGTACTCAGTCTAGAAGCAGAGGTCCAGTTAAAGGACAAATGTTTAGCCACCTTAGTCAGACGTGATGGTTCGAGTCAAGCAAACACAGATTCAATTCTAGGCTTTGGTTCCTGGGTTTTAAGCTAAGTCTTATAAGGTGAGATTGTAGTTCGCTACAAGTCTTCACATGTAGAGTGCACTGCATATGATCAGGGCCTAAGTTAAAATATGATAATATAAATTTACATAGTTTCTTATAAGCAAGAAGAGTTAAGAAAGATTCAAGTACAGTTTCGTAGTAGTTGTTCTTTAAATGTAATAATTACATTCCCTATTATTTTAACTATATTGTTTTATATCTTCTCAGTGTAGTAATTACTGTATTTTATTCTAGTTTGATAAAATATCTAGAGTATCCTTCCATATTTATTATTGTGAATGATTAGTCTCTTTAAAGCTTAGTGTTGTTATAATTGATATCAGTTGCTCAAAGGTATATCTGTAATTATATCAGTGCTTTAGACTGCTTCTTTGAAGTACTCATTCACTGAGTGTGTAGGCTCGCCTCTCTAATCACAATTTTTAGGGAAATCACATGGACTTGAAGAAGGTCAATGCCTTAAAGTAGATCTACCACAGGAGTTAAGTATGAGATCAATTAAGTTCAGTCGGTCCCTGTCACTCTAGTTCCTTGTATAGATGTGAGAGAGTTGTATATGATATTTTGTATGTTTGTTTCCTTAATAAGAAAGAATGCAAATGATTGTCATGTCTTATGTACATGGAAGTGTGAGAAACATAATGAATGTATGGATGTGTATTATTAATGTTGAAATCATATTAGAGTAATAAAAATTTTATTCTCTTGTAAAGTTTGTTTATGTGATTGAATGTGAAAAAACAAATAGTTTGAAATAAAAAGTAAAATTCGGGAGTGAACTTTGTATTAAGTGTAATTATCAAAGTCATACCCTAATCTCATGATTAGTGGTAATTGTGGGATGTGGGTGTGACAAATATGGTCGATGGAGAGTTATATCTCTTGTTGGGACAATTGTCTCAACCTGTGGTATCCAAAATTTTTAGGTAGACGTGCACGAGGTGGTGAAGACCTTTCTACAGAGGAGGAACAATGGCTGAGGCAGTAGTGATAGCTCAGGTTTTGTGTATTATCTGTCGTGCCTTATAGACAAAATTACAATGTGTCATCTTTGTACTCTCACGTCCTTGGGGTTGGTTTGTAATGATTTCATGAACAATCTGAGATTTTGTCTTGTATGCCTCGAGAGCCTAGTCGCCTAGGCAGCTAAGTGCAAATGCATAGGCAGGTCAGATGTTCTAATTTTTTCTATTTTTTATAATTATTTTAGAATTTTAAAAAGTTGGTAGGTAGTTCTATATGTGTATTTTTAGTTTCTCAAACTTAATGAATCCTAGGTTCACCTAGATGAACTCCTTCTGTGAATTAGATTAGATCTAATTTACTCTCATTTGACCAAAACCATAACGGATTCGGCCAAATGAAACCTAAATAAACCTAAATCTAACATTGGCACACCTAATCTAGCGTTGGAATGACATTATATTACCTTGTTTGACAAAATGTTGACTGGATTGGACCCAATTTTGTGCCAAAATGACAGAAACTTGGCCTAAATGACCCTAAACGTCCACCCGGTCTAGTGTGGGCCTATGCGTTGAGACTTGTACACCTCCTCCAGGGCCTAGCTCGCCTAGGTAGGGGTGATGGATAACTATGGTTTTAGGGGCTATAACCCCAATTCTACCTGGGAAAGTATATGAAGAGCAAAAGACTTATTATTGGAAGGAATGAGATGTAACACAAGCGTAGACTCAACAACATCCCAAAGCTTGAGGGTCTAATATCAAGTATCCCCATATCACTAAATGAGTTTTTTGATGGGGATTCCAGAGGCTGGAAGAGAGACATTGTTCAATCTCTTCTTAAAGCCTAGATTACAATAAAAAATTCAATCATTCACATGAGTGACAACTTTGGATAGAACAATATATATTATTTCACCATTGGATATTGGTACGAACATTATCTTTAATAAAATAACATCAATGGAAAGGGGAGATAATTTGATTACAAAATAAAATTTTTAAGAGATGTATTTTCTATCCAGGAGCTTCTATACAATCTGCCTCTCCTAAACATATAGAGAAGGCAACTCATAATATCACAAACTTGCTAAGATGGGTTTGGGTGATACCCAAGGATGTGAAAGACTCTGTAATTTCACCTTTGACTCTAATGATCCTTCAGTACCCAACTAATTTACATATGGCATGCAATTATTTTCAATCAAAAATGAACATCAACAGACTATTAGATAACATACTAGATTATAAGAATAAGCAAAAGAAAACTATGTGAGACTTTTATATATATAAATGTTCCAAATATGCATTCTATTGACCTATAGATAGATAGTTTGAGAAACTCATATACCTTTAGGATTAGAATTCATGTTCCGGTTATAAGGAGTGTTTATTTCCCTCTTCAACTCTGAATATGTCATTCATTTTGTAAATTGTCTTTAAAGAAACTCAAACAGAACACTAAAAAACTATATGCATATCTCATCACAAGGTAAAGTTTACTATTGGTAAAATTCAATAAAAAAACCCACAAAGAGTGGATAATTATATCAAGACCGTAAGCCCCTATTTCCATTTTTACTTGTGCCAAATTTTATATAACACACGAATATATACCGAAAATCAAGTATAAAACTTTCAAGTGTGGCTAATTATAGATCAAGCAACCAAGTGATCAACATTATATATTAGATATAATAAAAAGATGAATGTTTTGGATATTACGAATAAGAGTTGCAAACTGTAGTTCATAGACTCAATGCAATATAGACTATACCAAGGGGATCTATGTATGAATACTTATCCTAATCACAACAAACTTGACTGTGTGGGTTGAAGGTTTCCAACAAAAAAGGAAGATTAAGTCTAGCTGATTGAAATCCACAAAATATATACAATTGAACTATTTTTCTATCTTCTTACACCTTCATTGTGATGCTATACTGTGGTGGGACAACATGAAGGAAACTTGGATATATATAGTTTTATTGCTGCATAGATATATGTGTACATATATTAGTCATTATACTTGGATACATTTTCTTATTTTGTGGTAGTATGGGTATTTGAGGTTTCACTAATATGGGTAATAGATTCAAGAAACTACAATGATATTCAAAATATTTAAAACAATCGTGTTGTTGCTACAATTGTGATCAGTGATGGCAGATAAATATGATTGTGATTTATAATGAAAGATAAATTGAACAAGTGGCACTAGTGGGGGCTGTTGGATAGTGTCAAAGAATTAATCACACAACTTTCCACAACCACAGAAGAAAGATGTCCACTAAAAAGAAAGGAGTTCCATTACAAAAATAGAAGACAAAAAATTATTTGGGTTTTTTCTGATCATACTTTAATTTTAACCGTCATAAGGAATGTTGACTAGGGTTGGCTAGAATTTGGGTGTGGGGTTTTTTTTCCGGCGGTGGTCGGTGGAACCTATGTTATAGAAAGTAGGAAGTGGGAGGTGTGTGTGGGTTTTTTTTCTGGTGGTGGTCGGTGGAACCTATGCTTTAGAAAGTAGGAAGTGGGAGGCGTGCAGAAACACATTGTAGCCGCTTGAGTGCCACGCGGGAGCTCAAATGACCGTTTTTTGAAAAAGTAGATGCTTAGTTTTCTATATGCTTTATACATAAGTACACACATTTGTATATATACTATATTTTAAGAAACTTGTACACTTAATTAAACCCATGTGGCAGTGTAAAATTCACTCCTAAACAATGATATTGCTACTTAATAGTTTCTTACAAATAGATGAATCATTAAGATACATTCATTATATACAACAATATACTAGTATCATACTATCATGTAATCTACTTAACAATGTCACATATAGTCGTATACTAGTATAAACTATCAAGCCATGATATAATGCACTTAGTAGTTAGTATTATATAGTACAACAATACTTCACAGTAATTTGTATTGGTTTTGTATTACATTTACACACGAGTTGTTGTATATTAGATCAATGTTTTATACTTAGTAATCAATACTATACTTCAACACAATATTATTGATCCTATAGTTTTACATTACACACACATGATATTACTTGCTAGAATAGACCTAATGGTACATAGTCATTACTAGTGTATAGTAGCAGTAGAATAAATGTAGATTTACACACTAATTAGGTATGGTAAAATATCTAGATATATACTTAGTTTCTTAATACAATAGTATCATATTAACATGTTATATAATATTATACAATATCAATAGTCTGACATTACATACTAAAAATAACATTACATTTTAGTTTTGGGCCTAGGAAAAGGACCTAAATCTTATTATTTCACTTAAGCAGCCTTACGTGGGTGCTCAGAATTAGTGCTCCGACGGGCGCTTGAGCGGGCTTAGCAGGCATGAAGTGCTTAATGAAGAGCCGCCTGACTGCCGCTTAAAGGTTGTTTGGAGCAGCCAGTGGTCTGATCCGCTTGAGCGACCACTTATGTGGCCGCCTGGGTCACTTTTTGAAACTCTAGGTGGAACTATAACGTCTTGCAAAATGTCCATCCGTCCAACAGTTGCCCTTTTCTATAGTTTGTGGAACTATACTATCGGCCCATCAATTCTAAAAAATGTCCACCCGTCCAAAGGGCTGCACTTTTCTGTAGTTGGTGGATCTATAATATTGGCCCATCAATTTGAAAAATGTTCAAACAGCTAACCTTTTCCTATAGTGGGTGTAGGCAAAGTGAAATCATAGTATTGGCCCATCAATTATGTAAAATGTCCAAAAGGCTCCCCTTTTTCTGTAGTGGACGCAGACAAAGTCAGAGGACAATTGTCTAGGAAGATACTATGCAACATGTAAAATTGAAGACTATATTTATGTTGGTTGGTCGATCTGTTATTATGGTTGATACAATGTCAACAACCACGCACCTAGTGATTTGCTGCAGTAGGCTACTCATGCTTTCATGGTGATCAGTGATGGTAAGGGAGAGAAGGTGGAGGCGTTAGTGTTGTTGATAAGGGGATTCATGATAGTATTTGAGTTGTTGATAAAGGACTCAGTAAGGGGCTACTCAGGATTTGATCATGAACAATGGCGTGCCTCATGAACCCTGGCCCACTGCACAGTCTGGAAGAATCTTCAACACCCACCCATCTAACTCCTGGTAGATATAAGGACCAACAAATACAAGGAGGGACATTCCATTTTTGGAAGTATTTATTAGTTACTAATATTTTAATTTGCACAGATAAAAAATATATAGAAGTTGTGCCAACTTATTTACTTACTACATATCAAATGTTTTTTCGGCCAGGTGATATAACCACATTCAGTGTCTGGTGGCATACAACATCATTTTACACCCAGATTTTAATCATGAGTTGATTCACCTTCTAGAAAATCCCATCCTTTTTGTCTTCCTCCTCTTGACTTCACCACTCTCCTCTTCATTCCACTTGGTATATAGAAAGTGAGTATATACCAGAAAGTATGTATAATACTTTCATGTGTCGTTAATTTTTTAATTTCTCTTTGAAGAATCTCCAATATAGTACCAGCAAAAAATAGATAAAGAACTATATGCACACTCCTTCAAAAGGTAAGGCTTACTCTATTAGTAAAAATTAATTAGCGTTGTCTCCGTTTAAACTTTTGTCAATTTTTATACAACACATGAGTATATACCAGATATCAGGTATGAAACTTCCAAGAGTCATTTCATTTTGTAATTTCTCTTTAATGAAACTTTAATAGAACACCAATAAACAAAAGACTGTAAACACTATATGCATGTTTCATCACAAAGTAAGGTTTTCTCCATTGGTAAAAGTTAATCAGCGAACCCACAAAGAGTGAATTACTAAATCAAGATTTTAAGCTCTTGTTTCCATTTATACATGTGCCAATCTTTTTTAATACAAAACATGAAAATTTACCTAAAATCTTGTATAATACTTTCAAGTGCCATTCATTTATAATTTCTTTTAAAGGATACCCCAACAGAACACCAGAAGAAAGAAAAAAAAAGATGAACGACCTATATGGATATTCAGTCACAAGGCAAGGTTTACTCGATTGGTAAAAATTAATCAGCTAATCCAGAGAGAGTGGATTACTATATCAAGAACGTACGCCCCTATTTCAATTTTTAACTTTGCCAATTTTTTATACAACCCGTGAAAATACCAGAAATAATGTATACTCCTTTCAAGCGTTGTTCATTTTGTAATTTCTTTTTAAAGAAATTTTGATATAGCACTAGTATAAAAAAACTAAAGAACTACATGCATACTCCGTAACAAGGTAAGGTTTATCCTATTGGTAAATAAATCAACAAACCCATACATAGTGAATTTTGTAATTTCTCTTTAAATAAACTCTGATATAGCACCAGTTGAAAAGGCTACATAACTACATGCATACTCTGTAACATGGTAAGGTTTATCCTATCAGTAAAATAAATCAACAAACCCATAGATAGTGGATTATTAGATCAAGAATATAGGGCCATGCTTCTATTTATACATGTTCCAATTTTTTAATACAACTGGTGAGTTACCAAAAATCATGTATAAAACTTTCAAGCGTCATCTCATTCCGTAATTTCTCTTTAAATAAACTCCAACATCACACCAGTAAACAAAAGACAAAAAAACTATATGCATATTCCATCATAGGGTAAGGCTCAATCTATTGGTGAAAATTAATTAGAGTGGATTACTAAATCAAGAATGAAAGTTCATGTTTTCATTTATACTTGTTCCAATGTTTTTATAAAACACATGAACATATACCAAAAATATTGTATAATACTTTCAAGTGTCATTTATTTGTAATTTCTCCTTAAAGAGACACCAACAGAACACGTAAAAAAAGGACTAAAGAACTATATGCATATCCTGACACATGGTGAGGTTTACTCTATTTGTAAGAAATATTCAACAAACCCACACAGAGTGGATCACTAAATCAAGAACGTAAGACCTTGTTTTCATTTATACTTGTGTCATTTTTTTTATACAACATGTGGATATATACCATAAATCATGTATAAAACTTTCAAATGTCCTTTCATTTCATAATTTCTCTAAAAAAAACTCTAATAGAACACCAATAAACAAAAGACTAGAAAATATATGCATATTCCATCACAAGGTAAGGTTTATTCTATTGATAAAAATTAATCAACAAATCCACAAAGAGTCGATTAATAAATCAAGAATGTAATCCCCTATTTTCGTTCACACTTGTGCCATGTTTTTCGAAAACACGAGAACCCCTATTTTCGTTCATACTTGTGCTATTTTTTATTAAAATACAAGAATATATAGCAGAAATCATGTATAACACTTTCAAGTGTCGTCCATTTTGTAATTTCTCTATAAAGCATAGTGACAAGTTTGGGACTCAATGACTTTTCCAATGGCTGGAAAAAAATCAAAATTTGGAAAAAATCAAGAAAAGTCATGAAAAGATCAATAACTTTCAGTTAAAGTTCGGTCAACTATTCAAAAATAATCGAGAATAAGTTGTCTATATAAGTACATAAACATATATATATATATATATATACATATATACTACATTTTTGGCCAATAACATCGCTGCCTGTAAGGTCAAGTTTTTCAAATAACCGACCTTATATGTCTACAAAAAAGAGGGCACCACTTAAGACCTCTTGGGTCAGTTTTCTTAAAATAACTGACATTGTAATTTATCTCTATAGGGTCGGTTTTCCAAATAACTGACCTTATATGTCTATAAAAAATGCGGGCACCACTTAAGACCACTTGGGTCAGTTTTCTTAAAATAACTGACCTTGTAGTGTATCTCTATAGGGTCGATTTTCATAAAATAATCGATCTTATAGGCAGATCAGAATGCCAACCAATTAAGTTTCCCGTGGAGAAAATTTTCTCAATTTTGTCTCTCGCCTCGATCTATAGGGTCGGTTTTCCCAAATAACTAACCTTATATGTCTACAAAAGATACATGCACCATTTAAGCCCTCTTGGTTCCATTTTGTCTTCTCGATCGACAAAATTCTCGACCGAGATAAAAATTGGCTCCATTTTTCCTTCGCACGTGTATAAGTACCTCTAGGGTTGGTTTTTTCCTTATAAATGACCTTGTAGGGCTTCTCAGTCAACAAAATTCTTGACCGAGACAAAACTTGGCTACATTTTGCTTTCGCACGTGTATAAGTACCTCTAAGGTTAGTTTTTTTCCTTATAACCGACCTTGTAGGGCTTCTCGGTCAAAAAAATTCTCGACCGAGCAAACCTTGGTTCCATTTTGCCTTCGTGCATGTATAAGTACCTCTAGGGTCAGATTTTTCCTTATAACCGACACTGTAGGGCATCTCGATCCACAAATTTTTTGACCGAGAGAAAAATGCGGGCACCATTTTGCCTCCGTGCATGTATAAGTACATCTAGGGTCGGTTTTTTTCTTATAACCGACCTTGTAGGGCATCTCGGTCAAAAAAAATTTGACTGAGATAAAAATTGGCTTCGTTTTGCCTTAGTGTGTGTATAAGTACCTCTAGGATTGTTTTTTTACTTATAACTGACCTTGTAGGGCATCTCGGTCAAAAAAAATTTGACCGAGACAAAAATTGGCTCCATTTTACCTTCACACGTGTATAAGTACCTCTAGGGTCAGTTTTTGCTTATAATCGACCTTGTAGGGAACCTCGATTGAAATTGTTTTTGACCAAGGCAAAAATTGTCTCCATTTTGCCTTCACGCGTGTATAAGTACCTCTATGGTCAATTTTTTGCTTATAACTGACCTTATAGGGCATCTCGGTCAAAAAAAATTGACCGAGATAAAACATGGCTCCATTTTTCCTCACACGTGTATAAGTACCTCTAAGGTCAGTTTTTTCCTTATAACCGACCTTGTAGGGCATCTCAGTCGAAAAAATTTCAATTGAGAAAAAAATTGGCTCCATGTTGCCTTTGTGTGTGTATAAATGCCTTTAGGGTCGGTTTTTCTGCTTATAACTGACCTTGCAGGGCATCTCGGTCGAAAAAATTTTGACTGAGACAAAAATTGGCTCCATTTTGCCTTCGTGCGTGTATAAATACCTCTATGGTTTGTTTTTTGCTTATAATCGACCTTGTAGGTCATCTCAGTCGAAAAGAATTTCGACCGAACCAAAAACACGAGCACCAATTCACCTGTAGCGTCAGTTTTCCTCTGTGAACCGACGCTATAGGTTGGCATCTCAGTCGAATAAATTTTTGACCGAGAAAAAAACGCGGGCACCACTCATCTATAGTGTCAGTTTTCCCCTGATAACCGACGCTATAGGTATTACCCACAAGCTACATTCCCGCTATTCTTCTTTTCCTCTATTCCCGCTATTCTAATTTGCGTCTTTTCTTACCTGATCGTAAGGGCTTCGAGCTATGACGCCTCCAGCGCTTTCTTCCTTGGATGGCACTTTCTTCCTCCAACCGGCACTTTTCCTTGGACGACGACGAAGCCTCCGGCGCTGCAAAGATCATGCCCTCCACCACCAGACCTGTGAAGAAGAAGAAACCTCCACCGCCTCACTACTATCGGACCTGTGAAGGAGAAGCAACCCTCGCCGCCTCGCCGCAGGCACCTGAATGATGAGGTAAGGTGCTCTGCCTACGGAGAAGAACCTATTTTGCCTCCTGTCTTTCTCAACTGAACTCACCAGTTAATCATTAGCATGGCTTTCCAACACATATCAGCTTCTTCACACCTTAATAACATTCTAAAACATGCATCTCCATTGACATTATCATATTTAAGATCTTGATTAGTATGCTCCCCGAATGATGCATCAGTTATTTCCAATATATTTTATTTGTTGTAAGTGATGTGTTTGTTTTTATTTTTCTTGTCCACATATCCTAAATGTTCATACAAAACAAATAAAATGTGGTACACCTAAAACAAATTTTTGAATACAAAAAAAGTGACATATAGAATTGCTAGTGATGTGATACCACTAAAAATATGTTCTGTAACTTTTATTTGTATGATTGATTCTCTTTAAAAATGTATTGCCTACTGAACGGCCTTTTCACACGTTCAGAAATGAACGCGGGACAAAGGAAGGAATCAAGCTTTAAATTTGTAACCTAAAACCTTCTAGGCCCCCACAACTTTATTACGGGGTCAAAGTAGATATACGGGGTCGAACACAGGGACATGGTGACGTTTAGGACGCCACAGATCTCGTTCTTTAGTCAGATAAGCCAAGACGATAGTTGATAAAAGTAAGTGCTAGAACTAGTCTAGCGGGTTATCACAATATAAAATAAAACAAAGAAAAGAAAACAAAACAAAATAGAGCTCGTGATTCTACTAAACAGAGAAAGAGAGTTCCTGGCTATGTAACCACAAACGGGGCAGTCTATGCACTCGTTCTCGGGCGTAGACAACCCTTGAACACCCATGCAAGTATCTAGTATGCACAGTGGCATCTGTCCTATGGGGTCATCCCACTCGCTCTCGCGATGCGTGACTAAAACCATCAACAATATGTCAATGACCCTCTCTCAAGGAATGACATATCAACACCTCGGAATACACTAAGTTCCATCTCGGGTCTTAGGATATTCTAGGGTGTTAGGAACATGATACCTCAGATCTTCCCCTCTCAGGTTCAGATCCAAACTATCGTCTCTTAGTTATTCTTACAACGGATCTCTCGATACAGACAGATACATCAATTCAAGCGAGTAAGAGATCAACCAAACTAGCAATCATAACTTGGAAAGAGAAAATAGAACATGCAACATACTAGATCTGATATGAATCTACTTTCTTAAGGCAAAAGTATATAAACATGCCCAGATCAGGCTACATAGCCAAGAAGGAGCTAACTAGCCATAGACAAGCATAGATGGCACCGAACAAAGATGGATAAACATCATTTGTACAAGAAACAAAGGAATGCAGTAGAATGAAAGAGATGAGGAAAGAGATATGGCCCGTAGAGGAGAGGTGGCTCTCGCTCCTCAGCCTCTGTGCAAGTCAGATCTCGGCCCTTGGGTCTTCTCTTCATCCCTCTAGACTTCTCGTCTCTCTCTTTCTCTCTCTCTCTCTAGGCCGTATCGGTCGGCGGCCGTATCAGGCAGCGGCCGTAACGGGCGGCGGCCGTATCGGTCGGAGGTCGTATCGGGCAATAGACTTTTGGGGAACTCGACACACTAGCTCCTTGGTCTAGGAACTAGTTCTTGCAGGGTCCTCCCTTGGGCTTCCCTTTCTTCGTAGGTTGGCAACTACTATTTATATGCAGCGAGTTGATGGGAGTTGTAGTTTTTATTGGTCCACATGTCCTTCATCCGTGGCTTCGATCTTGAGGCATCAAGTGACCGTATCGTGTGGCGGCCGTATCGGTCGGCGGCCGTATCGGGCGGTGGCCGTATCAGCCAGGCCCTATCGGCCAGCTGCTGGAATTCTTATCTTTTCAGGTTCGGTACTTCAGAGTCCCAAAATTGGCTAGTTTAGGTTCTTGTAAGCCAAAAAATGGGCTAATTAGCTACATTATTGGCTATTTTTACTACATTTATCTAATTCGAGATAAAAAGCACAAAACATGAACAAAAGAGTGCATATTAAGACTAAAGTCGCACAAAACTATAGATACAATGCATAGAAAATATTCACTAATTTGGGTGTTATCAACTACTCCAAGCTTAAAACTTGCTTGTCCTCAAGAAAGACTGTGCTCAAAGAACAAAAGATAACATCCAAATTCAGCTTGGCAATAAATGCTAAAGTTAAGAAAAATAGTTTAAAGCATCAATATTCTTGATCCATGCCATTTCAGAAGAAACCCCCACCAAACAAGCACAATCCTGCCAAAGCAAGATCAAAGAGTGTCTAGGCAAGATTAAGAGAATTAACTATAGCCTACCAATACTCATGAGGGTTTGAATCATAATTATTTAAACATGAAAGAGTTGTCATTTAGATGATCAAGCAGGTGATGAGTAATGAGCCATCACCATGAATCCATGCATACCAATCTGTAACAACGCACCTCTCACTTATTCATGTCCTAAGATCTAAAGAAAAAAAACTCGAATGACTTCTGAGGATCCCGATCTGCGTCAGGTTGGTCCATGTAACGAGCAACAGTCCCTGCAGCCCGAACCAGTTGGTCAAAAGCAGTGAGATGAACTCCTCGTACCGCGCCCGAACAAACCCTGCTACTGAGATGATCTCATAGGTCACCTAGGGGTTTCATAGTGACTCTCTAATGAGCTTTTAGAGTGGTACTACCAGGCACGACATACCCGCGTTCATGAGCGCAGTCATACACCGGCTGGGCACCATCCTCAACTCTCCTAAAAGAGAAAACAACACTCATTTATTCTTCACACTCAGGCTTTTATCATCTGCATTCTATTTGTAGGAGTGGGTGAGAACTATATAGATATTTTGGGATTTTGTGGGCGGCCAAGCCTCTTTTGCATATTTTTATATTTTTCATCTTTTTGACTCAATCTAATGTGAGAAGGCATGTAGTCCATCAAGGAAAAACATTTTATCTTGATTATAGCTCAAAAACTCATCATGATCCACTTGACACCTGTGTGAAAAGTTGCAATTATGATTCAAGCATCCTTAGAATAGAGGCAACCTTGTGAAATTCGCAGCTAGGAGACTTTAATCATGATTTAGCTCATTCCAACGGTCCCTTACCATGGGTTTGTCATTCACGACATAGATCAAGGGAATTTAGCTTTAAGCTATGAAAAATGGACATAACCTTAGATTTATTTCCAAACTCAAGGAAAGATTCAAAGAGCAAGTCAAGCAAAAGGTCAAGCAATTTTTAAGAGGAAAATTGTGCATCTAGGCATATAGTCAAGCATTTATCTATTAGATTCGCACCATATAGCCATAATTGCAAAGCTAAAAAGCTGAAAATTTTGAAAATTTGAGACTAAATGTAGGAAATAGACATGCATGCAAGAAGGGTGAAGAGAAAAGAAGGGTGAAGCCTACCACTACCCCAAGCTTAAAACTTGCTCGTCCTCGAGCAAGACTCAAACTTGAAATAGTGAGGCAGGAATGCATGATTGTTAATGACAGTTATTGAAGTTCTATAGATGATGCATGGATGCAAGGAGATAAACAATTAGAGGAAAGAAACTAACAAGAACATGAAAAGCAAAATTTATTGTAATAAAAGGTCGGGAGGGTGGGTAATAGAAAAGGGGGTGGTTGCCCCACGATACCGACACTAGGATCCCAAATCCTAAGTTTTGGGACCAGTGTCACCTGTGTCTTGCCGACGGGTTCCTCCACATAGTAGGAGTAGAATTGGTAGATGTTTGGCCCTGCCGAGTCCGAAGAAGCAAAGTGAAATCTGGTGACTCGGTGAAGTCATCTTTGTGTTGGAAGTGGCTTGAACTGCACTGGGATGAATTCTTCAACATATCATCCTCAGGGTACCTTTCATTATATGATTCTGAAAATGAAGGTCCTGGGATGTCGACACAAGATGAAATAGATGGGAGAGGTTGGACGTCATCTTGAGGACTCATATCTTCTCTCTACATCTCTTCACTTGAGGTTGGATGCTCAGATAAATCTTCATGTAATGTCTGAGTCATCCAATCATCTTCTGAGCAAAAAGTACCCCCTGAAGAATCTATTTGTGATTCTACCACCCCAAGCTTATCACCTGAGGTGGAGTCAGGGGTGTCTTCATTCTCAGTAGCCATGTTATAGTGAACTGTCCATCCTACCTCCTTGACGTCCACCAAGCCTTGTAAAGGGATGGTGGCAGATGATGGTTTGTGCTGCTCCAACTCGTCTTCGTTACTATACTCACTGCTCCATGTCGAGTAGCTATCATCGTCGTCGTCGTCGAACAAATTGTTCCAAACCATAGTTGGCGTACTGCTCAAAGCGAAATGACAAGTCTCAATATGAGAAATGTCACTCTGGTATGGTTCAATATCTGACTCTAGTTCCTCATACCAACCTTTTGGTTGTGAGGTCGATTGGCTTTTTGAGTATTCATCATCATCATCATGGACCCATTCATGTCTATGACTCATTTCTTCCATTGGTGTATCAGCTAGGTCATCCCGATAGAATGAAGGGCTTTCCCAAGTGGGTTGGTCTTCACATAAAAATCCTGGTGAATCCAGTTGATGGTCTGAATAGGATGGTGATTCATACTCCACTTCAGACCCAATGGAACGGTCTTGATGATTAACATCTTTGTTGTCTTTTGATGGCAGTTGTAACTGAATTGTAACCAAATCGATGAGCTCTTGGAGCCTCCTGCCTTGCTCAACATCTTTATCATGAAGTTGTTGCACTTGAGCAGCAATGCTTTCGATAGCCATTGATTCTACCATGCACATATAAGGGGAACCCGCTGTATCAAACCGATGCTTTAGGATGAATCCTTGTTCAATAGTTTGAAGTATACTACTACTGCGGTCTGCAGCCTCGATGGCTACTTTGAGATGACGATCCTGCTCTTCTAGCAGTTGTTGCATTGGATCACCATCTTCTTGGAGATGAGGGGCTAAGGAGGTGAGTGCTTGAATACTTTCCCTAGCCCATTCCACTGCCTTAATCAGTTCTTAATCCCATGATAGCACAGGAGTCGATGGTTGACTGGTAGTCTCCTTTGTTGGAATTTCAACATATGATGACGGTGGAGGTGAGTATAACTCAACTAGTTGCAGAGCTCGACCTTCAATTATTTGCCAGCAGTTGGAACTGTGGAAAATCTCGGGAGGACAGTTAGACAAGATGACTTGTCTTGCAAAGTCCATGGATGAAAAAGGTATGAGAAAAAGAAAAGTGATTTAGTATATATGAACAAGTATGTGTAAAGCAAGAGGAAAATTATGCATGTATATATAGACTTATAGTGACAGAACAAAAATTTACTAGGCGTGTAAACGTGGAAAACCACGTCCCCAGCAACGACACCAAAAAGTTGATCGGCCTTTTTCACGCGTTCAGAAATGAACGCAGGACAAAGGAAGGAATCAAGCTTTAAATTTGTAACTTAAAACCTTCTAGGCCCCCGCAACTTTATTACGGGGTCAAAGTAGATATACGGGGTCGAACACAGGGACGTGGTGACGTTTAGGACGCCACAGATCTCGTTCTTTAGTCAGATAAGCCAAGATGATAGTCGATAAAAGTAAGTGCTAGAACTAGTCTAGCGGGTTGTCACAATATAAAACAAAACAAAGAAAACAAAACTAAACAAAACAGAGCTCGTGATTCTACTAAACAGAGAAAGAGAGTTCCTGGCTATGTAACCACAAACGGGGCAGTCTATGAACTCATTCTCGGGCGTAGACAACCCTTGAACACCCAAGCAAGTATCTAGTATGCACAGTGGCATCTGTCCTATGGGGTCATCCCACTCGCTCTCGCGATGCGTGACTAAAACCATCAACAATATGTCAATGACCCTCTCTCGAGGAATGATATATCAACACCTCAGAATACACTAAGTTCCCTCTCGGGTCTTAGGATATTCCGGGGTGTTAGGAACAGAATACCTCAGATCTTCCCCCTCTCAGGTTCAGATCCAAACTATCGTCTCTTAGCTATTCCTACAACGAATCTCTCGATACAGGCAGAAACAACAGTTCAAGCGAGTAATAGATCAACCAAACTAGCAATCATAACTTGGAAAGAGAAAATAGAACATGCAAAATAATAGATATGATATGAATCTAATTTCTTAAGGCAAAAGTATATATACATGCCCAGATCGGGCTACATAGCGAAGAAGGAGCTAACTAGCCATAGACAAGCATAGCTGGCACCGAACAAAGATGGATAAACATCATTTGTACAAGAAACAAAGGAATGCAGTAGAATGAAAGAGAAGAGGAAAGAGATATGGCCTGTAGAGGAGAGGTGGCTCTCGCACCTCAGCCTCTGTGCAGGTCGGATCTCGGCCCTTGGGTCTTCTCTTTGTCCCTCTGGACTTTTCAGCTCTCTCTCTCTAGGTCGTATCATTCGGCGGCTGTATCGGGCGGCGGCTGTATCGGTCGGCAGCCGTATCCGGCAATAAACTTTTGGGGAACTCGACACACTAGCTCCTTGGTCTAGGAACTAGTTCTTACAGGGTCCTCCCTCGGGCTCCCCTTTCTTTGTAGGTTGGCAGCTGCTACTTATATGCAGCGAGTTGATGGGAGTTGTAGCTTTTATTGGTCCACATGTCCTTCATCTGTGGCTTCGATCTTGAGGCATCAGGCGACTGTATCGGGCAGCAGCCGTATCGGTCGGCGGCCGTATCCGGCAGCGTTCGTATCTGGCGGTGGCCGTATCGGGCAGGCCCTATCAGTCAGCTGCTGGAATTCTTGTCTTTTCAGGTTCGGTACTTGAGAGACCCAAAATTGGCTAGTTTAGGTGCCTGTAAGCCAAAAAATGGGCTAATTAGCTACATTATTGGCTATTTTATTACTTTTATCTAATTCGAGATAAAAACACAAAACATGAACAAAAGAGTGCATATTAAGTCTAAAGTGGCACAAAACTATAGATAAAATGCATAGAAAATATGCACTAATTTAGGTGTTATCACCTACCATGCAAGAACTGGTGTTCACAAAACAAATTTTGTTATTTTGAATTTTGTAAATCATGTGTTGTCTTTGATGAATATATATATTTTACCCAAGGTGCATCGAGACGATTATGAGTCAAGATTAGTTGAGATGTATCTAAGAGTATCAAAAGCTAGCTTCTCGGACTTAGTTCCCAGATTGACACGTTAGGGTTTATAGATGAGATCATCGATGCATGATGTTAAACTTAATATATAAATATGAAAATAATACATTTATGCATGTATCAACTTAGAAACTCGTTCAAAATTTACTCATTAGTCCCCGGTCTGGGACTATTTTTAGATATTTAATCTCAGTTAGGATGTAACTGTATAATGTATGTTTAGTTTTGAAGACAATTTTAGTAGGATTTCCTCATTTGTTCTCTGGGTACATATGTGAGTGGTTATTTACCATTTACATCGGTGTACTTGGAGAACTTAGGGGAAATACTGCTGAAATTTTTCTTCAAGACTAAACATACATTATATAGTTACTAGTGAGATTAAATATTCAAAAAGGGGATAGGTTGTACACTTTAGTATAAAAGTAATTAACTTCCTATCAATAAAAACTTACAACTTATAGTATCAATATTAAATGCTTAGCTTTATAATTAATTTTAATGTGATATAGAAAATGGATTGAAGTTGGATGTCTATCAAGAACCATTGCAGTCCAGAGTTTGCCAAAGGTCTTGATAAATTTATCAAATTTGCTGAGGAACATAGGAAACTACCTATAGATTGGCTATATTGTCCATTTAGAAATTACGGTAACAATTTGAAAGTTGATATGGGTGAGGAAATTAAGAATCGTGTCATATGCAATGGTATCATACAAGGTTACAATGAATGATATTGGCATGGAAAGAAATTTAATTATGGATCAGAAAATGTGAATACTAATAGTTGTGGCATAGAATATATAAATAATGATGATAATGTCAATGATGAAATGATTGAGGATGACCTGATTCATGATGATATGGTTGATGAGATGCTACTTAGTTGTCGAGACAATGTCATTGATCCACCTTCTTTATTTGCACACATTCTCCATGATGATGAAAAACCATTATATAAGGGTTGTACTAAGTTCATGAGGTTTAATGTTGTGATGTGATTATATACTGTTAAAACTCAAAACCGGTGGAGCAATAAGTGTTTCACTTCATTGTTCTCTTTGTTAAAGGAAATTCTTTCTAAAGGCAACGAGCTTCCAATTTCAACATATCAAGTAAAGAAAATAATGTGCCTAATGGGAATGGAGGCTAAGAAGATGCATGCATGTCCAAATGATTGTGTGTTATTTAAGAAGGATAATAGTAATTTGATAAATTGTCCAAAATGTGATGTGTCAAGGTATAAGACCACAAATTTAGATAAGGATAAAAATGGCTCTCTTGTCAAGGTGATGTGGTATCTAACAATAATACCACGATTTCAACGCTTATTTTCTAATATAGAAGATGCAAAAAAATTGTCTTGGCATGGGGAGCTAAAGGCC